>JARVZY010002053.1:0-526000 GCA_030686995.1 Artemisia argyi
CTTAATTTAGTCATTTGGTAACTTTTTACATCAATCTCAGTCACTAAGGATCATGCAAATATCATATTAGTCAACATTCTTCAAAAATCTAAAAAGTCAATATTGCACTATTGTCAGAAAACCTGAAATTGCATGAATTTTAGTGATTTTTGTGTTTGGAATCAGACTTTGATCTTTTTACATGTTGTAGTATGCCAGCTAAGCTTTTAAAATCCACACTTGCTTTATTTTTAAGATTTTTTTTTGTTGGCTTATTTGGGTGCCTAAAGTGACCTGCAGGGAAAGCTCCTCTCTTGTGCCCAGTTTGACCCAAACTTCAACTGACCACATCTTGGTCAATTCTGGGGTATTGGGGGTATTTGTTGTTGTTTTGAGTTCCCCTCTAGGTAGTAATTAGGATTTAGTTTTGAGTTTGCCTTGTAGTGCTTATTAGACTGCTTATTTTAGGCCTTATTTATTGCCTTTTTGGACTGCTGCTGCTGCTATTTGCTCTTGAGCAAGCTGAGCTTGTTTGATTCTCATTCTTGTTGGATCATGTGGTTGATCTTTTTGTTTATGTTGTTGTTAACTTAGTTGTGTTTGAGCTTATTCCCTTTTTGACTTATTAGCTTATTTGGTGTGGCTGAGTGTGGAGTTAGTTGGTTGCTAAAATTCAAAGTCTCACTTAAACTCAAAAAAAACACCCCACTGTGGGATTTTAAGCTTGTCATAAGCTTGCATAAAGCTTTTCAGTAAGAGTTGTTTCATAAAAGATGTGCTTTATTGTTGTTAAAATGTTTTTGCAAAAGAAAATTTGAAAAAGAAAAATATTTGCAAAAAAAGGTGCCAAGGGCTTTCGAACCCTGGTCACCTATGTTTCATACACAGACACAAACAAACATCGCAAACCATGCGCCCTAGGGTCTTTTATCAGTATGCCTTTGCAAAATTTATTGTTTAACCCTTGTTGTGTGTTTAGCTTAAATAAGCTTAGCAGTTTATAGTGCTTATTTCCTGCTTATTGTACTGTAGCCCCTACATTCTATATTTTTCCTAGATTCTAATTAACTTGTAGAATTTATTAAAAAAGTTTCAGATTTTTTTGAATAGTTTTAGTATTTATTATAATTTAATTAGTGTAAATTAGTATTAATTAGTTTTTTAAATCATAATAAATATAGTTTTTGTTGAAAAAATTAATTTTCTTTTTTCTAAAATTTTCTTTAGTCATCTAGCTCGTAGAAAAATTATTTTGAAACCCGTAGGATTAGTGTAGCAATAAATTCACGTTTTGTTTTGCGCACTCGCGTTTTATTTTAAGTTAACTTTCACGTTTTTAAATTTAGATTGCGTTTTAGGATTTCCCGTTTTCCCTATCATGTTTTCCGTAGTTTTTTAAGTAGTTTTAAGTATTCTTTAGCATTCCTTTGTTTAATTTCCCATTTAGGTTACGTTTATTTCCATTTTCGTTCGTTAATTCTTAATTTCCGTTAATTTAACGTATCACAAAACCAAATAATCTTTCTCAACCAAACATACAAGGTTTTAATCTCGATCTTTTCACAAAGCTTTCTATTCACACCTCGTTGGGACACGACCCGGGAAATCATCTTCCCGGTCTCACAAATAAATATCACTTTCACGAGTTTACAAGGTAATCTTTTTCCTAAAAGGTTTACTTGTAATTCTCCATGTCTTGTTGTCTCACGATAACATTGACATCACGTTTGTTGATATTTTGATAAATTGTTTTGCACAAAAACACAACGAATCAGGTACGCTTCATAAAATTGTTTTACAAAAAATATTTAATGTGAGATATAAACTAATGTACAATGAAAAAAAAGTTTAACAACATAACCGGAGATTCTTCATATATTGATCTTGTATTATATGTACAAATAATAGTTATTATATGTATAAAATAATAATTGGAAGTATTATAACAAAATAAATAGTTGAAAGTATTATAACAAATAAGTCTTTATGTTCTATACATGCGGTAGCTCGACAATTTTGTAATATTCAGATGTTAACAAATGGGCGGGTTCGCTTCATAAAATCGTTTGACAAAATTATTTGCACATAAAATAAAATAAGGCATAATTACAAATATGTTAAATAAAATAATTGGAAACAAAAATGTAACGCTCATATTATATGTAAAAAGATAAGTAAGAGAAAAAATAAATTGCATGTTGTTTATTCATATACAAAATAAAACTTCTTTCTACACAGCGTTTGTTGTGTAGTTTATGTATTCGCCGTCTTTGTCACAACAAAGAATCTTCAAACCTTTTTTCGTCTTGACTCTTGAAACGGCGACATAATGTTTTATGTTGATCTTTGTCACATATCTACTCACCAAGTTGTGTGAATGGTTAATAAGCCTCACAATATTCAACTTGATTGCGACCAAAACTTCAAAAAATACACAAGTTAGTAATTATCGGTTTCTATGCGTTTATAAGATCAACTTCCTAAAGACATAGCAATTATATTTATTTGATATGTATAAAATTCAAAATACAATTAAATCATAACATAAGTAATGGTCTCGTCATTACGTGAAATTCAGTTAAACATACGAAGTCAACTGTGTTTATTGAACTCCATGAATTAAACTTTGTGACTTGAACTTGTATATTGGTTTAAAATAATTGGTACGTCATCCAAGTTAGGAATTATAGCTTAATTTAAAGCTGTATTAAAAAGTACTAATAGTGTGTTTATCTTCCCCATGGCCTAAAAGCTTCAGTGCCTTGAGCCCGTTTTCTGCTGTAGTCACTGCCACAAACACCAAATGGATATATAACAATGTCAAGCTAATATGTAGCAGAGCTTGTTAGTTATGGAGGCTTGATTAAGATAATATAGAGTATAGGCGGCTGTTTTGAACACATTTATTTAATTACAAATGCGTAAATGTTGTATGGATCATGTCTAACGGGTCGAAATGGGATTAAGTCAAAATTTCAACTACACATAAAACGATCCACGTGGGTTGAAATTCATTCAAAAAGTATTTATATGCTTGGAATCACAGCATCAGAAAGTTGCCATTTTGACACATTGTGCAAAGTGCCCATTTCACCACCTCTAGGTTAGACAACCATCAGTTAAAAATTCGAGGCGTCACATACGCCTTTACAATACTCTATGACTAACATGCCCATTTACTGCCCCGTGTTGCTATTTTCTTGAGGAAAACTAAACTCGTTTTCCAAGTCATCAAAATCACCCTCATCATCATCATGACCATCAAATATTGGATTCCCGATGAAAGAATCATTTGCATTGATGAAAGTTTGAATTTTAATAGTTATCGTTCATGAAGGCTGAAAAACTATGCTACGCTAACCTTTGAGTATTCTTTATCTAGTCTTGTACTCGGGCATGATTGATTACCTTCTCTTCTCTAGTACTCATAACACGGCCTGCATACTGGAACGAACACTTGTTGTAAGCAGCAAATATATCACTAATTTCAGTAATGCCAACTGTGTCACTACATATCTGGCGTATCTTCCAATTCAAATTCAGTAAAAAGTTGGCCTGCATCACAAATCAATAGCATGAGCAATGTGCAAAAGTACTAAACCCATACACATTTTCTATATCAGTATTTAATCATTCAAGAAGGAGAATCATAAATTGCAGAAATTTTTTCCTTCCTATATTCTTTCAGCCAATATATGACCTATATGACCTAGAAATAACGTTAATGACAAAAGCTTGCGTGATCAGCTAGTGAGAATTTAATAAGCTTAGAATTAGCTCACGTGGCCTCGATTTAGATGATAGATGATATATTTTTTTATGTTATAACTTTTGAGTAAGTACCGTCAACTATATTATATTTCCAAACAACTCAATACAACTATATAATAATCCATGTGAGATTCTACAACAGTGTGGAAAACTAGAAGGGGGGTTGAATAGTTTTACGTCAATTTGTATTTATAACACGATTGTCAAAAGATAACTTCAATTAAAGTTTCTCTTAGAAAACTATAGTTGATCAAAATGATCAATTGAACATGTATATGTGTATATATGTATTATATCCTTTTAGGTTGTTTGTAAAAGCTTTATTTTTGTGAATGAACTTTTAATTTGATCTTTGTATGAAATCAATATTAGCACAATGTGATAAGATGTAACAATATGTAAATGTCTATGTCTACGTAAATAAAAATGATGAAGAT
The DNA here is from genome assembly GCA_030686995.1 of Artemisia argyi. NCBI lineage: Eukaryota > Viridiplantae > Streptophyta > Magnoliopsida > Asterales > Asteraceae > Artemisia > Artemisia argyi. The sequence continues at coordinate 4,188 of JARVZY010002053.1, forward strand.
AAAATAATAAGTGAGAGATGGAAGGATCAAACCGAGACACAAAGGATTTATAGTGGTTCGGCTACAAGGACACCTTCCTTGCCCTACTCTACTCCTCGAGTCACCTACTCGAGAGTTTTCTTCACTAACACAACGAACTCCCTTTTGGCGGAGAAACCTTACACGACTTTTGCTTACACCAATTAACGACACTAAGCTAAATGTCGAGTTCTAATTGTAGCTAGAACCAATCTCACACCACAAGTCACTACACACCTATTTCACAACTTCTTCACACCACACCTTCTTCTTCACAACACAACTTCTTCTACTTCATAACACAACTTCTACTTCACTACTTCTCTACACCACTAACAAACCTAGATCTACCAATTACAAAACTTCTACACCTTTACAAGTAATATACACAACTACTAACAATATTCACACATCTACAATACTTCTTAACTAGATGTTAAAGAATTATTCTTCTCTTGCACTTTGAATGATGAGGGATTTGATCACTTGAAACAAGAACTTATAATCTTATGATCAAAGGATTTAAAAAGATGATTTGAGAGGATTTGGACAGAAAGTTATATTGCAAAAGGTGAGAAAAAATTACAGATTTGAACCAGTATTTATAGGCAAAAGATTCTGACACAGGAGCGTGTGCCGGCCCCTTTAATTCATGGCCGGCCCCCTTAAAATTAAGGGGGCCGCCCACCTGTAATGGCCATAATGTTTTGTCTTTTCTGGGGAAAGTTTATTTGGTGTAGATTTAACTGATTTTGGTTAAAAATTTGAATTCATATATTTATTATGAATTAAACATTTTCCTTTAATTACCAAAAGTGTTTTTCTAAATATATAAAACGTTTTATACCATTTTATATAATTTGTAATTATTAAATAAACCTTTCTTTGATCATAAAATGTATTAGGCAATTGTTTATTTATACCTTAAGTGATTTAGTTGGATGTAATGATATTTTGTCACTAAATACTTGTTTACGTAATTATTTTACATTTAATGATTTTACATTGTGTGATCGTCAAAACATATGGATATCGATAAATATTAATAACGCTTTTACGCATTATTTATATCAACAAACAGCTACACACAAAAGTAAACAAATTTAACAAAACATGTTTCTTAGTGCCACAGACTAAACGCTATGTACATCTCGATTTGTAAACTATGTTTTGACTTCTCAATTATTTCAATCATGATTCCCGATTTTTCGAATATATATATTAACTCTTACTCAAATCAAGTAAACATGTGCATTCAAGATATTTATACATACCTATTTTTCCAACCTTAAAATAGTAGTATTCTACAATAAGTAAGCTACCCAAAAAAGAGATACATGTCTCAGTTAATTGGCAAAACAATGGTTTTAAACCAATGCCCATATATGCATGCTGATCAGCATTGAAATTACTATTATACCACTCACCCCCAAAATATCCGTTAAACCGACCCATGTCACAATTTGGCCCAAAATTCATGCTACAACTATGATTTCTTAACAAAATCAATATCAAAACATCAAATTTTGATATGGGTCATCATATCTAACTCCATTAACATCATGCACATACATTGACAATATAATACAGATTAAAAAAACACATATAAAGAGAGAAAAAAAAAGCCCTTAATATGGTCCATGGATAGTTGTAGCACATTACCTGGAAGAAGCAATGCATTCCGACCTATGTCCCATTCTTGCGAACGAATTGTGAGTCATTAACTACATGTACCTATTATACGGAAATCCTCTCACATAAATCACACCACAACAGAAATCAATAAACACTTCAATAATTAAATAAGACATTAACATTTCACTTAACCTTAACTTCATCTCTTCACATAGAACCACTGTAATTTCAATTAAATTTTTTTATTCAACCACGGAAATTACATCAGAGATTGTCATTATAATTAAGATACAAAATATACCAAATTTTTATGAAAAGGCACAATCAATCATAATGAAACATATATGTAGCAGCGATAAGGATAAATGATAAATGCATAAAAGGGTTCAGTGACTTACCAATTAGTATTGTGAATCACAGATGGTGATGAAGATCCTCGTTTCAAGTTGACTGGTTTGTGATTTAGGTTTTAGGATTATGGGAAAATGAAATGATATTTGTTTTGTGAATGAAACCTATTAAATGCTATGATAGACGTTTTGATTTTTGAATGAATGATTGATAGAATGATATGCTAATTTTTAGGGAAGTTACTAAGCTACTAAATTTTTGTTAATTTTGAATTTTGGTCAAACATGCCTTAATTATAGTTAGCATTAAAATATATCATTATTGTTTTTCAAATGTCTATCACAAAAAATGGCTTGCTCCACTGGTAGGCACGCTTGTGTTTGGGAGCAGAGGTCATGGGTTCGAGTCCCATGAATGACCATACTTTTTAAATTCCGAATTTTATTGCATGTAAAGTGCATGCCATGTAGGTAATCCAGTAGTCAATGACATGACATTTTCTCGCTTAGGTGTCGCTTTCATGGTAGGCTATTATATAGTGGATGATTGCTTTTTGTATTTAGTCGCACCATATAATAAGAATTTGTGTTGGTTTATACATGCTTTTTTTTTTTTTTTTTTTTTTTTTTTTTTTTTGTAAACATGCCATGTGTATCATGCCATTTCCAATCATATTTATAGTAGCCGTGATGAAATCAATGTCAACTTTGAAGGCAATTATGATTAGTTTTAAAGTTATGATTTAGTCATTTGCTACGTGTTAATTAGTTTAAAGTTTATTAGATCTCAATTCTAACCTAATTTAAATACTTTCTTTTATGTTGACTCGTTGTTTTAGCATCGCAAAACTAGTTTACTTGCTCGTATTTCAAGGAATTATAACTTAACAACATCGTATCAGCGTAAAGTAGAAGTTCAAAGGCGAATGTTGTTTAACAATTTTAGATTTTACGCTCTTTTGACGAATATTGTTTAGTGATTTTCTATAATAGATGATAGTTTTTAAATATTATGTGTTTGTGTTGTGAGATTGTGAAGAATAAAAATATTCCATATTATTATATGCAAAATTGCAAATGTAAAAAGTTATTAATTTCAATTATAAGCATATTAAATTTGTTATATTAATTATATTTTATTATAATAATATTTAATTTAATTTGCAATTAGTGTATTTTCAAATTTTATTTTAGTAATTACTAATAATAAAAAGTATGTTAACTTGATGTTAATTTTTTTTTTAAAATAGAAGGTTTCAATTAAAAAAGCAGTTCATGCGCTGAAAAGACAACAAATAAAAACAGTCATTTTATAAAGTCAAAAGACACAGCTTCAATTTTACGACTTGTTTCATTGAGTAAATTGCATAAATCGTCCCTAAACTTTGGCCAGATTGCATGTTTCGTCCCAACCATTACGAAAGTGCAGAAATCGTCCATGTGGAAAACCTTTGAGCAAATTTTCGTCCCTAAACTTTGGCAAGATTGCATATTTCGTCCCAACCAAATTGCATGTGTCGTCCCAATCAGGGACGAAAATTTACTCAAAGGTTTTTCACAGGGACGATTTCTGCACTTTCGAAATGGTTGGGACGAAACTTGCAATCTGGCCAAAGTTTAGGGACGATTTATGCAATTTACTCTGTTTCATTTGTTAATCATAAAGTCAACACCCTTTTAATGCCTTTTGGTACATTTGACGTTCTACATTAAGTAAGTTTTCTAACTTCTTGTTATTTTAACATCAATTGCCTTTCAAAAAAAAAAATTAACATCAATTGTATTAATCTAGCAGGAAAATACTTTTCTACATCGACTAGTGATCCAACCAAACGACATTAATTTTATATCATTGTAAATTAACTCATTTTGCGGCAAAGTTTAAGGTTAAATAAGACTTTATTTCGGTGATTTTATAAAGCCCTAATATGTCAAGGGTTACCATGGTTATGCTCCTACTACATATATTTCAGTGTGCGGTTTGCAAGTCAAGATAGTTATATAAGGTTGTTTGTGTGTCAGCAAGTAGACACTGGTGGCCTTTAATTTCACATGGGAGTTTATATGCTCATGTGGATTATGGGTTGGCATTTGTCCAAACACACAATATTCGGCTCTTCACTAAAGTTTCAGTCAAAGTTTTTAAGGTTCTCACTTTTAATATTTTGTTTTGAGATTGATTTGTGTGATAGCAACTGGGCATTGGTGGTCATTACTTCATATGAGAATTTATATTCTCAAGTGGGTATTGGTTATCAACTGTCCATATATAGTGTTTGGTTTCGTGGATACTTTGACGATATCTATGTTTGGTCATGTTTTGTTTTTCTTTGGGTCTCATCCTCTTTTAATTAACTTGTTAATTGAGGTGAGACGCCGTGTTTTGTATTTTGTTCATCTTTTGGTTTCTTTATTATATGTTGCTTTTCTAAAAAAAAAAAAAAAAAAAAAAAGTTTTCAAGCCACTGCATCGAAGATCTTTCTTTGGTTTTGGATCTTAGGAACATGATCATGCAACTATCAAGATTTTGAGGGGGAAAACTATCATCTATTATAGAAAATCCTGAAGCTTTCATCATGAAAAAACAATCTTCCAAGTATCAATAGTGGAACTCCGTCTCTAAGTTTTTGTCGCACAAAAGACGAATTAAGGTCAATCCTGCAACTATCAAGATAGCTGGTAATCTTTTATTCAACACTCGCCAAGCAAAAATGTTTACCTTGGAAGAAAGTAGCTTGTTCCATCTAGTTTGGTGATCGTTGTTGTAATTCGGAATTGATGAGATTAAAGTAAACATCATCATACAAAACATATGATCAATATTATATTTTATTAGCATAAGGTCTTAAGGTTTTATTTCTTATTCCTTGGTCCAAGTATGTGTCAATAATAATTCGACTATGGATAACAAATTAAAATGTAGCAGAGACAATTAGTGACATAGGCTAAACAAGACTTATGTTAGGATAGTGGTGATAATAATTCCACGTGGATATTGTTAGGCGAGCAAAATTGATTGGCGGTTTATTATTTCATAGCAGTTTGGAACCGTCTTCAATTTACAATTGCAATAATTCTTTCACTTTGCATCATAGGTCCCATTTCTTCAATATTAAAAGATAATGTTGCTTTTAATTATGTGAGTTTTTATTCGGTTTAATGCAAGAGTACTATGACTTTATGATAAGTATATGGAGATATATTCTTTACAAGAATTTGTCAGAAAGAAAGTATATGTGAACTTAACACAACGATATGATATTCATTGTACGTGTAGCCGTGTACGTGCCTTTGTATAAATATAACCAAATATACATTTCGATCAACTGTTCATGATCAGTGATATCAACTGTTCATGAGTGATCGAGACTCGAGGGTAAGACCAACTGCTGAGACGGATTTTCAACTTGGAGTTCTATTATTAACCCTAACTGTGGTGATATTCTAAAGTTCTAGTGATTCGGATTCTATCCATTTGTGATATCACGAGAAAATTCCCGTAAATAACTTTAAACGTGTAACATCTATTTGACAGACGCCCCTAATATATCCCGAGCGCCTTATATGACAGTACGTGAGGTATTTATGGTTACATTAACGCTCGTTTAGCTTTTTCTTTTTAGTGTAAACAACGGCTCTTAGGACGGGCAGACAATTATATTATGTTGTACTATTGTCCTGGTTGTGGTACTTGCCTACTGCCTTTATTTGAGGCTCCTTTAAATAAAGCTTGGGCTTGCAACAACAAAACATAATAATGCATACCATATCCTATCACAATTAAAATGTGTCTTAATTATGCATGCTTTATTCTGAATCATAAACATAACTAAAAGCACATAATATAAAAACCAAACTCAAACGACGTCTAGTAGTGCCTTTAATTTCCAACCGTACATGCATGGAACAATAATTATAAAGTGTCACTCTTCAAAAAAATTTATGTATATATATTATGTATGTTTTAATAACCACCAATCATAACAATTACGAGTAGCAAATAGCACGAATTTAAAAGAAAAATAAAAACATGCACGTATACTACATAGTATATTAGTATATACATTATGCCTTATATTCATTACAAAACATTAACTACGTCACATAAAATTAAATAACACAGAACCAAAACATTATAAAAAAAAAAAAAACCCCTAATAAAATAAAGAGAAAGCATCAAAGATATGGAATCACGCATGACTTCCAATCCCTTTAAATTCACTCCTCACCCAAAACACCATAATTACAAACTTTCAATTTTTTCACACATCCTTACAATATGAACCATTTATATTTGCCACGAAGCAGCAGCTGCAACAGCACCACAGCAATAATCCCATCAAATTACGTCTCTTCAACTTCCTTCATTATTGATCCCAAGCCCGCAGCCGACGACAAGCAGCTCGTTAGAAGAACGACCGTAGTCGGCTGTGGACCTCGTTTAGGCATCACATCCTTCATTCGTTCATTTATAAATATTATATCAATCCCATCAATCTTGCCCTCGTGCCGGTGGCTTAGCTTACCTGGTCAACTGTCCTTAACACAGTCACCAGGTAGGAAAGTCACTGGCACATTATTTGGGAACCGCAGAGGACATGTCAGCTTTGCGGTCCAGTATGACACTAGGTCAGAGCCAATACTGATCGTGGAGCTGGCAGTGTCCACTGCAGCCCTAGTAAGAGAAATGTCATCAGGGTTAGTCAGAATCGCGCTAGAGTGTGAGAAAAAGTACGCGCGTGGAAACATGAAGTTGTTGTATGAGCCAACATGGAGCATGTATTGTAATGGAAGAAAGTGTGGTTACGCGCTGTCAAGGGCATGCACGGTTTCTGACTGGCATGTCTTGAGCACGGTGCAAACAATTTCGGTTGGAGCCGGGGTTATACCGTTGGTTGACGACGGCCGAAAAAAGAAGGATGAAGGTGAATTGTTGTATATGAGAGCAAGATTTGAACGAGTTGTGGGCAGTCGTGACTCAGAAGCGTTTTATATGATGAACCCGGATGGTAGTGGAGGTCCTGAACTCAGTATATTTTTACTTAGAATATAATATAGTCATGTAGAAATGGTGTGAGTTTACTGTTTTTAAATATCATATTTGTAATTTACAGTTTACTTGTTTAAAGAATAGGTCAATGTGAAACTGGAGTTTCGAGTTTGTTCTCATGATGCCATGCGTGGTGTGGTAATGATTAATGAAAGCAAATATATTAGTGTATGTCATTAAACTATATTTGTTTGCCGTAATTTTACAACTCTGAGTTCCATTTTCTTATTAATTTAATAAGTTGCTGAGCTAGTTAGTTGATTAGGTATATAAAGTACTGCAAGCTTATTCTTTAACAAGCTGTAAAGATTCATTAATTAGTAAAATTCATTGAAAATTTGATGAACATGTAATGATAAATGATATGTCTATCGTACTTAGTATTCTGATACGTGGCAGAACTGATGCTTTATATAGCAAAAGATAATGAGTGAAATACACATGTTCTACGGAATTAAAAAAAAAAAAAAAAAAAAAAGTGTACGTAGAATTGTTTGTTTTTTGTTAGAGTAGGAAGATAAATAGAAATATAAAGTAGGAGGATATAGCAAAACTCATATGTAATTTTTTAAGTTAAATAGGAGTATATAGAAAATTTACTAACGAGTTGACCTCTATAATTTATGCAGTGTTGGTTATGGGAAATGATTTGGATGTCTAACTCATATGCCTACTAATGTGTCTAATTCATTCATTGTTGGACACATGTATTGCATAATTTCTCTCTCTTCAAACTTATCATTGATCTTGTCAAGTGTGGTTATATTTCTTAGGCATAAAATTAGGCATGTCAATCACTACTCGTTGGTTATTAGTAAAAAGTATATAAAGTTATAAAACACATTGCGTATAAGCACAGGAGTGCACAGAAACATTGTCTGGAGTCTGGACTATTCTTAACCCTTTACGGATGCGCTGAAGACTTGCAATTCTGTAAAGGAGATACTGAGTTTGAACACAATAGTTTCAACTACTCTGGACCATTTCGTCAGTCTTTAAAGATCTAGCATCGTAAAGGAATCACGGATGGTTAGCGGTTTTTCCAGTTTCACAGGTTAATTTGTTATTCAAGGGGCCCTGAATTTGTATGTCGGGTTTACAATGTTGGATGATGTGAGATTTCCTTGGTTACTCAAAACAAACTTTGCACAAGTACATAGGGAAACAAGATACAACAAACATATGATTAAAAATAAATAAATAAAATAAAAAGAGAAGAGAAGAAGAAGAAGAAGCAGCAGCAAACGCAAGTGCATTTTCACTCAGATTTTAACCTTCATGAAACATAGGTTCGGAGGTTCATTTGGTAGGCACTAATAGTTACGTAGTAATATGGACCAAATATATGAAGCAAAAAATCTGATAAATGCTAGAACCACAAAACATTTGCAAAAAATACCCGCACAATGACATATCTTTTAACTTGTCGTATTATCTCTCTCTTACTTTTACGTTCTCTCTTATATACATTCACAAATAAACATTTGATGTCATTGTGTGGATCTGTTTTTGTAAAATGTTTTGTGGTTCTAGCATTTATCAAAATCTATATATAATGGTAGGCATGAAAAAGTAGTGTTACAGTTACCACTTATCACAATTACAATATGTAACTATAGAATCCGGATTGATGAAGAAAAATTTTAGATTGAAAAGAATAAGAAGTAATCTAAGCTATTCATCTCATAAAATTAGATCAAGGGCATAATAGTACAATTTTTTATCCTCTTTCATATTAAAACCACATTAATACTTAATCATTATTTCTCTTCCAAGTTCATATTTTTCTCCTACCCCACTATACTGATCATTGTTTTCCGAAACAAATTACGCATCTTCATTAACATTATGTTCTATTTTGTCTTATTAAATAAAAAAAATGAGTTTTTTATTTCTGAAACAAAATCAGATATTCGTTCTTCGTTTTGAATGTTTAATTCTTTGCGTCTTATGAAACGCCATATGTGGAATTTTAAATTCTTAAATTTGAACCATTACGAAAACGTATCTACTGGTTCATGTTTTGAAATGTGATTCATTAAACCACAAATGATTCACAAATCTGATTATGACTCATTGATCATGATTCCATTACATATTATTGGTTGATATTTTGAAATGTGATTCACTAAACCACAAATGATTCACAAATCTGATTATGACTCATTGATCATGATTCCATTACATATTATTGGTTGATGTTTTGAAATGTGATTCACTAAACCACAAATGATTCACAAAAGAAATATTGTCATTCTTTTTTATGATTCATTATATACGAAAACGTATCTACCGATTCAAATCCAAAAGACGCGATGTTAATCTATTAAAACATTAACAATATATTTTAATGATTCACTAATATGGTTATGATTTACCGATGCAAATCTACAATGTTCGCTGATATGAATTTGATTCATATAGAGAAAAAAAACAACCACTTTTTTTCGATTCACTAATCGAAAATGATTCACAAACATACTACCAATTTTTTTTAGCAACTCACTGTACAAAAAGAAATCTTATTTAAATATATGATTCATATTTTTTCAATGTTATACGCATTTTAGTTTGGTCCAATACTAACGTATGTCATGCGTATTTCTTCAATGTTATACGTATTTTTTCAATATTATATGATTCATATTTTTTCAATGTTAATGATATTTTAAATTTTTCAAACCGCATGTCATGTCAGTTTTGAATCACAAAAAGAACAAAACGCATTCAATCTTTGGTCTTTAATAAAACTTGACGAATACCCGTGCATAGCAACGGTTCCTAGCGGCAGATAATTAACGATTTATGATATTGTGGTGAGTGTTTTGTGTAGCGTTCAAAATAGAACGTGAACATATCATAATTTAATTGCAAACGGTTGTACTACACGATAACTAAAGTCTAAGAAAAATTCTTAACATCTATCAAACAACATATAAAAACATTTATAGTTGCGATATTGTGATAAGTGTTTCGTGTAATGTTTAACATGAACATGAAAATATCAAAATAAACTAAAACAATAATAATAAAAAAAAAGTTGTAACATATTGTCTAATCATAGCTTAATCATGGTACTTTTATAGTTTGAATGAGTGGTTCGCCCGCGCGTTGCCGCGGAAGCATTGTGTACTTGCAACATATATGACCATTACATCCCGTGAACCCATCCCCTTTACATACTTCAAACTCAGTAAGTATCCTATAGTGGACATACAAAGTCCATAGGAAAAGGGCTACATGAATTAAATTCCGGTGACTAATTTTGTGGCGATAAAATATTTTTCATGTATACGTTTTTTTCTAAAAGTACCCGCGATTAGCGGCAGCGGTGTATGTTTGTGATTTATATAGTAAATTTGTAAGTAACTTTTATTATTGTTGTTTTGTTAAATGGTGGTTTATAGTCTTTGACTTAATTCCATTGAGTCATTTTGTGTGTGTTTTTTATATAGCAAAATTTGTGGCATGACGACGATGTTGTAGAGTTTTTGACTGTATTTGATTGTAACCGTCGGTTACAAATGGGAAAAATCATACGCTATCATAGGCGCTTCTAATCTCTTTGGAGATTCTAAATGCAGCATGCGTTGAAACCCGCCTATCGTGAATTCTACTCCCACTTTTACCGATGAGGGATTCCGCCTCAAGTTCGGATTTTGATTTGTTTGCCTTTTTATATCCTTTTGTACCTTTTTAGTTCAATCGTTTTTGCGTCTCTTCTATTTATTTTGCGAAGAAACAATTATTTATATGTGTCAAATATGGATTTAAATGGAGGGTGGTGTTTCTTAGCTTTCCGATTACTTGCGGCCTTCATTACAATCAATCAAAATGAATTTTAGCGGTAAAGATGATATTTGTGAGTGAAAACATTAAATTAATCAGGTTTTTTCATAACTTTTTACGTTAAGAGTGAACACTTATTATTGATAGGGGTATGCTACATCCACAAAAAATCCTCACCCACTCGCTGATAAGATTTCATTTCCTTGTTTCGCTTGTTTATCTCAAAAAAAACATGCTGGTTGCAAAAGTTCATTTATGTTATTCGTTGTTTGCATAACGGCAGCGGTATCCAGTGTTCGACAGTATTTGCAGCTAGCAATTGTCTTTCGACAAACATTATGTTGGCGGCAGCGGTATACGGCCTTCTTTGATTTTTTTAGTTAAGCATTACACTAAATCGGAAGCGATTTCTTTAGGGCTGAGCAAACGACCCGAACGGACCGGATCGACCGAGACCAGACCAACCACATTCGGTCCGGTCCTCGGTCTTGTATTTTTGCTAATTCGGCCCTCGGTCCGGTCCGGACCACAAACCGAGTATTTGGCCTTGTTACTGAGACTGGACCGGACCGACCACATTCGGTCCGGTCCTCGATCTTGGCTTTTTGGCTAATTCGGTCCTCGGTCTTGTCGGTCCGGTCCAGTCCTGAACCGATGCTCACCCCTAGATAGATCTTTATTCAAATTTTGAATGATACTCACTTAAAATGATTGATCTTTATGTTTAAAAAATGATTGATCTTTATTCAAATTTTGAATGATACTCACGTAAAATATTACCGTATCTAAAAAAAAACTTCTTACTTACATAGGCCTAACATCATATTCAGGGTTGTAAGGTCCTTGTAGAATTAACGTGCACACTTCTCTATTCTCGTTCTCTCTTTTACATTTGCATAGACTATTGCATTGGTTCACTTTTGTTTTTGTTGGGTTTTATATTAGTCGATGTCTCTCATGCGCATAGTCGTTGTCAAGTCTATCTAGAGTCTAGACATGGGTAAAAGAAAATTTATACATTTTTCAAAAACTATTGTGCGGCTCAATAAAGTTTCAATTTCAAAAAGTTGAATTTTTTTAAAAGTTCTACTTTCAAAAGTGTAATTCAAAAAAGGTACCCTCATTTACCCATGAACATTTTTATTAACAAAATTTACCACAAAATTACACAACTTACATAGTATAATTTACTAACAAAATTACTACCAAATTAAATCTAATATACAATAAATTCTCAAAAAAGTTGTAACAAACTTTAGCAAAATTTATAAACACAAAATAAAATTCAGCTAGAACATATGCAACCCTTCAAATAACCCCAAATAACCCGACCCGACAACAAACCAAACTCGACAACCCGCCTCTTAATCATGCCGGGTTGAGGGTCACTTTTTAAAATTCAAAACCCGACTCAACCCGACCCGATAAACCCTACAATCCGACCCGATAACACCCCCAATTGTACTATGACATGAGGTGATTTGATAAAGAAATTGAGCTACGGAGTACTTTATCTCTTTTTACCTTTGACTACATTCAAATCTAAATCGGTTGATTTTCTTTTCAAAATAAATTTTCATCTATTCAATAAAAACTTAAACCAAAAAAACTTTTAATGGAGTATTTTTAACATTGTTCCAAAGATTTCTACTTTATACATGTTCGCCACAAAAATTACAACAATGAGTGACTATTTCAAATTTCAATCAAGTCTTGAACCCATGAGTAAGTGATTTTATTTGAGACCATTTTTTTTTTTGTGTTATTTCCACATGCCAACTCAAACTTCTCATTCATTTGGTCAAGTCACAAGACACTTCTACGAGTCCACATGCCTTGAGTCCATCAAAAGTGACACTTTCACAAGTCTACGTGTCTCGAGCCCATCAAAAGTCACAATTTTTTAAAGATATGTTAGGTCCATAACCCAAGCCACACTTTATCAGAAATTCTAAATTTTCTCTTTTGAATATTTTTATAAAATTTCAAACTTTAAAATTTTGAAAACCTTCAAACTTTAAAAAAAAAATGTATTCAACTTTTAAATTAAAAAAAAAAAAGTAAGTTAACAATCTACATAGCAAATTTACCAACTATATAACTTAAAACAAAATTTAAGTATACACCTACAATTTACACAACAGATTAAAATAAATTAATAAATTGTTTTTATCTTGCAAAATGTACTAAGACATAAACTGATTAGATCGGCGTCAAGACTATTCCCTAATATTTTTATACCAAGTTTGCACCAATCTTTATACGACTATTACATACTTATACGTATGTTACAAATTAAAACAAATTTCTTTAAATTACTAACAAACTACTAACCAGATTTTAAAAGAAAAACCAACAGATTATAATAAAATTTACTAACAAATTAAAACAAAGTTACAACAATATTAGATATACTCAGATCGCAAGGGGCTAAGTATACTCAAAAACATATATCACTTCACTTCAATCATCAATCACAAGGCTAAGTATACTTAGATATGTGAAAGCCCAACAATACTACACATTAGTTTCATCAAAGTAGTTTTAAAAAAAAAATAAGAACACAAAAAATCTTAGAACCACCGAACATATCAAAACCAACATAACATACTCAAAAATTCGAGATAGATCTGTGACCCCGATTCATTTCCTCAGATCCGGTTAAAACAACAAAAAAAACCAACTCAAAACATCATAGTAACCACCAAACACACCGAAAACTACTAATCAAACCAAAATAATCCAAAGACACCAAACCCACAGAGAGATGGTATCACCAGAGGGTGGCGTGGCGTGGCGTATGAGTTGATTACAAATCTCAAAGCATCTAAAACCACCAAACCCACCGCGAGGGTGGCTATGAAAAACCGAAACTGACAACAACATCCAATAACCAAGCCCGGACCACCTGAAACCACCTAAACCATCGAAAGATTGTGGCAATTTCGGCAGATGGTGGCGGTCGTTAGGTTATGTTGGCAGCGGAGGCTGTTGATTTTTAGTGAGAGAGAGATTTGTGTTTTAGGTAAGATAATAAAAGTGGAGAGAGAAGTAAAATAGAAAATATGTGTGTATAACTGTGTGAGTGTTTGTTTTTTATATATAAATTAGTATTTTTATTAAAGATAGTCAAGGGCAATTTCGGTATTATTGAAAGTTCAGTTTTCACATCTTGACTTGTTGACCAAATCTCCATTATAAGTAGTATAGATGATGCAATTACTTATTTACCCTATAGGAATAAATGAATGACTATGGGAATGATTTATGTTGTTTGTTTCATGATAATCGGTATGGTCATATCCTTATATTTGCCATACATTAAAGGAGGCAAGGGACCTAGGTATGAGTCTATCATTCTTGAGGGTCAACCACTACTATCAAACTCATACCGATTGTGATTCCTATCAACGAACCAAACGGCCCCTTAATAAGTAATTGGTAAAATCTTTAATAATTAAGAGATATCAATGGCCACGATTACTTCTCAATCTTCTTAATCTAAAAATCTTCTCAACGGAACCAAAGCCTGTAAACTATATACACCTTGTTGTATAATGCACATGTGTTATTCTATAAATGTAGTATTCCCAAAAACAAAAAATGTAACAATAACATTAAATTTTGTTTGTTGATTTTCAAACTGTTGATAGATAGGTTTGCATTCAGAATCATATTGGAGGCTGAGAGAATAAGGGAACAAATATTGCCAAAGGGGTGGGTAGCAACTAATCCATGTCTCCCTCCACCACATTATAAACACCATTTTAATTTCTGTCTGCCAATTACACAAGATTATTCTACCCTCACATGATCCAAGCACTAATGCGCATACCATCACCATGACCACATCTAACACTATCAATTTTATTATATATGAACAAAACTTTAATTTAGAATGGAAGACATGGAGTACTTGGGTGACAATACACAGATTCCAGTGTTTCATGGTCCTAAAGGCAGTTCAGTACTTTAGTGGAGTTATATAGCTTCTTCCATAGCAGTTTGTGGCGTTATGACTCGTGGGGCTGTTTAATGAACTATCAGCTTAGAGTGTTTGACAAAACCAATTAGGTAAAGAATTGCTGTAAAACTATAAAAGTGAGCTCACAATCCTTATGTCCTGGCCTCGGGTTATTTCTAATTCGAGTTTATGAATAATAATAATAATCACATAAACACATATCCAAACAACTGCACAATATGTAAACCAATTGATAAAAGCTAAAATAATTACATTCATCATCAATAACCGCAATTTTCCCAACTTCATGCTCATTTCTACAAACCCGATAAATCTGATCCTAAATAACCAAAAGCCTAATTAGTTTTAAAACCTTCAAAAACCCGACTAATTGACACGTTTACAACAATCCAAACTCTCATAAGTCAAAAAGCATACATGGATCTCAAAAGAGATTCATACGAAAGCTTGAATCTTTTTTAAGCTACTGTATGAACTAGCTTTACGTTTGGAGGTTGCAAACAATTTTCCATATGAAACTCAAAGAATTCAACTGCTTGTCATTTCTCACCACTCTCAAGTATTCATCATAATGAGTTAAACTATTCCAAAATTGTACAGTTATTTAGACAGACGGCAAACAGTGTTAACTGATTTCAAAAAAGTTTACATGCAAAAACAAATCACAATTTGGTCCAAAGCTTACTTGTTTGCTTCTATAAATTCTCTGTACTCTTTCTTCATTTTGACCCCTGATACACTCCTGCATATTCATTCATGGATGCAATCATGCAAGTAACTCAGAATTCAAGCATAAAATGTTTAGATGAACAGATTTACAACACTTTGATATTATAGAAGATATAGAATAAAAAAGCCAAAATAAAAGAACAGATTTGCCAACCTGATCATTTCTTTATGCTTAAAGAATTGTACACATGGTGTACCCATGATATTTGCTGCCTCTGCAATTTCTGCATCTTCTTCTATATCAATCTCAACAAAGTGGACATTTCGGTCAAACTCATCTATCACCTGTCATTAATCGATATTTACAATTTAGTATGCTGGTATATTTACAAAGAAAGTAACCATGGAAACAATATCAATTATCTCCTAATTCTATGCCAATCCAATATGCACATATTTACCTATTTTACATACATTATCAGAAACGAGGAACATTACCTTGCTGAGAATGGGCTTCAAGGTCCTACATGGACCACAGGATGGTGCTGTATATAACACACAAATGAGCCTGGGACTTTCATGGTACAATTTACGCACTGCATACTGTGGAAGGAGAAATATAGATAAGCATGTACCCAAGAGAAAATGACCATATGTTGCATATAATTGGCGAAGACTTAGACGAGCATAAAACCTTAGTAGATAGATACCTGACCCTTGTGCTTGGTAAGTGTAATGTCAAAGCCTTCATTCTCGTCTCTTTGTCCGAGCTCGCTTTTAGCTTCTTCAGGATGGGGCTGTGAAAAAGATGAAAATGGAGAGTTAGGTTTAAATGTATAAAGAAGTGAAAGATTCTTTTGTTACTGGAAATATAAAACCCAAATAGCCTGGATTAAATATTAAAAGTACCTGATGAAATTCAACAAGAAGGTTATTGCTAGCAAGATATCTCTCAACTGATAATGCAGCAATGCATCCTGATCCAGCTGCAGTTATGGCTTGCCTCCATTCATGGTCCTATAAAAATGTCGACAATTTTGGATACATGAAAAAAAAAATAATAATAATAATAATAAATAAATAAAAAAAAGGTGAATAGTTAAATAGAAAGACGTGAAGTTATAACGGTATCATTAATTCACCTGAACGTCTCCAGCAGCAAAAACCCCTTGAGCGGAAGTCTTTGCAGTACCTTCCTCCACCACGATATACCCCGTATCATCACGATCAACTTGTCCTCCGAGCAATTGGCTGTTTGGAGAATGACCGATTGCATAAAATAATCCTTTAGCCTCAAGTACCAATTCCTCTCCTGTATCAAGTCTTCTAATCAATATACCAGACATCTGCCCTTTCGTATTGCTCACCACATCAACCGTCTCTGTGTTGAAATGCACCGTGATATTTGGATTATCAACAACTCTGTAACATTCGCCGTAATCAAAAAAGCAATATATCATTACTAATTTAGTAATATAAAACTAACCTATCTTGCATAGCTCTTGATGCCCTTAATTGATCTTTGCGTACAAGTAAATGTACATGGCTAGCATATTTGGTTAAATATATTGCTTCTTCTGTTGCTGTATCACCTCCTCCAACAACAGCAAGAACTTGACCCTTGAAAAGTGGTGAAGCTCCGTCACATATTGCACATGCACTAATTCCCCTACTCCAAAATTCTTCTTCACGAGGTAATTTGAGGCGTTTGGCCGTTGCTCCTGTAGCCACTATTATACTATTGCACTTTACCTTACGGTCACTACTTTGTACAGTAAAAGGACTAGTATTCACATCAATAAATTCCACATCTTCTTGATAAAGCTCTGCACCCCAACGCTCAGCTTGAGCCCGCATCCTAATTACGATCAAAAAACAGATTTTAATCTCCTTACTTCAATGAGAATCTTTGATGAAAAATAAATGAAGTTACTTAAAACGATAAGTTACCTATCCATTAAATCAGGGCCACTGATACCTTCTGGAAAGCCTGGAAAATTTTCGACATCTGTGGTAGTCATCAATTGTCCACCAGGGACACCGCCTACCTGATATCCTTCAAAGACTACAGGCTTTAAATTAGCACGACCTGCATAGATTGCTGCTGTGTAACCAGCAGGACCTGAACCTATGATTACCAAATTTTCAACACCTTCCCCTGCAAACATATGCATAAGTATATCAAAATCAAGTGGATCTTAAAAGTCAAACATGAATATAAACATCTAATTCTGATGCTCAAATCCCAACGATAATATCACGGTATCACCTGAAATATGTCCGTAATGGGGAATGTTTTAACAAATATAATTTTCGTCAATGGGTTTTATGCTACTTTATCTTTGTTTCTGCACATCTAGTTGAGTACTCTTATATAGTCGCAACACTCTTAAGGCTAAGTTAGAAAGACATGCTGGTATTGGTAAAGATTATAACATTATTCAATATCTCATGTCAGAGGTAAGACTTTCTAGTTAGTACTATTATGTGGATGATTGCAACAGGCAAATTTCAGCTCAATATACTGGCAACAATTTAAATCTTAAACTACAAAACTACAACTTTATGTGTTAACAACTACAGATATCTCCATGAAAGTATCTAATTACCCTTAAATAACAAAAACAACCGGTTAGATCAGCCCATTGGACAATAAACGACAGTTCGTGTGTCCTCATACTAATAATTGATTAAACTTGCAAATGTGGTCGAAGACATTTCTACACCATGAGAACTTCAATGGTCAAACAAAACGGAAATACACAAATATAAAATTTTCCCAAAAACACTTACAAAAATCAAACTTCCAATGCTAAGTCAATCTTTGTATCCAACGAGTCAACAAATCTAGTTTCATTAAAATACCTTCACTTTGCCCCTTCCTCGTCAAATCATATACGATCAAACTTATTTTCTCAACCATGGGTGGGACTAGGGGGTATCCCGTGGTATCACGGGACCCGACAGAATTATATGTTGTAGCGCATATTTTCGGTAAAATATCAAATTTTGGAAATGCACCCGGTCCCTAACATTGTGCCTCTATTTTTTCATTAAAGTCAGATCATTTTACATGTGATGGTACTTTTTTTTTTTAATCTTTTCCGAATTACTACAGTTAAAAAAAATTAAAAAAAAAAAAAAAAAAAAAAAAAAAAAAAAAAAAAAAAAAAAATCCTACATTACATAAACATAAACATAAAACATATAAAGATACACATTTATATAATATTTGAACAGCAGTTAGTTATAACTAACCTGAGTTAGAACTAGGCTGACCACCGGAGTAAGCTGCTTTAACAAGTACTGATAAAGACGGCCGTTGGTGGTAGTTTAAGTTGGATTTAACGAAACGTTGACCGGTCAAACTGAATAAGATTCTGTTTTTGGGTGTTGAAAAGGTGGGTTGGCGGCTGAGGAGAGTACTTTTTCTGGTGATGATGGAGGTGGTTGCCGGAGTAGTTGTCGCCATTAGGTTCATTGGAGCCCCACCAACTACTACCAAACCAAGTACCAACAAATCACATATTTAACTAATTAATTGTGTTAATCAATAATTAGAGTAAACTAGCATGAACCGGGACGGTGGATACCTTGTAATTAAAATTTTGAGTGAGTAATATTTTTGTTTATATGTTTTCTGTGATAAATGATGATAATATTACGGGGTTAAGATGTACTCGCTCATTATTCAAGAGATCCAATAAGAAGAATAATTAAAATGAGGAGGGTAAGAAATAATTATAGTCACGCATTTTAATTTGAAATGGAAATTTGAAAGAAAATGCATCCATTTTTGTAAATGCATCTATAATGTGTGGTTGTGGTTTCTTCTTATTTTTCTTATTTTAATTTTTCTTTTTATTTGATCCTAACTCAACAAATGGAGTTTTTGATGAAAAGAAAATATGAATATAAGAAATACGACATATACGACAATAAAAAGAAAGTTAAGGTAAAAACAAATTTGTAACTAAATAGTGTAAGACATTAAGTTAGTTAGAAGGTCCTTATCATTTGGTTAAAATAAATGATTGCAAACTTATTGAGGGTTTTTTTTTTTTTTTTTTTTTTTTTTTTTTTTTTTGACATTTAGTGAAAGAGTTGAAAAAATAATTGTTGAATATTGTTTACATAAGGTACGTATTGAGAGTTTGGGGTGGTCGATCTTTTTGTTTATACATTCGGTAAGAATCCTTGAATGTAACCAGAGTCACGAGTCGACTCAGTACGTATATGTCAATTACCCGAGAGGATAATCGACTTGGGTGGAGAGTTATCAGAGCTGACCTGGTGAGAATTGCTTGAGCGTAGCTTGAACCATTTCGAGGAAATGGTCGAGTATTTATAGGAGGTCCTTAGGGCTGTGAGAACCCATAAAGGCAATCTGATGGTACACGTGGTGATCATTGAGAGAAGGATTGAGGAGAGCACGTTGTGCTTGTCCTAACGGTCCTAACTAGATCTTCAGGTGTACCATATGCCTAGACGCGTTCGTCAGGCATTATCACACCCCGCCACGGCGGAAACGCGCGGGTGTAACTTCATGGATATCATCACAACACCTGGTGTCAACATAGAGAACAACTACATGCACATAAATAGAGCAGTGTACCAACACACAGTGTTGTAACAATACCCAAAAATAAACAAAATAAAATCCAAAACAAAACATAAATCCAAACATAGATGATAAACCACTTCAAATGCAACTAAGGTCTCGTCTATCCACATCCTGCTATCTTATCCTTAGAAAGCTCACCTGAAAATGATGCTTAAAACGTCAATATAATGTTGGTGAGATTCATAGGTTTTAGACTCAACACGCAAGGCAACTGAATTCACTGTGATTATAAAATATAGCTGGACAAAATAATTATAGTTATCATATAGCTACATGCATTTGCATGTCATTAATCACACATAAAGGCAACAACACTCATAAGGCAACCATTAGGACGGCTCGTGTCCCCCGATTCCATAATCATTACAACAGGACGGCTCGTGTCCTCCGATCCCATAATCATCAATTAGGACTCATACGCGAGTAACAGGATAACATCCTCCTAATTGGATCCCATCAAACATATCAAACATCAATTAGGTCGCATGTGCGAGTAATAGGATAACATCCTCCTAATTGGATCCCATATACATCCACACAAACAAATAATCACACATAGCATGCATACGATAACATTATAAGTCCAAGCTCTTTAATACCACACACATAATCACAGTAAATCAAATCATTTAAGACAAGCATCATTCCCATCCCAAGTTTAAAACAAAGTAAAAATATGGGACTATGAACTCACCTTAAACTCCGCAGCTTCCACAAAAACAATTCACAATCTATAGCACACAAAAATAATCCACATTACACAAGGTCAAGCTAAAAGCTACAACCCATGTAATACTCATATGATGGATGTCTAAGACTCATATGACCCACCATAGATCTCCTAGACACCATACTAACCACCACCATAACCTAACACTCACTAAATCCCTTGCACTCTAAAACTTAGAAAACGCAGAATTTTTTAGTACTTTCACTCACATGAAATCACGACAAATAAAGCTCAACAACTCACACCAAAAATTTACCATGGTCTCTCATAAGCATAGAAGCTAATCCCAGAAGGCCATGAACCAATAACACACACAAGTACTCATAGAAAATTCAAACTTGATAACTACTCAAATTCGGATCTGAACGCACACCAAAAAGTTTTGATTTTTAATAATTACTTCCACAAGTTTTTATCGCGAATCATCTTCGTGATAGTCTAATATAACCTAAAACTTAACTATTCCAGAAGACCAAGTCAAAATACCACTTTTACAACCACATGCCAACCTCAAACTTTTACCCAAAATCTGTCCCGGTTTGACAGCTTTGACACCTTATCAAAGAAAAATCAAAAGACTGACTTCCCGACCTCAAAATTGATCATGGCTGGACTTTTTGGAAAGCTCTTTCATTATACTTCAATTTAGACTTAAAATTCGTGACTTAACTCATCACCATCTGTTATATACACTCACATCTTTACAGCCTTACAAATCTGTCCAAACCCTAACACATAATCTAACGCGTTTAACACTCAATTCCTTTAACCATTACCCATAATATTAACATCTAATCATCCTAACATGTTTTAATTCAATAATTTACAGAAGTATATAAACCCTAGATTCCATCATATTAATTATTACATGAATCATAACAATAATTGATTAATTACACATAAGGGTTAAAGATTTTACCTTGATTCTTGATTATTGCTAGACAATTATGAAACCCTAATTTTTTTTTCTTGTTTCCTCCTTGTGTCGACTTCAAATTGCAGGAAAAGAGGGGTATGGGTCGTTTGTTATGTTTATATGGGTAGGGGTTGGGCTTGTTTTGGTTGAACTATGATTCCTTTGGCCTGAGAGTCATATTTGGACTCAAATTGGGTTTCTTTTTCCCTAGTTTTTCTCTATTCAGCCGATTTCTATATATCCTATATATATTTATATATTTTTTATCAAATTAAATTATTACACTCAAAACCTTATACTTTTGATATTTTATAACAACCCATAACGATAACTAACGTCTTACGCGATAAACCTAAATTTTACGATAAACCGGAAAATAATCATTTTCAAAATAAAGTTTCCAAAAATAGAGTTTCACACTTTTTTTGAAATACAACTCATAAAAACAAATCCCACGTAACTTACTAACGCTCAATTACTTGAACGAAGCCTCGTTACGCAAAAACACCAAAACTACACAAGTCATTTCTACACCATAAAGGTGATCAAAATGAACTCTCCCAAATTCCAAACTTTCCAAATCACAATAAAACCATTTACGCAATGGGATTTAGTGCTAAAACTCACCTATATCACTCATATATCACTTCAAACACCTAATACACACCAAACAAACGTCAACCGAGTCAAGACTATCAGTCAAACCGACCTGCTAAAACCACGGCTGTTACATCATCCCCACTTAGGGAAATCGCGTCCCGAGATTTCAACTACTATAGTCACCACTCACAACAGCAAAAGGAAATTTATGGATTTTTAAGCGGAAAAATACCACCCCATAAAATCACAGAGAAAGAATCGCAAAAATGTGAACCGAATAAATACCCGAATTCACACAATAGAAAAACATTTCGTCACTCCAACGATACACGCAAATAGATACACTCCCCGATCAATAATACCAATGATCCAAACGAATTCTCACAGGTAGGTACGATACCCTCGAACCAAATGAAAACCCGAATGGTAACCGCAAGACACACTCACAAATAACAAATACCCATAAAATAAACATTAATGAATACCCCGCATCTAACTTCCACAATCTAAAATCCAACTACAAACGATCTGCTCAGCAACCACATCCGCAAACAAATTTTAGTACTTAAATATCATCGGATCCTCACATTCCCAAGTAAACTCAGGACCACGCTTAGAATCCCACCATGCCTTTACCAACGCTATCTCACCACACTTCAAACCCTTAACATCTCGATCCATAATCTCAACAGGTTTCTCGACAAAACGAAGAGTCTTGTCAACCTTACATTCATCTAATGGCACATGCAGACTAGCATCCGCCAACCACTTCTTTCCATTAGATACGTGAAACGTATCATGCACTCTACTTCACTCCTCAGACAAATTCAACCGATATGTTTCAAATCTAATCCTTTCCGTAAATCTCAAATGGTTCTACGTATCTCGGTGCTAGCTTGCCTTTCTTACCGAAACGCACAACACCCTTCCAAGGAGATACTTTTAACCTCACAATATCACCAACACCAAACTCTAAGGCTTACGGCAATAACCCGCATAACTCTTTTGGCGATCTCTTGCTGCCTTTAGTCTTTCCTTAGCCAGAAAACCTTATTCGTAGCCTCTCATTCTAGTTCAGGACCAATTAGTTGGCTTGTTCCAACCTTTGCCCACAGAACAGATGAGCTACATTACCTTCCATACAACTTTTCACACGACACATACTCAATACTAGAATGACAATTGTTGATATAGGAGAACTCAGCTAAGGATAAATGTATACCCCGGCTTCCTCCCAAAATCAAACACACCCATGCTCTCATCATACCATCCAACGCCTGATTTGTACGCTCACTTAGTCTATTTATTTAAGAACGATAAGTCGTACTCATCTTCATACACGTTCTCAAAACTGTATAACACGTTTACCACTATCGCAAAGTAAATATTTCATCATGTTTCTTGATGATCAACGCGACACCCCATGGCTCATTACCAACTCACCGAGCGAAAATTCTCGCCTACTCCTCCATACATCTCTTGCTAAGGTAATAATACGTCTTATCCATTCTCGGATGTATCAAATACCTTGCATGATTGATGTCCTTACGCTTCCTCTCAATGAAACCAATAGCTGGTCCGCACAATACATTTCTCCATCTTCGTTCCTTTCCATTTACTGGTCTAAACCAAGTAATCATTCTTCTTACATGTTCTCATCCTTGAGCCTCTCTCTAGGCTGTCAATATCATCCTCTTAACTCCGAACCGAATCATCATAATCATTGCTCACAAACATCGAAGCTTCACTCGTTCATTCTTGCTTAGCGCTCTTACCACGATGTCCGCTCTTCCTTAACGGTAGCGAATCAGACAATTGTAATCACTGAGAAATTCCACACCCAACTTCTCTTCAACATATATTAACCTCTTATCAAATATATGCTAAAGATTCTTATGATCTGTGTAGACCACACTCTTTGCTCCATAAAATATCATCTCCAAGTTCTACTCCCCAACTCTAAGTCATGCATCACATAGTTTCTCTTATGAATCTTCTACCTCCTCGATGCCCACGCAATCTGAAGAACGTATATCTTGAAGCTAAACCTCTCACTTGAACAACTTGGCAACATCCTCTTCTTCTTCAACGAACAAATTGATAATCAAAACGACAATCTATCCTAAGTAAACGACGAGAACCATAAAACCGGTCGAACAAAAACGTATATCAACGAACTCAAAAGGGGTACAAATTACCGACCAACGAAGTAACGAACATCAAAATCAAAGCTAGAAAAACACAATGAGAAATTTTCCCCCAATAAAAGTAGACATGGATAAAATGTTCATGAAACTCATACAAAGAAAATATAAAATACCCGTACCAATAAAACATCCACAAGCGTACCTCAACGAAAGAAACACTCGATGAACTAATTACATAACAAGTTTGGTAAATGAGAACCATAGATAGTTCTTATTCCCGTACTCGACCTTCCCAAAAACAATTGAACACCGTTTTTCACAAGACATATCTTAAACTTATACATTTTATATATATATATATATAAACCATTTTATGTAAGACATCAACATAACCATTTTTTTCCACACTTCATTTTCACCATAAAAATATTAGATTCCATCAAATGACCTTGAAATACCCAAAACGAATTTTAGAATACCATAAAGACTTTAACTCAACCTCTTTTACGAACGCGAAAGACATGGAGGAATTACGTAATCAAAATAATTATCAAATGAACCTCATACCAGTGAACACTCACGCAAATACATTTCAAACCAAACGATGAACTCACAGACTCCTTCGTACAACGATCAAACCAAAATCATAGAAAAAAAAACACCGATAATGACAGATCACGAAACATGTCAAAAAAATTCAATTGGTGTGTGTAAATGAGGGATTAAATATCCACACCAACTCGTCATGAACCAACAATACCCGAAGAACAATATAACATTCATTCGCGGAATGAATGCAAGGAATAACCAAAGAAACGAACCAGTATCCAACAAAACGAATTCGATTACCCATCACCTATCACGACGTCAAAAAGAAAGAATATGGCATCTTTACCATCATGGTACGAGTAGGAATGCCAACCAAAGAATTTGGTATACAAACGGAGCGTCTAGCAAACGAATCAACTTAAATACCACAACATAAGTACCCACCGATAATTGAGGTATCAACATATGATAGGTAGGATGAAATCTTACCACCTACACACCCCAACATATAACGACTGCCCAAATGGTTAAGAGAATACTTCTCTAACCATACAGCCATCACCAACATGATATCACATACCATCTACCACAACATGTAACAACAAACATCAATCAATGCAATAATGGTCACAAGTCCACATGTGTAATACCCTTATAATTATGTTCGCGAACATAGTTATAAGCCTATTCCACACGCATACTTACTTCCAAAACCACACATCTTAATGATAATGCACATATACCACATAGCACCTAATACACCATGCAATCCATGCCATCATACTTGCAAGTCCCCTTATGTTGTGACGCATGTATAATTATGTTGGCCACCATAATTATCTATGCCCCCTTTCATAAGTGTACTCCCTCCTATAACAACACATCATGCACACAAACATGCAAACAAAAACAAAAGACGTCGCAAACAATCATCTCGCATGGAACAATTCCAACGATCACGTAAACTCTATAATCAAAATTACTTGGATAAGGTCGATCCAATATCCAAGAGTAATCACGCTCCAACATGGCTCCAGACGGCAAAAGACAATATACAAATTCCAAATCATGACACAAAACAAAAGACGTCGCATAATGGCTCAACTCCACTCTCGCACTTATCTCCCCACTCAGATCAATTCAACTTACTACTCGCTGTGGACTCTAGATCTGAATCCACACCATTTCATCCTAACTCCCTTTCATCTTTACTCAACCATCCATTCATGTTTCCTACATGTTGAGGTAGTCGACAACATGCAAAACCATCTCTACTCTTTTCTTCCAATTCTACATAATTCACAAGCGCATACAAATCACGAGGTTTAGACTAAACCAAATCTCCTTCCTATGTGAAGTGAGGACACTACCAAGGGTATTTGGTAATGGCTCCATCTCTAGAAGTCATCGTGGTTCCAAACCTCTCCACTTCTTCTCCACCAACGTTTCCCATAAACATCCTCTCCTTGTCCGAACATGGATACATGCTATCGGGAACTCGGATTCTGCGGTTAGTCCGCTTTATCCGACCACTTCTCTCGCATTCGATAGCGACAATGGTAGTCCAACGATGCATCTTACACGCGAAAGATGATATAATAAAGTCGATATATACAATACTACGTATAGGGGATAGAATATACATCCAAAACTCAATAAAACATCACATAAATATAGGAAAATAGACATATAAAATACTATACTTACACATAGATCCTAAATGCAACTATATGAAGGACACCTAGGCTATAGTCTAGGTTAAACCACCTAATTCTCTATAACCAAGGCCCTGATACCAATCTATCACACCCCGCCACGGCGGAAACGCGCGGGTGTAACTTCATGGATATCATCACAATACCTGGTGTCAACATAGAGAACAACTACATGCACATAAATAGAGCAGTGTACCAACACACAGTGTTGTAACAATACCCAAAAATAAACAAAATAAAATCCAAAACAAAACATAAATCCAAACATAGATGATAAACCACTTCAAATGCAACTAAGGTCTCGTCTATCCACATCCTGCTATCTTATCCTTAGAAAGCTCACCTGAAAATGATGCTTAAAACGTCAACATAATGTTGGTGAGATTCATAGGTTTTAGACTCAACACGCAAGGCAACCGAATTCACTGTGATTATAAAATATAGCTGGACAAAATAATTATAGTTATCATATAGCTACATGCATTTGCATGTCATTAATCACACATAAAGGCAACAACACTCATAAGGCAACCATTAGGACGGCTCGTGTCCCCCGATCCCATAATCATTACAACAGGACGGCTCGTGTCCTCCGATCCCATAATCATCAATTAGGACTCATACGCGAGTAATAGGATAACATCCTCCTAATTGGATCCCATCAAACATATCAAACATCAATTAGGTCGCATGTGCGAGTAATAGGATAACATCCTCCTAATTGGATCCCATATACATCCACACAAACAAATAATCACACATAGCATGCATACGATAACATTATAAGTCCAAGCTCTTTAATACCACACACATAATCACAGTAAATCAAATCATTTAAGACAAGCATCATTCCCATCCCAAGTTTAAAACAAAGTAAAAATATGGGACTATGAACTCACCTTAAACTCCGCAGCTTCCACAAAAACAATTCACAATCTATAGCACACAAAAATAATCCACATTACACAAGGTCAAGCTAAAAGCTACAACCCATGTAATACTCATATGATGGATGTCTAAGACTCATATGACCCACCATGGATCTCCTAGACACCATACTAACCACCACCATAACCTAATACTCACTAAATCCCTTGCACTCTAAAACTCAGAAAACGCAGAATTTTTGAGTACATTCACTCATATGAAATCACGACAAATAAAGCTCAAAAACTCACACCAAAAATTTACCATGGTCTCTCATAAGCATAGAAGCTAATCCCAGAAGGCCATGAACCAATAACACACACAAGTACTCATAGAAAATTCAAACTTGACAACTACTCAAATTCGGATCTGAACGCACACCAAAAAGTTTTGATTTTTAATAATTACTTCCACAAGTTTTTATTGCGAATCCTCTTCGTGGTAGTCTAATATAACCTAAAACTTAACTATTCCAGAAGACCAAGTCAAAATACCACTTTTACAACCACATGCCAACCTCAAACTTTTACCCAAAATCTGTCCCGGTTTGACAGCTTTGACACCTTATCAAAGAAAAATCAAAAGACCGACTTCCCGACCTCAAAATTGATCGTGGCTGGACTTTTTGGAAAGATCTTTCATTATACTTCAATTTAGACTTAAAATTCGTGACTTAACTCATCACCATCTGTTATATACACTCACATCTTTACAGCCTTACAAATCTGTCCAAACCCTAACACATAATCTAACACGTTTAACACTCAATTCCCTTAACCATTACCCATAATATTAACATCTAATCATCCTAACATATTTTAATTCAATAATTTACAGATGTATATAAACCCTAGATTCCATCATATTAATTATTACATGAATCATAACAATAATTGATTAATTACACATAAGGGTTAAAGATTTTACCTTGATTCTTGATTATTGCTAGACAATTATGAAACCCTGATTTTTTTTCTTGTTTCCTCCTTGTGTCGACTTCAAATTGCAGGAAAAGAGGGGTATGGGTCATTTGTTATGTTTATATGGGTAGGGGTTGGGCTTGTTTTGGTTGAACTAGGATTCCTTGGGCCTGAGAGTCATATTTGAACTCAAATTGGGTTTCTTTTTCCCTAGTTTTTCTCTATTCAGCCGATTTCTATATATCCTATATATATTTATATATTTTTTTATCAAATTAAATTATTACACTCAAAACCTTATACTTTTGATATTTTATAACAAACCATAACGATAACTAACGTCTTACGCGATAAACCTAAATTTTACGATAAACCGGAAAATAATCATTTTCAAAATAAAGTTTCCAAAAATAGAATTTCACACTTTTTTTGAAATACAACTCATAAAAACAAATCCCACGTAACTTACTAACGCTCAATTACTTGAACGAAGCCTCGTTACGCAAAAATACCAAAACTACACAAGTCATTTCTACACCATAAAGGTGATCAAAATGAACTTTCCCAAATTCCAAACTTTCCAAATCACAATAAAACCATTTACGCAAAGGGATTTAGTGCTAAAACTCATCTATATCACTCATATATCACTTTATACACCTAATACATACCAAACAAACGTCAACCGAGTCAAGACTATCAGTCAAACTGACCTGCTAAAACCATGGTTGTTACAGGCATGCTTTGTCTTTGGCGTTTCCTAAGGATGTGTTCCCAGGCCTTTTGTCGGATTTTGGCCTTATTAGGCTTATGTATGGGCCGAGTTTAGAGTTTATGGGCCTTAGTCAGCCAAGCTGAAGGCCCTATACGCTATAAAGTCCCCCCAGTTTATTGGTGTATTTAACATATTTAAGGGAAATACGCTGATGAGCTCACACTAAAGAGATATGTAACATATTTAACATATTTGGATCCAGGGAGGCTGACTTATTTTTTGGCCAGCCTAGATATGTGAGACATTAGGGTCGTTCAATGTTATGTTTGGAGAATATTTTCATTTTCGAGACTGCTGCATATTGAATGCATGTACAGTTCTTAATGTTGATATCTATTAGGAGTTATTGTGAAGATTAAGTAGTTGCCAAGCCTTTCCTATCCCAGGCTTGAGCTTTTTTAATTTTCGCGTCGCCTGGGATTTTGTCTTGGCCATAAATAATCTCTTTTCTAGTCATTTTAGAGTTTCCATGACTAGAGATTTATGAGATTTTACTCGATTTGTGTTTCAAGCTGTCGGTTAGCCATTTTGGTGCCTTAAATCTGACACTTTGAAGCATGTTATGTTTTGCATGAGGTTCATGCTTTTAATGTTTTTTAAGGATATTTGGACACATGTCCATTGGGCCCCCATTTATTTTTCCTATAAAAGGGGAGTACCCTAGCCGTTTTGGTAGCCAAATGTCAAGGAGCATATTGCTTAACTGCCCTGGATGATGTCTTGACTGATATTATGGGAATGAAGTGATGTACCATTGTAAATGATAACGCACAGGAGGATCTCGTTGCGATTATCGCAAGCTCATAGTCGATTCGTCGCTCCTTGGTGAGTTTTACTTCCACTTTTTGTTATCGTTTTCATCTTTTTCTAAGTGTACTTACTTGTATTTTTGCCCTGATTGCCAGGTAGTGTATTTGCGAGGTTGACTAGGTTAACCTACCGGATGCTCTCCTAAATTTCAGTGCGAGAAAATCGTTTTCCCTCTTCGTCCTGCTCTCAAGGGAAAGAGAGTTTGTGGGCAAGAGGCGCAATCAACCTAAAAGGAGGGTATTGCGTCGACCTCAAGATGAGGTGAGGTTTAAAGGGTTTTGCTGAATGAGAAGTTATCCATTGAGTCTTATGCGTTCCTGGAAGTTTTTATTCCTGGGATATCGGCCGCTCTTGGAGATGAGGTGAGGTTTAAAGGGTATTGCTGAATGAAAAGATTGTGTGAGGTTTAAAGGGTTTTGCTGAATGAGAGGTTATCCAAAGATATTAAAACTACAAGTTTAGAAAAGAATGGAAAAAACGATCCACTGCCACATTTTCTGACAAAATTACAAATATTACCCTCGTTGTGCAGACGACGAGGGTTAAAGTGGTGAGAAAAAACAAAGGGGGGCGGTGTGGTGGCGAGGCACGACGAGGGTGCCACGGTGGCACGGCGAGCCACAACGAGATTTGCACCGAGTGCTCTAAGAATTAGTCTATCAATTTTCAGGATTTGCTTCATTGCTGAAGAAGGAATGATATTTACCTACGAGCTTCGGCTTTGTATATTATTTTCTAATTATCGGACACACATAATTTAGGAAAAACTTTTAATAAAACATATGAAAACCATCTAGTACAACGTAAATGTATGGAAAACCACTAATCCTCAGCTTGCAAATCTCCTCTCAGTAGAGCATACGAGGTGTGAAGACCCGTGCTTTGCGGTGGGACTTTTGAATGAAAATTATTGATTTTCGTTGCATTCCGCCGCAGAGCGCGAGGGATTAACTCTGTAACGGAGCGATAACCCTAAGGACTATTTTTGTAATTTTTTCGCGTTTCGTGGCAAAGTTAGTCATGAACGACCGTTAGTAGATAATGGCCGTTAACTAACGACCGTTAGGTACTGTTCATTCCACCCCTATTGGGTGTGGCAGTAGCAAAAAACAACTTGCCCCCTAGCAACTTTGCTAAATGTATATCTATACTACTATATAATACATTTGGTAGTATTCTATAATTAGAAATGCTTCAAATTCGGACTTTTTATTGCTTATTATAGAAGGATTTCAAAATTAATTGGTTACGAAGCAAGGTGGTTAGTAAGTTTGTTAGGAAGCAGGGTTGGTTGTTCAAACTAAAATTATTTGGCTTAACCATCTTAACTATCTCTACTTATAAAGCATAAAAACAAGTAAATGTATAACCGAATAACGCAAAAGATAGTCACAGGTACCCGCCGCCGCATTGCGCGGGTACCGTTCTAGTATAGAGTAATGTCTGCGGTCTGCCAACACAAAAAAGATAAACAACAAACTCTTTAAACCCAAAATATCTGAGTTCTTAAATACAAACGAGTCACCATTTACAGTCTCTTTCAACAATAAATAAAGAACACAAACAAACTCAAACCGAGATACATAACACCAACCAAATCTAACAATCTTACATAGCGTAACATAACAGTTGCAGCAGCAAAAGAGAGGCAAAAAATCACTCTTTACTCAGGGGCTCAGGGCTTTTAGACAACCCATACTAACTCCTAGAATAATCAGAAATACAAACACAATGAGAAACTAAGAATTGAAAGAATAAATCTTATTGTTTACCCTCGTTTCAATTCCTAGAATAGATCAACTTTTTTTTTTCATCATGTCTTGCTTCCATTTCGGTATCTTGTAGAAGACCTCGTTTGTCACCACGAGTAATGCCTCAAATTCTTCGGCAGAGAGATAGGGCTAAATAACATTGCTTTTTCAAGATGATGATTTTAAAAAATTTAAAATCCTGAACAAGATAATGGTAGTGCAATTAAACAAATTGCTAATGATTAGCACGAAAACTAAACTGAAACTAGGATTTCATATATATAACAATTAGTGTGATCATTTGGTTTTAGTAAAATTCGAACTTTATGATATGTATTTTTCCAAGTTCGATAGGTGCTACAAAGTCAATATTAGTTTCTGAAAGTTGTCTTAACTTCTCGAGTACAAAGTGGTAGATATATCTGACTGTAGGTGTCATGTATTCTGCATCATTGTAGCTTTTTAGTGAATCTTCATTGGATTTGATTAAGTTTAGTAATAACTAGAATGTAATTGATCAGTTTAATCAAATCTTACTTATGTTTAATTAGATGTATTTTTATATGAAGTTAGCCACTAAAGACAAAGATTTTGAATTGAGTTAGTAGGTGATAGGGATGATGGTTTGGATTGGATGCTTGATTGAAACTGAAAACCTATTATTAAGTAGTGGTGCTTTTAAATTTAATCATTTTGTTTGTTTGTGACATATACATCTGATTTGGTGCGGCTTTATTAGATCTCAGATAGTATATTTCATCTTTGTTAATTGCAGGTGGTGATTCATCTATGGTATAGTCAAGTAGCTGGTGTATGATAACTCGACAAAAGAAGGGGTATGATGCATGAGGATTTTTTTTGGCGA
Organism: Artemisia argyi; assembly: GCA_030686995.1. Lineage (NCBI taxonomy): Eukaryota > Viridiplantae > Streptophyta > Magnoliopsida > Asterales > Asteraceae > Artemisia > Artemisia argyi. Next base: position 37,014 of record JARVZY010002053.1, read on the forward strand.
TTATAAGATGCATATGATCAATTCTTTTGGAGGATTGTGGTTGTGGTTGTTTTATATTATGTCATTTGGTCATTTGTTCTTAGTTTGGTTAGTGGTTGTCACTTTTGTTTCAACATATGCTTATACATGGTTTTTTCATCGAGTATCTAAATGTGTAATGTGTTTTATGATTTGTAAATTTTGTCTGGTACCGTCCCTGTTACCCAAAATATAATTGTATTATGCATATTTTTGTTGGTCTTTTTTCTTACTGTCAACTCTTATTTTGTCAGGGAATAAATAATTAGCCTTCATAATCTTAACTTTTGTTCACTAACAAAATTATGGAAGGGGTAATAACGTTAATGGTGACTTTTTTAAATACCTTATCATAGTTTTATAAAGTCAATGGAATGCTTTATTGCAACTGAGAAGATGCGATATTGATAACTTAGGCAAACTTATTGATATGTTCATTGTGTCCAATAAATATATAATACAAAATGTGAAAATCAATGAATGTAGCTCATTATGAGTACCAAATTTAAAAGATAAAAAGGAGAGAATTTTAGTTGAATAAAAAAAATTCTCACCAGCTTTTTTGATACAAATTGCATATATGGTTTGCCCGTGGGTATGAGAATAGAAACGGGTATGATAGAAGAGAATACACTGGTCAATCTTTGTGTGAAATATAATATGTATAAATTTGTGGATTTGATACCTCCTATGAAACAATTACTTTGGTAATGTTTAGTATAATTTCAAATTTTAATTAAACATCTTGGAACCAATTACAATGTTTATTACCATTTAAGATTTCAAAAGAAAAACATTACATGAGAATGGGACTTCCAAAATTCCCTTATACTATTTCAATTCACATCGTGACAAGTAAATATGAACTCAATTTTGCATTAAACATAGGACTTTTGGTTTTCCATATCCCTTTTTAAAGCCATTTTCATGAATCACAAATAAAAAAACATTTTTTTATACAATTTTTAAACAAAAACCTGCAACTGATATTCATAAGTATTGTCTGGAAACAAAAAGAGAAGCAGATGTGTTTCTCAGATGGTTAACGACAAGGAAACAGTCAGGAAGAAACAGTTAAAGTAAGTAACTTTCGAACACGTAAACACTCAAATCAGATTTGTTGCAGCAACTTTTGTATCTGATTTAACTAATGCTTCTTAGATTTCAGGAAAACACGTTTTGAAAGAAAAACTTCAACCGTTAAAGAATCAAGTAAAGGTATGTATAACACTTATACATTCGTTTGAACAACAGTTGCAACTAATTTTAGCATTCAAGGGTTAATCTGATATACATATTTTCAGTTTTATGCATTGATGATCGTCTATTATTTACTGGTAACAAACAAGATAAGGTTTTAAAATTTGAAAAACAAGGAAAATGGGATGTTAATGAGTGGTACGAGTGGTGGATGTCCGAAAAAAAAGAAAGTAGCAAACAAACAAAGTTTGCTTCAAATTGCTAAAAATGAGAAGGAATATGCTCCGTCCAAGGCGCGCGTTGGTTTAGTTGAAGAGGATTCGACTGATGTGGCATTTTACAGTGACGAGGAGAGTTTGATGCCCTTGATTACGAAAATGCACATATTTGACTCGGAGAAATCTCCAAAATTTCATTATTAGCTTTTTATGAATGTATGAACTTTTAATTCCCTTACTATCGAATTGTTGATGTCGAATGTTAATGTAACAAGTTTACATTACTTGGTTCATTAATATTTCATTAGTTGTTTCCTTACTATCTCATTCACATTTACAGTAATTCGGCAAACATGAACTTGATTATACTATTCATATGCTCCATAAGATACTAATTAAATGCATCACATAACTTAAAAATTGTGTCATATAGTCATCTCACTATTCTACACCAATTAAACTAATAAAAGATTAAAAATTGATCATATACATAGGAAAAAGTCTACATGTAGAGAAGTACTTGAAGGTCTATCATCATGTCAAGAATTGGGTTTTGAATCGATAGGCACTCACAAACATCATTTTATGTTCAAGTCAATCTATTTTAGATTTTCCAACGTTATTGTTGTAAATTGATAGGCGCTCACACACATCTTTTGCTACTCAAGACAATCAATTTTTGGAGACTCCAAGCTTGGAAGTTTGTTAGTGTAATTGTAACTTAAGCAATTTTTTATCTTATAATGGACGCATTGTCTCATTCTTTGTTTCATATTTTAAATGGAATAAGTTTACGTTATTCTTTTTCTTATCATCTTATTTTCTCTATTTCTTTAAAAAATTACCCGGTGTCAACGGGTCTATAAGCTAGTTGTAAATATATAATAGACACAATATTTCAACACAAAGTTCAATACATTTAATGATATATGCAATAAATGTTCATCATTAGTATGCAATAAATGTTGTTGAGTAGTAGGGTTCAAAAAACTTGTTTTTTTTAATATATGCATATTGAAACAATTAGTAAAGAATGTAGAATCTTAAAACATATTAAATGCAGGAACAAATTAACAAAAGAAAAAAAATAAAAGCAGCCACAATTTGCAGGTACCTGGACAAAGAAGACGCAGCAGATCAAGTGTTGTGAATATGGAAACCTGCATGAAGAGAAGGCCAAATGAACAAAAGAAGTGTAAAAAAAACAAAGGAAAACTATATAGCATGCAAGAAAGACAAAGCAGATGTGTACGAAACATGTGGAAAGCAAAGATTCTGTAATTTTTTTTGTTTCTTACTGGTTTTCACCAAGCAGCAATGGAGGATATGGTTGACAAAGATTAGGATAAGTTTTGGTGGTATTTGATAAAGTATAAGAAATCTGTGGGCAGTTTTACATGGTAATAATACCAGCCACATGTACTACTAGATAGGATAAAAAAATGGGGTGATTACATTTGTATTACGGGATTTAATAGGAACATCTACAGTGCTCTTACGTGACTGTAGATGCAAAACGGTATGGGTTTAGTCCCTTGTAGCCAATGGGTGTTGCACACAATGCCCACTACCAACAGTTGGGTAGTACACCCTTTGACAAACAACAAATGAGGACCACAAAAAGGCCCGTATAACATCCGTAATTATTTACTGTGCACATTAACTGTACACGTGTTTCTTTGTAAGAGCATGCCTGGGGTTTATAATATAGTATAATTAACCTTATTTCAGCTTTGATTATGATCTACACCAATAATGTTGGAGAAACTGGTAGAACTTCCATATCTAACCTTGACTAATCGTGATCAAAGAGTGACAATGACGCTACAAGCCAAAATTTATTTATAGATCTAACTTTTACCATAGAATTCATCAAGCAATCTTAGCCACTCATTTTTTTTATCAAAACAAAAAAATAAACTTCCACCCTTTTTTTAAAACTTAAATATTTCGCAAACCGTAAATCGTCAAGCTACAAAAAAATACCATCGCGACGAGAATTAAATTATCTTTCTATAGACATGCATTGTTATATACTTTCAACGAATTTTTTTTCGATGAACATTTTTTTTTCGCCCAGAAAAATCATATATGATTCGTAAGAATCATATATGATTCGATTTTAACAAAACATATATGATTCTTACGAATCATGTATGATTTTTATAAATCATATTTGATTTATAAGAATCATATATGATTCTTTCTGGGCGAAAAAAAAAAAAAAAAAAAAAAAAAAAAAAAAAAAAAAAAAAATTCGTCGAAAGTATGTAACAATGCATATCTATAGAAAGATGATTTAATTCTCGTCGCGATGGTATTTTTTTTGTAGCTTGAAGATTTACCGTTTACAAGATATGTTGTTTTGAAAAAAAAATGAAAAATATAAATGAGTGGCTATGATTGGTTGATAGATTCTATAACATGTATTGGTTCTTCATGGATCTCACGCTACAATAGTACTCATATCTGTGACAGATACCACAAAAGAAAACAAACGAATGATTTTTATTGCTTAAATAAGTACAACAAGTATGATACAATTATTTTCTAAACCCTTGCCTAAAACAAAACCCTGAGGTTTTTAGCAACGAAAATTTTGGACCAAAAGTAAACTGAATTCCCATAGTAGTTTCACCTATAGTTAGGGTTGTTATCGAGAGTGCTACATTCTCCAATTACAGGTCTCGTAATTATCTTTGGATAGAAAGTCACAACTCTTGGAGGTTGGGGCTTTCTCTTAGGTTCACGTTTCTTTTCAAGATTACGGAACATCTCTACAAGTTCTTGCTTCTCAGATGTAGTAATTGAACACTCGCAATAGCTATGGATAGCAAACTTGCACCGTTAGCACTTGAGGATGAACTTGGATTGCAACTCAATCCCACATTTGGTGCAATCACCGTCGATATTGGTTCCCGCAACAAATGACATTGGATGCTCGTGATCTTCAGTATTATGTACATCACCAAACTTTATATTAATGAACTTATAAACAAGTTCATCATGGGAAGAATTAACACCTTGTTCCGACTTGAGTATTAACGGAGCACAATCAGGATGTATTGATTGGGAACACTCTGAACAATGATAGAACCACTTTGTAGGATTAAGATCCTCCTCACAAACATCACAAAAGTATTGACCCTTATAGTTCTCAACTGGGGTGTAACTTAGCTTCAACGAGTGCTCGTCATACTTATGCCTGATAGTCTTGGGCAAAAACAGAGCACACGATACATGCAGAATGTAATGATCCCTATATAAATAAGAAAGGTCACCTTCTTTAAAGATGTAATGACATGCACCACATGCTCTATCCAAGCGTCCTCCAAGCGATTGACCAAACAATAGACCCAGATATTCTTCCGCTACAAACCTCACGTTTGGAATTCCTTCATGTATGATAAAATCTGGCTTATGTGAACAATGAATATCAATTTGGCCATATTTATCAGAGATGTATGCAAACCCATTGCAAGGTAAACCACAAAATTTGCAGGAAAACAGAGAACAACTCTGCCGAAGAACAATTTTATGCATCGTGTCGAATCGGCCGAATGTGATTTCGGAGCGTAGCCGCGCACACCACTCATGGAGAATAAAGTTGGAACACTCAGCATAATCATGTGAGCACTTGTAAAATGGCATGCTTGTAACCGGCCTCACACATCCATTGCATAGCAGTTTAACCCTCTTCATTGGGTCATGAAGAGGAACTGATTTAACTCCCAATGTATCATAATTGCTTTGGTTATGAATCAACACCAGAGGATGTTTATGACTGAAATGTTTGATGTAGCAATTTTCACTTGTTCTTTCATCAAAAAACCAAGAATAATATTCTTTTGGAATGCGGTGTGGTAAAATGTTGTATGATTCATCAGAGAGTGGCCAGTACATTATTATCCCATTTTCAGAGAAGATCTTGCTTTCTGAGAAGACACTATTTTCGTTTTCGTTTTTGTATTCTTGTTCGTCTGAATTTTACACATTTAAACTCATATAGTCATGCTTTCTATCTATGTAAGAGACGGAATATGACCATACGAAATAATAATATATTACAATATTTACGTACCATGTAAGAGTTGATTTTTTTGTGCACAATCCAGGTGAACATAAAACATGCATTTACTGCATTTGTAAAGCCAATATTCTTCGTATATTTCTTCTCGGCAAATCCTGCATTCACAATCATATACTTGATCCAGGAAGGAATACGAAAGAGTGAGCATGTGAGAACGATGAGATTTAACTAATAACTTTATTGGAGAGGAAAGACAATCAGAGTTGATCGAAAAGTTAAGACAAGTGGCACAATGATAAAACCCCCCTTTATGTTCTTTCCCACAAGCGCATTTGCTTAAAATAGGGTCAACTGAAGAAGAGATTAACGGGTGTGGGTGGCCAGGGTGATGGATTGTTTTTTGCTCCAAAAATGTAGCACAACGTAAATCAAGTTCATAGTTGCACGTAGAACAATGGTAACATAAACCATCTTGATGATCCGTGAGACAAGCACTACAATGCCAGTGAGTTGTCCTTTTTTTTTAAGATGAGAATACGAGCAGGGTGGGCTGGGGATTGTAAGGTTGTGGATAGTTTGGCACAGAACTTGTGCAGCGAATAGTTGCAAGACATGTTGCTGCACTTGTAGTAATATCGGTGGTACCAATCGATTTCTAGGTCACATCTATCACATGTACACTTAAACTTTTGCGCTGTGATTAAATCGTTGTCTTCAAAATCATCATCGTCTTCTATGTAGCCTTGATGCATAAATTGCAAATCTACGAGATTGAGTGGGTGCTCATGTTGGATCTCTTCGAGTTGTACTTCCTTGAAATCCATAATAAGCTCAGGGCCTGGGCAGAAGTTGAAAATGAGGCTAGGTTTATTATAAAAAAAAAAATAATAATAATAATAAAAAACATGGAATACCATTTACCTAAAAAAGATGTCGCTAATCTAGCGTTATTTGATGTAAATTGTTGATTGCATATCTTTATTACGTAAAAGAGAAAAATAGTTAAACTTGAATTCTTTACTTCGTTAAATTGTTAAATTGTTGAATTGTTGAAAAATGGGTAAGGAAAGTATTGAATGTTTAATGCAATATATGAAATGTTGAATTTTTTCAAAATGTTGAATGATAATATACAAAACCAATTTTCGGAAAAAAATATATTTTATTAATTTTCGGAAAAAATATACAAAACTAATTTTCGGGTCTAACCAGGTTTCGAAAATATAAAAACAAGTTTTATTTGACCCGTTTTTTTTATCGGAATCGGTTCAACCGGTGGAACCAGTCAGGTCGAACCGGGTTTCAAAACATTATGTTTAACCGGTTATTATTATTATTATTATTATTATTATTATTATTATTATTATTATTATTATTAAAAACTCATAAGATTTACAAATAGTTAGTGAGAAGCCGAGATACTAACTGGGCTCCCACTACTCTAGCTATAAAAAAGCTAATCCTACTAAAGATATGAGCAGCAGCACGTGCTCTAATATCTTGGATCATCGAGAATTTACGGATTCACTTTAATAAAGTCACTGCATCCTTCTCAAGTTTTTCAAAAGAAGATAAAGAAAATGGGAGGAAAACATATCCAATATCCGCGCACTTAGACTAATATTTGATGCGTTTACGTTGTACAGCCTCAATCACTTCACGACCCGACACAAAATCAGACATACCAACAACAATTTTTTTAAGTACACGGAATATTTGTTAATTTACACAAAAAAAAAAAATGAAATTAAAATTGAGAATTTTACATTTAAGTCAATAAAATTGATTTTTGAATTATCAAAATTTAAAAACTTTTGGACTTGATTGTAAATTATATTAATCAAGCTGAATATAACAATATAACGTTATTTTACACTAAAATTTAAAAAAAAATAATAATAAAAAATAAATAAATAAAAGAAGAAATCATAAGGCTTATTCATATATTAAGTTTTTTTATTTTAAACCAAATTTATCATAAGTTTGACCAAATCAATTTAATTTTAATTTTATACTACTTTCGTCTCAAAATATAAGTCCAGTTTGACTTTTTATATCGAACTTTGACCTTAAATATTTTTGTTTGTATTATATATCACTTGATGAAAATTATACTAAATGAAAATACATATAAAACACTATTCATTTATATATTTTGCATCAAGTATTATATAATACATATATATATATATATATATATATATATATATATATATATATATATATATATATATATATATATATATATATATATATATATATATATAATGTTAAAATTCAATTAAAAAAGTCAAGTTGGATTTATATTTTGGGACAGAGGGAGTATTTGTAGATGAGAGGGCTCAAGTTTTACAAGTAAAGATAGATTAATTTCATATATACTTAAAATGCAAATGTTGAATGCATAATGTACAATATTTTTTAATGCATGTTTGGGTATATATGAAATTTCAAACTAAAAAAAGTGGTGGTATGAAATAGAAAAATGTTTGACTACTTATATATTTAAAAAGAGCAAGTGACACATAATCTTTCTGTCTCAAAATAAATGTCTTGTTTTAACTTTTGAATTATTTCTTTTTTAATTTTAACATTAAATATATTTATTTGTGTTATATAAAAATTGATGAAAATTATAACAATGAAAATAGAGTTAAAACTCAATCATTCATATATATTGAATAAAGTATTAAAAAAATAAAAAAAAAAACATAGTTAAGGCCAAAGTGAAAAAAAAAAAAAAAAAAAAAAAAAAAAAAAAAAAAAAAAAAAAAAAAAGTTTAAACATGATATTTATTTTGAGACGGTGGGAGATGCACTATACATATCAAAGGTTGTGATGTAAATAGAAAATATACATCCTATATGTAAACTAGAATGGGTTTCGCATAATGTCATTTAGCTTTGTAAATCATTTTCCATTTGGATATTATCAACTACAATAAACATGGTAACTAAATAAGAAAATAGTACTATAAAACAATAGAACAAAATACTTACAATTAATGAAGAAATTAGTACGCGCCTTGGTAACAAAGGGAGGTAATATAAATGATAATATGTATGGTTTTGCATGTGATTTGTAACATCCTTATATAGTAGAGTAGAAACCAACTTTAACGGGTATAACTGGTTCAAGAAGCAAAGCAAAAAAACATTCAAACACTATTATAATTTGCTTCAGGACACTGGCAGTCATGCTTCCGAAATCACCCATACATCTGAAATCCACCAATAATATCATTCCACCTCATTTCAACTCATTCATACTTTTTCCATACCTCTCAACCCCATTTTAGTGGCAACCATGCCTTTTTCATACCTCCCAACTTTTTTTTTTTTTTTAATAATAAATTAAATTAAACAATTTAAATAAAACATAAATATTTCATTAATAATTAAAATAACATTACATAATACTTGAAAAAAAATACATTATTAAATCTAAAAATCCGTAGGCCATCCATATGTCTCCGCGTACCTACGTTTTGTCTTGATAATGAAATCTCGCATAACCTGATTGGTTATGTGTTCGTGCGGCTCGTTGTAGAATTTCAGTGCCCGAATCATAGCCTTTTCTTTAGCATTTTCGATTTGTGTCTGCAGCAACTGGTGGGACAATTGATCCTTTGCACGTTTATCTGCCATGGCCTCATCCAACGCTAGTGCTTTCTTTGCCGTATACTGCCCAATAAACTCAGCAGCACTATTCTTTGTCGACGTCTCACTAGCGGTCTTTTTTCCTTTTCTTTTTGAAACAGGAGTTGTATCGTCATTTAGATCCGGAATAACAGGATCAACATTGTCATTGCTTCCGGACCCATAGAAGCTAGATTCCGACGACTTTCTTCGTTTGTCGGAATGATCCAATGAAGATACTTTTTCAAAACATGGTTGCTCCAACCATTTCGATTCATCCTTAACAACCCTCCACGCTTCAATATGATTAAACGAAGCACCCTTATTCCTCTTACTATAATCAGACATGGCATTTTCCAAGACGTTGACATCGTCACACCCACTCGTCATCGATATGTTATATTGGCTTGGGTTCATTGCGGGTGGAGGTTGGGGATAGTTAAAAGATTGAGGGTATTGTTGATGCATCGGTTGTGGAGGTTGGGGATAATATCCCGATTGAGGGTATTGTGGATACGCCGGTGGTGGACCTTGCGGACGAACACGAGGACGGTAGCCACGTCCACGACCTCTTTGTGTTGAACCACTTCTTGATTTCCCACTTTCCATGCTTCAAAAACTATATGTGTAAAAAGTGTTTGTGTTTATGTTAGTGTTTGGAAATGAATTGTGTTTGAAAAAGAAATGTATATATGTGTAATATTATATAGGAATTTATTTTATTTTTTTTTTATTTTTTTTTATTTTTTTTTTTGTTTTGGCCCAATGCACGCTCCAAAATTAAATTCCAACGGATACAACATTAAATTCCAACGTTCGAAAATTCACTTGCAACAAGAATGCCTCGGAGGCAAAAATTGCCGCTCAACTCTTGCCGCTAGCCATGCCGGTGGGGTGGCGGCGGTGTTCACCGCCGGCATGCCCTTGCCGGTGAGCCATGCCGCCCCCACTGCCACCCTTCTCATAGATGAAGAAAGAATGATGCTTTTCTTCTGCTTCTTAGATTACCTTTTTTGATCGCTGGGCACACGCAATCTAGGAAGATCGACCAATTAATACAACATACAGAAAATCATCTAATACAACGTAAGTGTATCGGAAAACCACTATCCTTAGCCTGCAAATCTCCTCTCAGTAGAGCATAAGTCTGCCAACACATAACAATAAATACAAACAACAAACTCTTTAAACCCTTAATATCTGAGTTCTCAAATACAAAGTCACCATATAGTCTTTTTTCAACAATAAATAAATACCAGAAACAAACTCAAACCCAGATACGTTAACACCAACCAAATCTAACAATCGACCGTAATGTAAAATAACAAATGCAGCAGCAAAAGAGAGGCAAAAAAACACTCTTTACTTGGGGCTTTTGAACAACCCATACTAAATCCTATATAATAATCAGAAACACAAACACAAACAGAGAAACTAAGAATTGAAAGAATAAATTTTATCATTTGCCCGCATTTCAATTCCTAGAACAGATCAACTTTCTTCTTCATCATGTCTTGCTTCCACTTTGGTATTTTGTAGAATGCCTCTTTTGTCACTCCGAGAACTGCCTCAAATTCTTCAGCAGAGAGATAGGCCTAAATAACATTCGGTTAATCAAAGCAAGAAGTAGAAAACACTCGGGTAATGGAATAAATATAATAAATAAAAAAACAAACCTCTCTTCTCTTAAAGTCAATTCCCGTAACTGGATTCTCGGATTTAGCCTTAAGTTGTTCATAACTGAAAGTGCTTTGACTGTCTACACTTTCACATTCGTTTTCATCTGTTATTGATTTTGGTGCTGAGTCTTCACCATTTGTTTCTTGAATCTGCTCAGATGTTTCTGAAGTAACTTCTGAACCTTCATTACTTTCCGAACCAGCAGAAGGTTCTTCACTCTTTGCTATGGCTACAAAGTGGACACTTCAATTTTATTTCTTTTCAAAAGGACTAACACTACGTATTAATTTTTATTTCTTTGTTTCCGAATCCCATAAGAATAATGTCTTGAAAATGAAAATCACTAGAAATGATTAGTACCAGGTGAGCTGCTTTCAGATGGTGGGCTTCTAACAGGTCGGACCGGAGAAGCATCAGATGGTCCCTTCTTTTCTGCAGTGAGAACGGAAGATAAAGCAGCAACTGCAGCTGCTCTTTGTGATCCCCGGGTTGGTGCCTTTGGAGAAGCTGAAGATTTGGTGGTTGGTGACGATTTAAAAGCAGAGTTTAAGGCTGCTAAGGCTGATGCTCTTTGAGTGGGCCCACCCTGGTTTCCGTTTGACCTATCTTGACTCTGTGATAACATCAAAAATTATAAAAGAACTCCACAACCAATAAATTCTCGACAGGAAATGTCAACCCATAAGAAAACGGGTCAACTGGGGTTGTATTAATAATGGGTCAAATGGTTAAACGGATTAAATAAAGCTAAACATGTATTTAAATGTTTACACCTTCCTAAATCATGTCTGTATATTTAAATGGAAAATGATTGGGGGGCCTAAATGTGTGCCTAATTTTATGCCTAAAGTGATGTGTAAGGGTGCATTTGGTATGCTGCCATGAATCACAATCCGTATCGGTTTTGGTATAAGATGGGTCCCTCACCTATGATAGATTCATACCTCCCCTCTTGAACTCCTATGGAGTATGGACAATATCCATATTTCATTCCCATATAATGTGGGCCCCTCATCTTAACCAAACACTTAGGGCCCATTTGGTTTTCAGTTGGATTTGGAATAAGATTTAGATTTAGTAAAGGTATGAAAGATAATTGATAGAAATGAATAAATAATAAAAAAATTAATAATACTCCATTTAATAGATAGTGGAATAACATTGATTGAATTTTTATTTATTTTATCAAAATAAATGTGGAGAGACACACACGAATATACATAGGGCCCACTATTTTTTTTGAAAGACAATCACCTCCCCTGGTATGGAAGGGCCCACAATTTTATACAATCATTCCTAATTTTGAAAGTAAAAGTTTTAAACAAACAATTAGTACAAAGAATCACACCATTCCTTTCATTCCATAGCGTCAAAACAAACGGACCCTTAGAAGCATTACCACTATGATTCCCTCATTCCCATAGAAGATACCAAACACACCCGAAGTGGGCCCATCTACTATCACCAATAAAATAATGCCACATAAGATTAGGCATATAATTAGGCACACGAGTTAGGCATGCCAATCAATGCTCTATTTAAATATATCACTATTTTAAATATCCAAAATAAGTAATATTTCAAGGCCAAAAAGTGGTGGTTGGAAAACTCGACCCTTTTTGACTTGCATACAAAACTTACAATTTTGACCCAAACTCATTTTGTAAAGCGCTGTCAAGTAGATGCATAAGTTTACAGGAATCAATTACCTCTGCAGCATTGCCCGCTCCAAACCCAAACATTAGCAAAATCTTCTTTTGGAATGAGTTCCCGTGCGCCTAGCCGCGTTTAAAAGAAATGGGGAATCCAAATCAATATATAAAATCAATTACAATAAGATGTTTAAGTGTCATACAAACAATAGGACAAACACATACATTAGCTTTGGCAGAATCCCATGAGAAAAAAGTTGTGAAGAAGCTGGGTTCGTTTCCTTCTGAAACTCGGTATAAAGGCACGGTTGGGGATAGGCCGTCCAGAGTTGAAGCCAACTCTATGTATTTCTGAAGTCGGATTCATTTAATACACATTAAATAACAGGAAAAAACGATTTGCAACAAAGAAACAAAACTATTCTAAAGAAGTACCTGCCCAATATCAAAGGCTGTTTGCTTTTCCTTGGAGTCAACAGATTGACCAACCCAAACAAACACCTCAAGATGTGTATCCAATATTAAGATATCCTCTGTCAACAGGTCATCTTGTGAAAAATTGTAGATTTCCTCAATCTGTTGTAGAAAAAGAAAACATAACTTAGCCACTCCACAGGCAACTTATTATGTGTTATTAGCATATACAAAATGCAGAACTTACCTCAAACTTTCCTATGGATTGAGAAAGCAGCAACACAGATAACAAGAAAAATTTAGATAAATTAATCATGTAAAAGCTAACCTTTAATTAAATTATATTGAAGCTTATATATGAAAGAAATAAATGAAACCTTTATTGAATGAGTATGAAAACAAGTGAGGATCTCTGGCTGTATCCGGTGCTACTTTTTTACTGGTGTAGCCTTGTTTTCCTCCAAGGGCAAACCAAAAAGTTGAGTTCTCTGTTCCTTCTTTAGCAAACTTCACGGTTGCACCAGGCTGAAATTTAAAATAAAGGTACACAAAATTAATTACAATTATATTAACTACAAATCACAAAACTTGATTGCAGTAGCATTTTTATTTTTGGTCATGCATGTTAAGAAGATTTTCTACTAAAAAATTATACCTTTAAAAATTCAGCAATTTTGGCAGCCACGGTGTGCTGCTCAACAGTACTCTGGTTTCCATGCCATGTGAATAATGACGAACCAGTTTGAAGAAGAAAACAATCATAGGAATTTAATGAGGTTGCGACCTGAAAGGAATCATATGTAAACATGAATTAACTTTCAAGATGATAGAACAAAAGATAATATTGGAAGAGTGAGAATGAGAAAATAAAGGCCCCACATAACATGATTTCAATTAATAACTTAACAAGAGTAATTCCAAAGGGGTGCATACCGCATCTACTTGAACCGCTTTATTATTATGCACTGAAGTTCCTGATATCTGAATGAGCGCTACACCATCTGAACTATAGGTTTCATCATTCAGTCCTTTGTCTGCAATGCAGTTTTTGTAACCAGAGCTCAATCCACCCTGATAACAGAAATGTATCATTGTCTCGCCTCAAATTCCCCAACCGTGTGTACATTTCAGTTTTATATCAACTTATAAACTAAAAAGTAGAATTGTGAAGCACGTACCTTTAACACAACCATAGGCTGAAAGATGGCAACAAACTGTGGTGGTTCTTTCCCTTGATATACACGACCCTGCAGAAGAAGAATTTTTTTTAGTATATATTTCTTTATCATCACTGCAACAACTGAATTAACTTTGAAAAGTAATAAAATATCATAGATAAACCACCTGAATTGGTCTTCCTTTCAGTGAGTTGAACATTGTTGTAGCCAACCGTGCAGCCATGTTTTGATCATCCTGATATCGCAAGATACAATCATGTTAACAAATACAGATCACACAGGATTTGAAACTCAGAAAGAAAAAAAACAAGAATTGAAACAAAACTTTAAAATTTAAAGTACCTCAATGCTATCTTTGCCGATCCAACAGCACAGGTAGTAATCTTCTTTCTTTTCATTAGAATGGTAAGTGTAAAGGACAATGTAGCAATCTCCACTGTAAAATTTACCAATATCCTCCTTTGGTACTGGTGTTTTAGCACTGCCATTTATCCGCCACACCTAAAATGCAAATAAGCAAATAAAAACCATTCAAAACTTCATCGTTAGAAAAGGAAACAAGGCATGTGACTTTGTGATCAAACCTCGATTTTTCCATTTTCTTCAAGCAAAGGTGGGACCTCTTCAGTTGCAGTAGAACTTTTTGCCAGCCCTTTGAGCCCAACGCCTTGCTGCTTCAGTAGAGCTAGTAATACAGAAAATAGCATGATAATTGATACCTGACACTTTTTTATTAGCATTGTAAATAAATAGAATATTTACCTGCTACTTTTCCTCTACCACCCTCCTCGGAAGCAACTGGTGCTGAACCTGATGGCCATGACTCAAAGTTGGACTTAAATGAATGTGTCTCATAACCTTGAATAAGCCGAGTTACACGGGTTGACTTGGGCCGATTTTGACTCGCAATAAAATCCTACATAAGTATAAAGGAGAAAATAAAAAAAATCATACTAGAGGTGGTAATTGATTTAAATGTGTCGGAATATCTCAAAATGTTCAATATAAAATAGCTAAGGGAACAGCCAAATGGGTCAAACGGGTACGAACTAGAAAGTTGTTCAACAACAAGCTTTTAACACATAAAACCGACTAATTCGAACTATTCAAAGATTAAGATCATTATTGTAATACTATTGCCTTTCTAACCATATTTAATTATTGCACTAATTGTATATAAAGAATTAGAAAATGGGAGAAATGTGTTGGTGGGTCAACCTGACCCAGCCCAAGCCAATTATGATGGTACTGGAATACACATGTTTAATGTCGAAAGGCCTACCTCAGCAGCTTGCACGGCAGCTTTTCTTTCGTCCACTTGCGTTACTCGGCCAACCCATACAAACACCTCTGAACCACAGTCCAATAGATAGCATTTGTTGTTTTCAAGTAACGACTTTGAAAGTTCACCATCCACGTCCTTAACCTGACCTTCAGCAATGCTTCAGAAAGAACGACTAAAGGTTAGCACAGATAACGCTTGAACATTTTATATAGTTACCCACACATAAACATAAGACAAATTATACCAATAGAGTTTTGGTGCAGTCTTCTCTAAAACTATATCATCATCACTTGCAACCTTTTTGCCAATAGGAGCAAATCCACCAAAGATGACCCAAAATTCACCAGAATCACCCTCTGCCTGTAGCTTTCCATCATCTGAATATATCATTAAAAAGAGATAAAAATAATGAATCAGAGGTCATGGCATCAAATAACTAAATAAAATATGTGTATATAACATATGACTTACCAACAATTGCAACATCACATGTCCCATCATGATATTTTTCCTTTAGGAACTGAATAACTTCCAAAGCTTTAGCCCGTTCTTGTATGTTTGAGTTTGCTCCATTGAATTGAAAGATCTTCTCTTTAGTATCCAAGATAAATACATCATCATGATTCAATGTGGATCGTGAAAAGGGGACCTAAATTATAACAAAGCTCAAAACTTTATTTTCATAGATTAAGAAACGAGCCCTAATATATTCAAATTATGGGTGGTATTTAAGACCTGCTTCAATCTAACAGCTCGTTTTCCTTTGCACGTGTACAATCGTATTTGAAATTCTTCTTCTTCAGTTTCCTTAAACCCTGAAGCACAACCTCCCTCAAGTGGTATAATACATGGTTTAAAATATGACAAAAATTTATCAGATTCATGTCCCTGAGGTTCCCTATACTGCACTGCACGCCCACCAAGAATCGCGTCAAGTTCAACTGTTTTTATTGCTGCGGTTCCAGCTTCATCCTGATTTATACCATAAAATAAGACCACTTAAGATACTGTAACATAAACAAATCACAAATATAAATAATTATACATATAATAATCTACCTGGCTAGTATCTTTTCCCAACCAGAAATGTATGTCATAAAAGTATGCACCTCCTTTACCAGAAGTAGTCTGAAAATACATGAGAAAGTTCTAAAATTAAACAACTTTTTGAGATGGACATACATGGAAAACAAGAATAGTGTTGAATATGATTAGCACCTGCAATACGATGTATGAATCACCACAGTAGAATTTACCATAACTAGATTTAGGTAAAGGTACTGGCTGAAAGTTTTCGATTCTCCATATTTCGGTCCCTCTACAAAAAGTTAAGTGAAAGTCCAATACAACTAAATGCAAGTAACTAGTAACTAATAATTTAAGCTATGAACAGATTTATATAGTTTACAAGTAAGAAATTTAGCAAGGATACACTCTTTGACCCACTCCTTGAAATGCTGGTTCGAGAGCTTTTGCAGAGCCAGACATGGTGTAAAGTACTAAACTTGAACTTCTTTAAACAAGAACAGAATCCCACGATGCAATCTATATTTTAGATCAGTAGATCACTGCAAAGTTCAAAGTACCACCATTAAAAAGTTGTAGTTTCCCAATATCGGGCATAGCATAAAAATGTCTTCTATTTAGTTGAAGGCCAGACAAGTAAGAGTTACACACATATGAAACCCAAATAAAAAGCTTAGACATTGAAAAACATCCATATAATATACATTCCATATTATGAATCATTGAATCCCAGTTGGACATTTTATTAATATTGTGTTAGTCTATGACTATACCTGATGAACTATGAGTGCTGACGGTAGCTAGCTAGTAATCATTCAGAGACGATGGCACTAAAGAACCGTGGGGCATATTAATTACAAGATCATGATTACCTTATCTCAAAGTCATCACTTCCCTAACTAGGAGAAGTGAAATATCTGCCTCAGCTTATATTTATGAGCACAAACATGCCGTATTTACCAACTTAAACCATTTATAGCCAAAACCTAATACTCGCCAATAGGTTAATGGGTGCAGGCAGCAAAATCACTACTTACTACTCATCTAATATGATTGTAATTCTATGATTATTGTATCAATCACCCAAAATTTGCATCAGCGCAGAGAATTTTCAACCAAAATATATCTGCATCAGCATTTTTACGAATTAAAACAGCAGATATATTCATATGAAAGTCACAAGGGTAGCTATCAATACTTCGGAGCCTGCTTAAAGTATAACTTCATTGTGTATGAAAGTTTCTCAATCAAAATCCTCATTTCACCTCACTTCCTACTTATCAAGTCCAAACACATCTCTAGGCCAGTCATCGCTCAGCCACCTCGTTAGAGATTTACACATTGTTCTTTTACATTAAATGTCCCTTTTTTTTATTTTAAAGGAATCCAGCAACTTGTAACAGATAGATTTAACAAGCAAACACATACATCAAAATCCAATTATCGGATTAATGGCTTAAGAATTTCTGAATTATCGAACCCCTCATTAAATCTCTTAAACTGATATTGGGCACATATAATAGACCACTCCGATCAAACTAAACAGCTTGATCATCCCGAAAAACGGTCAATCTCAGTCTCACCAACCAGTTGTCTACCTATATCATATAACAAGCATAGCTCAATAACACAGTCCATAATTCTAGCCGTCTAACACCCATCAACAGATCCATCCAATTATCTTAACCAACAATCCAAACCATAAACCATCAACATCAACAACAAAAAAAGTCACTAGTTCAAATCGTCACCTAATTTCAAATTACGATTCAAGTCAAAAAGATCTTTTACAAGTACACAAACAGTCAACACAAGTTCTGGATCATCAAAAAAAGATCCAAAATCTATATTAAATAAAGTTTTTATTTGGGTAAAGGGTTTTTTACCCTGGTAAATATACATTAAATAAAGTTCACAACAGAATTAAATTAAAACCAAAAATACAAAATGGTCTAGACAATTGAAGTGAAAAACATCAGTTGATTAGTATTAGATTAGGAAAACCACAAACATGAACTGATTTTGAGTTTGAGATTCAAAAATTGTGTTGGTTTAAAAAGTGTAATTCAAAATAACTTCTTTTAGCACAGTGCCTCAGAATAGGATGTCTAGTTGCTCAATCTTGTAATGAAAACATATCCCCAACAATGAAAATGCATATCTGCTAGACAGCTAACATCGCATTCTTTTACCCCGAATATCAAATCATCTCCTAAACTTAACGAAACCTGCCATACAATTTCTGCAACTGATATCGCCCACATCTCGAAAAATGGTCAATTGCAGTCACACTCATTCGCACAAACACAACTTGTTTCCTTAAATCATATAAAGACCAATCCACCATGTTCTAACAACATAATCCTCTTACTTAAACTATACAACATCAATCAATAGATCCAACAAACTACCTTAAACAAAAAAACACACCAGATCAAAAACTAGAATTCAAGTCAAAAAGATCTTTTACAAGTACAGAGACAGTCAACACAAGTTCAAGATCATTAAACCAAGATCCAAAAACCATACTAAATAACATAAACAGCAAAACCAAGTGAAGAAACCAAAAAGATCTAGACAATTGAAGTGAAAAACACAAACCTGAGATGGGTTTGAGAAAAAGTTTAGATCTTGATTAATGGGTGTTAAAAAAGAAACAAGGAAAGTGTTTGTGATGATGATGAGATGAAACGGAAAAACAAAAGGACATAGAAGACCAAAACAGAGCTGGCAAAAGTTATGTATAATTATAGACACAGAAACCACACTAAAAAGTAACTTATGCATTATTATTTGCTTTTTTCTTTTTTTCTTTTTTATATATATCATTTGTATATAAATAATCAATTCAAAAAAAAAAATAATAAAAAAAAAAATACTTATGAATTTATGATGATATATTGCCAAATTGTTAGAAATCTTTTTGCAACTTGTCTTGCGAACAAATCAACATGTACGATTTATTTTCAAGCTAATACTTTTGTGAACGGTTTATAAAAGTCATACATTATATTGGTTTCGATGTAACAAGTAATTACTAAAATGATGAACACTATGATATACTATTAAATACTTTATTTTATATATGTTATTGCAGATGACTTCGCAAATAAAGTTATAGAAAATTTGTTATATTTTTTTAGGTAGATTGTGTTGTTAACATATATTTTTTTTTTTTTATCATCGTTTCATAGCGCTATATTACCAATTTTCTAGTTTAATAAATTTTTTTAATTTTTTAATTTTCGTTTCGTTTTTTTTTTTTTTTTTTTTTTTTTTTTTTTTTTTTTTATGAATGAAGTTCTTGTACTGCCATTTCCTTTTATTCATAATAACTACGGAGTAGTTTTTGTTTTTATCTTTATTTCATTTGTGAACTTTGAAGTAAAAAACATACATGTATCATGTCTTGTTATTGGGTAATTTCTACAAAAGATAGATTTGAAGTGAAGTAAAAGGTTAAAGTTGTTTTGTATGTTACGGAATTGATGGTTAAAAAGGGTGTAGAATGAAATGAATATACTTAGAATAAAAATTATACTTTTTTTTTTTTGAAAATTATAAAAATTATACTTAAGCTAAAAGAAATAAATAAAGGAAATAAATAAAAGTTGAATTTGAGGCAAAGATCCGGTGAGGGTGGCACCGGCCAAGCTGCCTTTTCGTTTTATTTCTTTTTCTTATCTTTTCTTTCTTCATACTATTATTTTCTTAAGGTGTCAATAAGTGCAAAATTTGTTTACGTGGTCTGGAATATGTTTGTATTATTTTACTTAATAGATATCTCTATGTTTGTTCATGTGTCACTTTTATATTATCTTTTTAAGAGTCAACTATAATATGAAGGTTGTTTTCAATTTCAAGTAATGTTATTGTTCGATTTTCGTGTAAAACGGTAAAAACCCCGTAATATGATTAAAAATAAAGAGCCGGGTAACACTCAAACAAATTAAGTGTGTATGTATTCACTCGGTGAATAAATGTGTGAAAGTCTGAAAAAAGTTATCTCCCTTTTCTTGTGTGAAGTACCTCTTTATATATATATATATATATATATATATATATATATATATATATATATATATATATATATATATAGGGGAAGGTTAATGTGAGAACTTTTTTAAAGTTGTAAAAATGAGAATTATTCTAAAATACCATTAAAACATTGATACATAACCATTTTAGGAAAGATGTACCAAAATGTTATATATTAATACAAGTTAACATTAAATCAACTAATAACCAACTCATAAATGAATTGTTGTCATACATGTTTAAACACAAAATTAGGCATAACTTTTAGGTGTGCCAATCATTTCTCTTCAGAATATAGCTTTTTTCTCCGATGAATTAACGAGGCTCACCTCTTGAAGAAAATACTTGATGATAACCCCTCATACAAAAATTATTATTACTATTAAAGGTGCCATAAAAGCTTTAAAGCTTTTTGTATTTAAGTTGTGTTTATGAAAATCTTCTTCTTCTTTTATGACCAAAATTTCAATACATTTTTTTCTTTTTTGGAGTACTGTGCTTAAAAATATCGAGTCGTATTTTTTATTGTTTGTATTAAGTTTTTATATATTTCATGTCTATAGTTAGATATTATTAAAGGTACCATAAAAGCTTTAAAACTTTTTTATATTTGAGTTGTGTTTGATGAAATCTTTTTATTTATTTATTTATTTATTTTGACAAAAATTTCAAGACAACTTGATGCATTAGAGTTGCAAAACAAATTCATCGACATGTTTATTTATTATTATTATTTTTAAGTATTGTGTTTGAAAATATTGAGTCATGTTAACATATTAACACAATCATACTGTCAGTGAACCCAAGGTTAATTAGATCATGGGTAAGGCGTCAATTGAGAAAAAGAAAAGAACAAAGAACCTAGAACCCTTCCTAGGGTTTTGCGAAGTAGAACAACGGTGGTGATGATGAGGAAATTGGGGAGTCGATGAGGATGGTGTCCATGCTACATCTGTTGAGGTAGTGGGTGGGCAAGATGTACAAGACGAAAATAGCTTCAATCAAGATGATAAGGTTAATGTGCACACAACTGATGATGAAGATGACCTAATTCAACGGGTACTCAAATCAGGTCAGTATAGCGTGGTCTTCCTAACATTGAATGTTAGTGGAGTTGGTATGGAGTTGGACAATACTAGGGCAGAAAAAGGAAAGGAAGCTCTCAATAATCCATTGCACATTAGTTAACATTCAAATAAACCAATTAGTTCGAATGTTGTAAAGCAGAAGAAATTAGTGGAGTACTATGATTGTGTGGTTTTCGTGAAAGAGTCAGTGACCGAAGAACCTGAGAAGGAAACTGTGGGTGAAAATGTTTTGCCCATGTCATTCTTGAATGTAATGAACGAGGTTGGAAGCCCGCGCATTGCGGCGGGGTGTTGTGCTAAAAATGAGGTTCTGTTGCATTCAGTCAAGGGTGAAGTCTCAATATACGTAACAAACTTTTTTAAATTAACCGATATACGTAACATACTTATTTTATTCCAAAGATACGTAATATACTTTTAAATACTTACCAATGTACGTAACATTGACGATTACCATTTTAAAAAGTTACAGTTTTGGTCCCTGTCGTTTGCGTTGACTTTCACTGTTAGTCCTTTGACATTTTTTACTTAGAAAAGTTACAGTAATTGTCCCTTGACATTTCGTTGACTTCCATTGTTAGTCCTTTGACATTTTAATAATCTTTCGTCCATTTTTCTTTACGTTTTTATCCGTCTTAAGCCGTTTTCTTCTGTTTTTATACGATTTCGTCCGTTTTTCTTACGTTTTTATCATTTTTTATCCGTTTTCATCTGTTTTTATAGGCTTTCGTCCATTTTTCTTACGTTTTTATCCATTTTATCCGTTTTTATATGCATTCATCCGGTCTTTCTTACGTTTTTATCCGTTTTTGTCTATTTTTAAACGTTTTCATCCATTTTTGTACGTTTTCGTCCATTTTTCTTACGTTTTCATACGTTTTTACCTGTTTTCATCCGTTTTTATATGCTTTCGTTGTTTTTCTTATGTTTTCATATGATTTTATCCGTTTTATACATTTTTAGCCATTTTTATACACGTTTATCCATTTTTTAACACTTTCGTCCATTTTTCTTACGTCTTCATATGTTTTTATCCGTTTTCATCCATTTTTATAAGAAAAAAACGTAAGAAAAATGGACGAAAACGTATAAAAATGAATGAATACGAACAAACACAGATTAAAACGTATAAAAACGTAAGAAAAACAAACAAAAGCTATAAAAATGGATGAAGACGAATAAAACATATGAAAACATAAGAAAAACGAACGAAGACGGACAAAGCTATAAAAACGGATGAAGATGAATCAAAACATATGAAAACATAAGAAAAATGAACGAAAGCATATAAAAATGGATGAAAACAATTAAAAACGGACGAAAGCGTATAAAAACAGATGAAAATGGATAAAAACGTATCAAAACGTATGAAAAATGGACAAAAGCGTATAAAAACGGATGAAAACAGATAAAGTCAGATAAAAACAGATAAAAACGTATAAAAACGGATAAAAATGAAAGAAACACGGACAAAAGCGTATAAAAGCGGATGAAAATGGACAAAAATGGATAAAATATAAGAAAACGGACGATAGCGTATAAAAAGGTATAAAACCGGACAAAAACATATAAAACGGATAAAAATGTAAGAAAACGTAAGAAAAAAGGATGAAAGCGTATAAAAACGGATGAAAACAGACAAAAATGGATAAACATATGAAAACGTAAGCAAAATGGATGAAAGCATATAAAAACGAAAGAAAACGGACAAAAAATGATAAAAACGTAAGACAAAACGGACGAAATTGTATAAAAACGGACGAGAACGGCTTAAGACGTATAAAAACGTAAAGAAAAACGAACGAAAGATTATTAAAATGTCAAAAGACTAACAATGGAAGTCAACAAAATATCAAGGGACCATTACTGTAACTTTCTAAGTAAAAAAATGTCAAAGGACTAACGGTGAAAGTCAACGCAAACAACAGGGACCAAAACTGTAACTTTTTAAAATGGTAATCGTCAATGTTATGTACATTGGTAAGTATTTAAAAGTATATTACGTATCTTTAGAATAAAATATATATGTTCCGTATATCGGTTAATTTCAGAAAGTCTGTTACGTATATTCAGACTTCACCCTTCAGTCAATGGTGTAAACTGGAAATGGTGGGATGAAAATTTTAATAGCGAAAGAGGAGACGTTAATTTAATATACACTCGGCAACAACACCACATACACTTGCCACCCAATTTCATAAACCATAACAGGGCCATGCCACATACATTTGCTAAAAAATTAATTTAATCAGTAAACCCTAAATGCTCCTGTTATTTCACATGGGTGTTTGTGGAAAACTATAAGGGGGTTCAATAGGTTTACATCTTTTTAATTTTATTATGAAAACTTAGTTTAGTTTTAAAACCTTGTTTACTTTTAAAACTTTGATTCGATCTTATGTGAACTCAAATCTTGAACAATATGAACAACTATATCTAAGTATGAAAAATAATAATGATATAAGCTAAGTATGTGAAATCAACACATGCATAATATAAACAATTATATCTATATACGAGAGATAAGTAAGTAAGCTAAGTAATAAGTTAGAGATGGAAATATCAAACCGCGAGACAAAGGATTTATAGTGGTTCGGCTACAAGGACACCTTCCTTGCCCTACTCCATTCCTCGAGTCACCTACTCGAGAGTTTTCTTCACTATGTCAACAAGCTCCCTTATGGCGGAGAAAACCTTACACAACTTTTGCTTACACCAATTAACAACACTAAGCTAAATGTCGAGTCCTAATCGTAGCTAGAACCAATCTCACACCACTAGTCACTACACGACTTCTTCACAACTTGTACACACCACTACTACTACACAACTTCTCATAACTTCACTACTTCTTCTTCACAACACTACTTCTATTCACTACTTCTATTCACTACTTCTCTTCACTACTAACACAGATAAATCAACCTATTACAAAACTTCTACACCTTTACAAATAATTTACATAGCTACAAACAATATTCACAAATCTACAATACTTCATTAACTTGATGTTGAAAGAGTATCTTCTCTTGCACTTTGAGTGGTGAGGGATTTGATCACTTGAAACAAATACTTATAATCTTATAATCAAAGGATTTAGAATGATGTTTGGAAAGGACTGGGACTGAAAATTTTAGTGCAAAAGGTGAGGAAATATTGCAGAAATGAACCTGTATTTATAGACAAACATTTATGGCAAAAGGAGCGTGTCGGCCCCCTTAAATGGTGGCCGGCCCCCTTAAATGGTGGCCGGCCCCCTTAAAATTAAGGGGGCCGCCCTTATAATTAAGGGGGTGATGAACTCAAATAACTACATTTTATTGTCATTATTTATCTTATTTATTTGACTTGTTTTATTATATTATTCATGAGAATCGATACTTAATCATTTACTTTAGTAATTCTTAGGTAAAAAAAAAAGCAATTTGTGAAACTTAATGATTTTGGACGAAATATGGAGCAAAACTAGCAAGATGTCAAAAGTCTACTGAAATCCAGAAGATGCACCGTATCTCTCTCAACAGATACGCCGCAATATCATACTTAGATGAATTCGAAGACCATTGCCTGACTTTGAAGAATGCGCCACATGCAATTCTAGCATGCGCCGCATATGAAACTTTGGTCAACGAAGAAGATCAAGCTTGTTCTACTCCAAATACGCCGCATCATATTGCTGACATACGGCGTATCACTATCAAGACTTCACCAGATGTAATCCAAGACGCTAAAGGACATGCGCCGCATACAAGAAGTAAGTTACGCCGCATCTGAAGACGGTGTACGAATATTACAGAATATATTAATCTTGGACCCCACGCGAAGTTAAGTGAATGCACCGCATCTCACTATTCTATGCGCCGCATCTACCCTCAGACAGAAAGTATAAATAACCCAAAGAAAAGACGAATTTTGTGTGCAAGATACCAAGAGCAAAACCCTAAGAGACGAATTCAATCAAAGAAGCTTCACAAGACACACACCAAACAAAGATCTTAGAGCTGTAAGAAGGTCCTGCATGTATTTAATTCATTAAGTAGTCTTGTTTTATTGTAATAGTAAGCTTTAATTCATCAGGATAGATGGGCTTGTGATATGTGACTACGGAACATCGTACACTCCCCTTAATATTGCTTTCCCATTAATTAAAGTTTATATGTTGATGTCTTTGGTGACTTATATTAGTGCTTTGATAACCTCTGTGTCTAGCTGAGCCCGTGGACTGCCATATCTGCCCCTAGCCTATTTATTCTAGCGTCTCTAGAAAAGTAGGATAGGCATAAATGATCATTAAGGGTTTACTCACCGATATACTTGATCCAACGAGAAAGACCAAATTTAATACACTTCATATAAAACTAGCAATAAAATAAGTGACAAGCTACTTAATTATCAGGACAGGTCTTCTTATAGTCTCTATTATTTATCTGTGTACGTGTTGCTATTTGCTGTTTCATTCTCATCAGTTTGTTATTTAATTAAACCAATTATGTGCTAGTCTCTCAAACTAAAACCCCCTTCCGTTAGATTAGATTGTAAAACTAACTTAGATATTAAAATAATGATAGACAAATTAGGTTTTTGTTCCACTCTTAGTGATCGACACTCTGCTTACCAACTAGGCTACATTGATCGGGTACACTGCCCGTTAGTGTTGTTTATAGGTTAAGTCAGCTAAATATAAATTTAAAACTTGATAAGGAATAAATACCTTCACAACGACAAAACAACATCAAGTTTTTGGCGCCGCTGCCGGGGAGTGAATTGTTAAAACTTGTTTATCTATTAGTATTTTAATTAGGTTTTCTAACTTTTTGATTTTTTTAGGTTTTAGATTTTTACTAACCCTTTGTTTGTTTGTTTGTATTCATTGTATATTTTGCATATTTTCTGTTTTTTGTGTGAGTTTGTTTGTTTTGTGTGTTTTTCTTTGACTTCTGCATTTACTGCTGTCGTTGTATTCTGTTGATCCAAACGATACGGCGCATTTGTTTTTCCAGATGCGGCGTATAGCGTTTTTATTTTTTAAATACAGCGCATTTAATTATTCGAGTACGGCGCATCTATTTTTTGATATGACGTATTTTGTTTTTAATCAGAAAATTTTTAAACCCTAAGGAATATACGATGCATCTGTTTTATAGATATGCCGTATTTAACTTTTTATTAAACACAGTTTTCGAACTAATTAAAAAAAAAAAAAAAAAAAAAAAAAAAAAAAAAACGACGCATCGATCTTTGTCGATACGGCGCATCTATCTGAATCAAAAATCTTTTATTTTGAAACATAACGAAGATACGACGCATTAGTTTCTGCTAATATGGCGCATCTTATTTTTTATAAATATAATTGATTTATCGATTATTTAAAACATACGGCGCATTTAATTTATTAATTGCAGCGTATTGATTTTCTTAATAAATGTCTGATTTTTTTTTTTTTTTTACGATTAAGATACGGCGCATCCTATTAGTAGGATACGGCGCATCGTCTGCAGATATCATCAACTTTTATTTTTTTCGTATTCCGTTTTTGTTGTTAGGTTTCTGGTATTCTACCTCGCAGAACAAATCCTACTGATGAATTTGCACCTAATTGCAGGAACTACAATGGAAGATATAACGATGGAAGAATATTTACCCAACGAACAAGCAATGACAACCCGAAGAAATAACTTTACTTCTACAAATTTGTGGTCCTTGGAAAATGGTGACGAAGAAAATGAGATGTACGAGGTAAACCTTGACAGGTTTCCTGCTATACACCATCGTAAAGATTCCTGGGATAAAGAACAATTGAGTCCTATCTTTAACGATACTTACGACGCTATTATTTGCAATCTCAAAGTGTTCAACCATCCATTTGAGTCAATGTCTCAATTAACCAGCCCCGCGTGCTCACTTGGCACTAAGGAGAATGAATTCGACATATTCGCTATCGATGCTGACCTATTCACTTGGGAAACACCTCTCGAAAGGATTTACATGGAATTTAAACGCCTTAGCAGCATGGAGAATGATTTATTCACATATAATCTGCTCATGAGGTACAAGGAAGATGAATTACTGCTTCTATGGCCCATAATCGAATCAAAAGGATTAGTTTGGACTAATATTGAAGAAAAAGAGGGGATGTTCCAAATTGAATATACAAACTCAAGCAATAAAGATGTCCAGACTGCGCAACCTACCTATATGCCTTATTCCGAGCAGTATTGGGGACTGGATAAGAGCAATTTGGACGATGAAAGGATGTATGCCGAATCAGAAATATTGTTTCACCAAAGGATCGTCAGATTAATTGATATTTCTTTAGAAGAATGGCTTGAAATTAAATATGGGGACCCTAAATTTGACCCTATGAATGAGGTTAAACGTATTGTGACCTCATGGTTAACACGAAGTTTCAAAGAGCAATTCTATGAATTCATGGAAATAAAAAAGAAGACGATCATTGATACTAGCTTTGATGTTAATTACGACCCTAACAACGTTGATTTTTCGGATTGGTTAGCTAGTAAGTTCAACAACCATAAAACCATGGATCGCGCCGCTAAAAACGTGCTATGGGTTTATTGGATGAGAAGAGAAGATGATGAAGTTGAATTAGATAATGAGTCATCTTATGGTGATTCCACTACAAAGGATCACATTGAGGAATTGTTTCGCATTGATGTTGATGTATTCCACTACGAAACACCATTATGTAAATAATTCAAATAATTTAACTATCTTCTTCAAATTGACAAAGACATACTAACGGAGGACAAGCCCAAACTCAAAACCGATGATGATTTAAAGAATGTATGGTATTACGAATGGAATGATCAAGTCCCATGGATTGATGAGAAGCCTTGGCATGAACACAAAACATGGGATCAATTACCTAGCAATATTATCCATACATGTCAACCGTTAAGATTCAAGAATGGATTTGTCGAATGGCCCACTTGCAACTGAAAAACCGAAAATCGGTGTAACGACGGAAATCTACCTGGAATATATGATGATGGATGTTGGACTTATTATGAAAGCTGCGATTGGTATGACAAATTAGAAGATAGCGATATGAAGACTAGTGCTCTGTGGGAGAGAGCTAATCTAATAAATCTCATTGATGAACAAGACAGAAAAGATACCGAGTTTCACAATTGGCTTAAAGAATATTTTGGGAGTCATAGCAACCTTAAATGTGATAAGAAGACATCATTCGGGGACGCATTTGTAGAAAAAGACGAAGGATGGGACGTCACAAGAACAAAATAGGAGTTGAATGTGAGTATAACTTGAAGATTCTGGAATAAAGAAAAGTGCTCACCGGGAGACAACCCGAATTTATCCTTTACTGTTTTTATGTGTCGAGTCTGTCAGATCTACTGTAGATGCGGCGCATCTCATCTTATAGATGCGGTGTATCAACTGAACAGATCATATCTTTTATTTTCTGCATTTTATTTTATTTTAAACCTTAAAACATTGTGTCAGTTGATTTAATGCGGCGCATCCCTGGTTAAGGATGCGACGCATCTAATTTTCTGATTCGTACTTATTCTAGGCTTGATATGGCGCATCTCATCTTATAGATGCGGCATATCGATTGACCTGATGATTTTCAGATTTTTGATTTTAATTTTTAGGTTTTATTTTCCCTAACTACTAATGAATTACGTGCAAGTTGTTACTTTCTTAATACATGTGTGTTATTTAAATGAGGGTATATATATATATATATATATATATATATATATATATATATATATATATATATATATATATATATATATATATATATATATATATATATATATATATATATATATTTCTGTACTTTCTGTGGAGATGTCATTCATGGAGGCTTGAACGCTTTTGCCCACAAGAAAGTAGATTTTGCTTTCAAATGCATAATGGTGGATCATACCGAGCAAATATCAGGGGAGTTTCCCGTTCTAATTCTTTTTATTTCCTTGTTTAATCTTTATTAGGAACAACGAGGACGTTGTTCAACTTAAGAGGGGGGATGGAGAATTAGAACGCTTACTTGTCCTAAAATTTCAAAATTATGCTTAATCTGTACTTAATATATCAAAATGATTTTTTTTAGCATATTTTTGTTTATTCAAAGTTACATAGCCGCACACATAACTTTATTTGCTAAAATATTTTTTGTGCGTGTGACTAGTAAACTTTAGAACTTGACTCGCATACTATTTGAATCCACCATAATGAGCGCAATTGTAATAGGAATGACTTTTCTAACGCGGTAAAATTCTAGGATTACACCAAATAGCCTAAATATGTTATGTTTATTAGCTAACTACACTGGTTAGTTAACCCCCATGTAAAACCCTTTGTTACTCTCATTTTTAGAGTAATATACCCCTAGAAAAACCCTCAGAACCATTTATTTCGTTTCATACACCTTTGTTAATTGTTTCGTTACACCTTAAACCTTAGCCTACTCTATAGATTAATATCCGTGGTTAGTTGCTTTAAGGCAAAGTGTATTTCCTTGCGTTACCTGTGTTCATGTGCGTAAATTCATTATATTTGGTTAGGTCGAGAAATTGCACAATGCAATGGAGTAAAAGTACATATTGTATAATTTTTGTGTCGTGTTATTTTTCGTGTGTTTACTACTTTCACTATTACCGTTATATCTGAAGTTAGGAAAAGTATGGAAAAAATTATCCAGAATTATCGTTATAAGTGATGTGGTGAAATTTTACACATCGTAGTATTTATATGTTGAAAAAAAATCGAAAAAATGAAAAGAAAAAGAAAGAAGGAAGTTAGAAGTTTGTTAAACCAACTATTGTAAAGTTTTGTACTAAGTGGTTGATATCGCCACTATTTGTTGTTGTATTATATTTATGGATTGATTAGGAGTTGGACGTTATGGGAACGCCAACTAAGGTTTATTCTTTGATTAAGAGTTTATTGAGTATAACTTGTGTCTACCTAAAGCGTGAGTTACAAGTGTCAAAAGCGTGAGTTATTCAATGATATAAGTCTTATTCATGGGATGGTTGAGAAAAGTGATTAACCAAACTATGATTTAATCTATCTGTTTGTTTATTTTTATTTTAAACCCTTTCTTATATCCTAAATGTTATCCCTACCCTACCGTATTGTTGTATTCGTTGTTAGTGATGCGTTATTTTCATCCTGTTTTACATTTATAAATTTCGAATTATAAGGATTAACACATACTAACGGGCAGTGTACCCGGTCATGTGTAGTATGCCTTTAGATAAATCTGAGTGTCGTCCCAAGAGATGTTGGTCTTGCAAACTTAGGTAAGTGCTAAAAAGGGTATTAGTGAATAGAGTAAATAGTAACCAAAACATAAAGTAAACAAAAGAGAAAATAAAGATACTCAAGATAAAGATAAATTATTAAGATATTATGGCGAAGCCTAATTAATATATTAATGTTCTATGTAGTGGGTGCAAGCGACAAGAGTCGGTTGGTCATATCATCAGCCCTATCTCGCATCTCATCCTATTCTCGTCTATTGTAAAGCCAAGAGTTCATCGATTTAGATACAAGAGTCATTAAGTGCCATGTTTAATAGACTTGTTCTAGTGGAACCCGGCATGGTCAGATCTTAGATTCCCTCTATCTTCTTAAATACATCCGGTTGGTAGGTGGTCCTAGGGTTAATTCGCACATAAGGAAAGGTAGTACTATGGCTGATTTTTACCAATCCCCACAACCTACCAGTCTAGGGTCCTAGGGTTAATTCACCTAGACTGAATAGATTCAACCAAGCTTACATATTACCGAAACAAAAGAATAACGAACAAGCTAAGATAACGTCTACAAAGATGAATATGAATAAATAACTAAAACCAAATCTTAATAAATAGAATTCATAAAATTGCGAAACAAAATAGAATTCGAACATGTGTTAGACTAGGTGGTTCCTAGTCTAATGGCACACCATATCTCTACCCTTCGTGGTCTTCATTATTCTTCTGGGGCATTTTCCCCAAACCCTAGTGCAGGTTTGAGGGGAGAAACTTGACTGATTGTGAACGAAAATTCCTTTGGTATTTATAGGGCGCATCTTTGCTACGGCGTAGTCGCAAGGTA
Organism: Artemisia argyi; assembly: GCA_030686995.1. Taxonomy (NCBI): domain Eukaryota; kingdom Viridiplantae; phylum Streptophyta; class Magnoliopsida; order Asterales; family Asteraceae; genus Artemisia; species Artemisia argyi. Next base: position 68,575 of record JARVZY010002053.1, read on the forward strand.
AGACTACGCCGTAATCTTTTTAATAATCACTACGTCGTAACTCCATCACTTGTTACGGGCGTAATCTTCATAAAATCTTGCTTACGCCGTAGTCCAATTACTAACTACGGGCGTAACCTTCATAGAATCTTTCTTACGACGTAGTCCTATTACTAACTACGGGCGTAAGGCTCATATCATCAACATTACACCGTAGTACAATGACTAACTATGGCGTATTCTTTGGTAATCTTTGTTACGCTGTAGCTTAGTGGCTTGCTACAGCGTAGTCTTCACAAAATGGGGTAAATCTTCTAACGGTGTAGTATCATCACTTAACTAGACCGCCGTGTTCGTGTCTTCAATGTAACTTTAAGCTTAATTCCCACTTTTTAGCCAATAAATCGTCAATAATGTACTTTTGCTCATCTTTACCCTGAAACCAAAATAGGAAGAAATAAGAGTATATATTCTTCATATAAGTAGAAAAGATGGGCATTTTAAGTGAGAAATTAACACTTAGATTGGGGGTAAATTTGATGTTATCAAATATCTCCCCACTTAAACTCTACTTGTCCTCAAGTAGACCGCATTAATAATTAAAAGAGCATCGTCTTTATTACTTAGAAGATACAAATTTGAGTTAATAAAACTGCTAGAAATAAAGTTAAGCCGAACACCTCACGAAAAGAAGGGAAGAAATTCACTCAACGCTCCCTAATCTAAGTGTTAAATTTCGGGGTGCTCTCATAAACGCTCAGTCATAGCAGGTATTCTATCATAAGCTTGGTATTTACACAAAACTCCGCCACTAGTGCTAAGGTTGAAACAATTTTTGAAAATAATATTGTTTAGATAATCGTAAGGTTAAGGGTGTAAAGTTGTTACTAATATACTACGGCAAGGGCGACAAAGGCAATGATACATGACCGGAACGCCGGGCAAGACACCACTGATTGCTCGAATCCCTCACCCAAGAATACTTCATAACTAAAAAGGGTAGGTTATGATGTTGACTGTTGTAAGGGTAAAGAGGAAAAAGTAATCTTATCTTTCAACTGAGTTGTCGCCGATTGCCCTTTTGCCAGAAAATGCCAATCTTCCGAAGTGTAGTCTCTTGTAAGTGACAAGTGATACAGTTTTTCTTCCAACAATTCTTCTGGTAAAGAGAGCTATGCCATCCATGATGAACTATCTTATTTGGTGCTTATGATTTGCACGCTTTATTTTTATACTCTACATACTGAAATTCACATTTTTTTTTTTTACAAAGATGAACTGATAACATTATCCCCCCACTTGAGATTAACTTAGGTGGAGAACATTTGGGGGTCTTCGAGCATACTTGTCTTTCTTGATTCTTGAACTTAGGCATTTTATGACATTCAAGCAATGGAGATTGCTCAACCAAAAACATAAGATTACAAAATTGAAAAAGTGTAATGGGATAGTATGGTAAGGAATGGAGGAAATGTAATAAGGTGTATTTGAGGGTATCTTGCACTAAAAATGAGTGCAAACAAGGGTAATAGATCGAAAAGTCGATGTGACTAATCGAATGGTTTATGTTATGGTTGAAAATCTTAACAAAATAGTTTTCTCAAAAAGTTTCTTTCAAACATATTATAAAAACACATTACTCGTTTATGGTCTCGAAATGATGTAAAAGCTAAGTTCTAAAGTCTACGCTACTACCGGCACACTCAATATTTGGTGGATTTGGGGTAAAATGTATGAAAATGAATAGGCTAAACCTCACCATGTTATCAAGGGTTATTGTGTGCTCGGGGTTAATTTATTCTAGCTTATGTAAAATTATATGTCAAAATTGTCATAAATTTTAAAAATGGCATAATTTATAATTTGCAGTTGCGTTTTGTAAAGATAGAAAAATGAGGACAAGTATAAATTTAAGTGATAATTTCGTATTCTATTTCCTATCCCCCCCACTGAGTTTGTGCAAAGTCCCTTTTGAACAAAATAAAATTAGAAAAATAGAATTGAAATGAAAAAGAAAAACTCCCGTCACACGCTCGCGCTCTCGGAAGTTCTCTAAATAAGTAAGAAAAATTTTGGCACTAGTTACGGCATAGGTCTATGGACTCTGCTACGTCGTAGCTCTAAAATCTAGAAAGAATGTCCATTAGTTTCTCCATGGTTGTTGCGGCGTAGGTCGAAGACCTGCTACGCCGCAGCAACAGTCTGCAATCAGGATATCCAAGCTAAAAACCTGCATGGTGTCATATCTAATACCAAAATGTAAATATTAGTAGCAAGTCATATTCTAGCGAAGTTATTACAGACCCTAAAATAGTGAATTGTTTTAGAGATAACGATGGATAAGTTTGTATGGGCTAAGAGTGATCATTCTTGATCTCAATCTCCCTCCATAGGTGTATCAAATTGAGTGGTGGGGTCATGACCATCTTGAGGGGATGAAGACGAGGTGCCAGGATGCAAAAAGCTGACACCGTGCTGGACTCCCATATCAGGTATGTTGGACCGATCCACATAATCCGGCCCGTTCCAACGAGGGTGGCTCAAATGCATGTGTTCGAGCATCTGACTGGTAGGATCGGCGTTCCATTGATAGTAGTTGGCTTGTTGTACCTACAAATCTCTAAAGTCAACACAAAAACTATCAAACTGTTCACTCATGCCTGCGATTACTGTCGTCATCTCGTCCATGTCAAGACCAAAGTTGGTCATGCGCGTCTCTATTTGCCCCATGCGTCTATCCATAACGTTCATTCTTTCCATCATTGTCATGGTGGGTTGCACACGCTCTTCGGCTACAACTCGGTTTCCACTATCCCTAGAACTACTTTCACCACTAGCTCTCCTCATCACTGGCCTCAACACGGTTTCATTCAAAGGGTTGTAGGTGATGATCCCAAACTCGTCCAACTTAGCAATTCCAATCGAAGATGTTTCGGCTGTCCGATTCACCTTGGCTAAGGCTGCTGCTGTCATCAACCCAAAACTCCTAGCCAATGTCCCGATGAAGTGGGCCCCCGGAATAAAGCTGCCCCGCTATGCTCCCTTAGCTTTTCCCGTCATAAACTTAGCCAAATACCATGGAATATCAACAAAGTCCCCACCATCCATACTTTGCATTAAGAATAGATCTTCAATGGTCACCTTTTCTCTTGCTGAATGCCTGGCACGAACTGATATAGCAAAAAGTCTATGCACTAGACGTCAAATATGATCCATGATGGTTTTGTAGGAAGGTGGGTTTCTTGACGTGAATCCTGCTAAACCTGATATTTTCTGATAGTACGGTGCAGGGTCGTAGTTATGCGGCCTTTCCTTTAAACACAAGCTGTAGTAGTCCTGAAAAACTTGGGAATCAACAGTTTCCTTACTATAAAGTCCCATGGTTGAGATAAACAGCCTCATATTCATCTCTCTTCTCACACCACCAAGTTGAAAGAACAAGCAATTTTTGGTCATACTAGTGACTTGTTCTTCAAAATCAATAGTTGCTAAAAACTCCCAAACGTATTCTTGGATGACCAGTTCGTGGATAGAGAACACGTTCATCCATGCCCTACAAGTAAAGTGTCCATTATTGTTTTTGAATTTAATGTGGCACAAGTCTTCGAGTTGCCTAAAGGCATTTCCCTCGTTAACACTTTCTAACTCATCCCTGCCAAGGGCCTCCGGGACTTCGATCGTCTTGCTCATAAATATATACCCTCAGGCAGCTACGCCGTAGCTCTTAGAAGTAGCTACGCCGTAGTTAGTTCAAATTCAGGCTATGAATTATAATTATAAAATATTGCTACGGCGTAGTTCGTTTAATGGCTACTCCGTAGTTAGTTTAAAATTGCAGCGTAAATATAGTATTGCTACGACGTAGTTCAGCTAGCTGCTACGCCGTAATTTGGTTTAAATGACAAATGTAAATGTGTGTACCTGGATTTCGTAACGAGTTCAAAACTCGTATGTAGATCGTCAATGCTTGTTTTGATCTTTTAATGTAGAAATTGAAACATACCTTAACTTGCCTAAATAAACTGCTCCTCGACATCGGCGCCAAAAACTTGATGCGTTATTTTCATCCTGTTTTACATTTATAAATTTTGAATTATAAGGATTAACACATACTAACGAGCAGTGTACCCGATCATGTGTAGTATGCCTTTCGATAAATCTGAGTGTCGTCCCAAGAGCTGTTGGTCTGGCAAACTAAGGTAAGTGCTAAAAAGGGTATTAGTGAATAGAGTAAATACTAACCAAAACATAAAGTAAACAAAAGAGAAAATAAAGATACTCAAGATAAAGATAGGTTATTAAGATATTATGGTGAAGCCTAATTAATATATTAATGTTCTATGTAGTGGGTGCAAGTCGACAAGAGTCAGTTGGTCATATCATCAGCCCTATCTTGCATCTCATCCTATTCTCGTCTATTGTAAAGCCAAGAGTTCATCGGTTAAGATACAAGAGTCATTAAGTGCCATGTTTAATAGACTTGTTCTAGTGGAACCCGGCATGGTCAGATCTTAGATTCCCTCTATCTTCTTAAATACATCCGGTTGGTAGGTGGTCCTAGGGTTAATTCACACATAAGGAAAGGTAGTACTATGGCCGATTTTTACCAATCCCCACAACCTACCAGTCTAGGGTCCTAGGGTTAATCCACCTAGACTGAATAGATTCAACCAAGCTTACATATTACCGAAACGAAAGAATAACGAACAAGCTAAGATAACATCTACAAAGATGAATATGAATAAATAACTAAAACCAAATCTTAATAAAGAGAATTCATAAAATTGCGAAACAAAATAGAATTTGAACATGTGTTAGACTAGGTGGTTCCTAGTCTAATGGCACACCATATCTCTAGCCTTCGTGGTCTTCATTCTTCTTCTGGGGCGTTTTCCCCAAACCCTAGTGCAGGTTTGAGGGGAGAAACTTGACCGATTTTGAACGAAAATTCCTTTGGTATTTATAGGGCTCGTCTTTGCTATGGCTTAGTCGCAAGGTAAGACTACGCCGCAATCTTTGTAATAATCACTACGCCGTAACTCCATCACTTGTTACGGGCGTAATCTTCATAAAATCTTACTTACGCCATAGTCCAATTACTAACTACGGGCGTAACCTTCGTAGGATCTTTCTTACGTCGTTGTCCTATTACTAACTACGGGCGTAAGGTTCATATCATCAACATTACGCCGTAGTCCAATGACTAACTACGGCGTATTCTTTGGTAATCTCTGTTACGCCGTAGCTTAGTGGCTTGCTACGGCGTAGTCTTCACAGAATGGGGTAAATCTTCTAACGGTGTAACAAATATATTACAAGAGAACTAATAAAAGTGCATGAAAATAATAATACACAAGAAGCATTCATTAATAGAATTGTTTAAATAGATTATGTTGAAAACATAATCATTGGTACATAAGCATACATATATGCTTTTCTAGCAAACTACACTAGATAATATTAAGTTGCCAACTCGAGGTCTCTTGGACTTGCTTGGGACACAAAAGGTTTGTGATGATTTTATTTGGAGATGGGAAGCATGGTGGATGGATTTAGTGGAGGTAGATTTTTGTAGGAAAGATGTTTGGAGAGTTTGGAGTGTTTGGACTTTGGTGGTGGTGAGTTTAGAGCGGAAGGGTTTGATTGAGGGTTGGAGTGTTGGGTTTGATTGAGGGTTGGAGTGTTGTGTTAGTGAGGGTTTTGGAGAAGACCTAGTGAGGAGATACTTAATCCAAGTAAAGTGCTCATTCAATGCAATGGTTTGTTGTTGGAGAAAGATGCAACAAGGACAATTGTTGACATGTTTCTCAATTTGATTTGGGTTGTGAAGTGATGAGGGTGAGCTAGATGAAGGTGGATCCAAATTGCATTGTACAAGATGTAGGGCAAGAAGAGCACTAAGCTCATGGGCTTACTTTAATTCCTCAACGAACTTCAAGTGTTCGGAGGAAGGTGATGATGGTGGAATGTGGTTGTTATTTGGGGTGGATATTTGGACATGCAACATAGGAATAACATGTGAGTTGGTATGAGGTAGTGGTGATACTTTTGATGGTGGAGACATTCTTGATTTTGGGTCATCATTAATGGATGAAGATCAAGGTGTGGAAGAAAAGGGTGTTTCATGAGTAGAGGGTATTTTGGATGGTGCATTGGTAGGTGAAACAAGTTGTGAGGTGTTGGTGATGAGATTAGGATTGTGATTTTGAGATTGAGCATGTTCATTATAAGAATTATTTGGGTGAGATGAAGGTGTATTTTTGGGAGCAAAGATGGATGGTTGGTTATTATGACGAGGTTGGTGAAAGGATTGATTAGAATGAGCTTGAGGATTGGGAGTATAGTTGGGAACAAATGTAGATGGAGGAATTGTGTGAGGACGAGTGAGTTAAGAAATTTGAGTATGGAGAGGAAGGTGGGTGATGCAAATTGCGTTGTGCAAGGTGCATAGTATTGAGATCACGAAGATCATGGAGTTGAAACTTCAAGGTTTCCAAAGAAGATGATGATGGAGGAATTTTGTAATGTTGGTGGGAAAGAGAGTGAGGTGTTACGGATGTAATGTTGATTATTGTTTGGAGGTTGATATTTTTCAACAAAAGGATTGTTTGGAGGAAATAGATGAAATATAGGTATGTAGTTGGGAGCATAGGTGGATGCTTGACCATTATAAGGATTGAGAAAGGGTTCATTTGAGTGAGCTTGATGGTTGTATGTACAGTTGGAGATATAGGAGGAATTTGGTGTTGGATGTTTGACAACATCATTTGGTTCGATGGGCTTTTTATGGATGCTAGGCTTTCTACTCCAAACGGGTTTTTCGGTCATCTTAGCTAACCTTGAGGTTTTTGGTTTTGGTTTGATGGGAGAGGTCATGATGAGATGAGCGGAGATTATGAGGAATGGATGTGTTTATAGTGTAGGATTGGTAGGATTAAGGATGGATAAAATTTGTTAGATGGATTGGAATAAGATGTGTTTGTGAATTTTAGGAAGTGGAGAATCAAAATAAGGTGAAATGGGCTAAAAAGCAGAAAGCAAACAGTAAACCTTGTCCTTCAGGTGGTCGGCCTCCTTAAACATAGGCTGATCCCTTTAAACATTAAGGGGGCCGACCTTGAACTTTAAGGGGGCCGCCCAGACTCTGGTTCACAGTTTGCCAGAAAAGAGTGTTTGACATAATTTATCAGAAAGAGGTTTGTTTTGAGGTTTGGTTTTGAGCAAGTCCAACTCTTTAGGCAACTATGCATGTATTATCTTAATGAAATATGCATGAAAAGTATATAGGTAGGCAAATAAACAAGTAGGTACTAATTAACCTTAATTAACTAGAGTTAAGACCTCTACTAATTGGCTTATAACTATGCCTATAATTTCCTAAGGGAAAATGCATGAGAGGATAAGCAAACAAGCAAGTGAGTACTATCAATTAACTAGGATAAAGGCATATACTAATTAGCACATAATTACTTATAAGTGAATGATGAGCTTGTTGATTGAATCCTAGTGTGTGCCTATGTGCAATAAATGGGAACTTAAGATAGCATGGACTTCTAGACTTGTTACAAACAAAATCTAAATAGACAAACCGTGGTCCTCTTGATTTGTTTTTATTTTCTTATAAGTGTCATGTACATAAGTATAGATGACAAATATGAGATCGTCATGCATGATTTAAAGAAACGTTTTTAGCATTATTCAACAATGTTTGAAAATAGGTTTGTACGTAGATTGAAATAGAATAGATTGGGTTTTACTTCAAACTGTATTAATGAAAGATAAAGAAAATTTTCCCAATCTTTGATTTTGATCAAAACAAAGTTGTGGATATTGATAGTGAAACATGTTATTGAAAAAGTGGATAGTCATTTGAAAAATTATTTTTCCAAAATGTAAGGTTTTTGCATAATTTTAGATATATTATATTTTTGGCAACAAATATCATTAATCATAGATTTTAAAAGATGTTTATCAAAGATCTCATGCTCAAGAGGATTGGTTAAGCCTATTGTCACATGCTATCCTTTTCTACATAACCTATGATCATAAGTGAGTTATGATGTAATTCTATATGTTTGATGCGAGAGTGTTGAATGAGGTATATCCTAACATCTATAGCTCCTTTGTTGTTGCACACTTGTCTACTTAATGCCATAGTCTACGAGAGTTTGTTTCATCCACAATTCTCTTACGCGAGGGATCTAATCCTACTTCTATATTAACAATTAATCCACTTAACTCATTTCACTTCATCACCATGAGTTTGCTAATAGTGGATGTAGAAGATTTCCATTTTCTATTTCGCTTGACAATGAACAATTTCATTATATTCTGTAGAACCGTAGAGGGGGGGGGGGGGAGTGAGTACGGTTTCTTTGGCTTTTAAGATGTTTAAAAAATTTAAGACTCAAAGAAAACCAAGGGGTTGTATAATCAATCCAAACAACCACAAACACAACAAAAGTATATAAAGCGAGTAAAGAGAGACACCATGATATATACTGGTTCAGAATGGGGGGTTTAGACCATCCGTATGTCCAGTTGCGAATCCACGACACCGATACTATTCCACTAGTATAATCCTTTCGGTGGACTACAAACCGTTACAACTTACTTCACCGATATTCACCAATATCGATGCTCACAAAGAAGGAGTTACTCCCACGGTATTCCGCACCTCGGAAACCACCCTAAAGAATCTCGTGATTCGACTTACACTATGGGTCACCAAGACCACTACCAACCAAAACTTCCCACCGGAAGTATCAAACCCCAACTAGATTCCTAATGATCTAGGCTTGGTCACCAAGACACAAGACTTCCCTTACAACCAATTTGAATGAATATAAGTTTCTTTAAACCAAGCCTTAACCTAACCTAGTGACTCAATTCTAATAGAAAGGGTGTAGAGAAGAAGACCCTCGACAGAATCACAAGAGTGGATTAGGTTCTTGTGATTCTTCCCTTGCAAGAATATGTGTTCTTTCAAAGATGATAAGAGAGAAAGATTAAGAACACAAGATGTGTAGTAGACTTAGAGGGTAAAGAGAAAGAGATTAGAGAAAGAAATTAGAGAGAAAGAATGTTTTTCAAGGGGTAAGGAATACAAGAGCCAAGGTGGGGTATTTCTAGGCCAAGACCCGAACATGGGAATAATTTACCGTGGCTGGCGCATCAACCGTGCATCAGCGCGCCAGGCTTCTGTAAAGATTTCCCAAAATCTAAGTTGTTGGACCTAGTAAATACCATACCTTGCTAAACCCCCAATTGTACTTCACACTAAACTTTAACATTAATCATTCTAAGGTTTACCATCTCAAATAGCCAATTTGGAAAACGTTTTGTGAAGTGTTTATAAGAAAACCAAATACCAAGGGTAGAAAGTGTAGATAGGGTAATTTGGAAGGGGTAGAAATGTTATTCCTCACATGGCATAGAAAAGAGAGAAAGAATATGCCAAGGTATATTCCATCCTTGGGGGGAAAGTGTAGGATGGATGGTTGAGATGAGATGGTTTGAATTTGATGGTTGAGATCAAAGAAGCCTATGTTTGGATTTCAAATAATTGGCATGTGGGGAAAATGGAGGGTTGAGATGTGTTTATTTGAAATAGATGGCTAGGATCAAAGGGAGCCTATGTTTGGATTAATAATGGATATTCCAAAGGAATATGCTTTGCTTGGGGGGAAAGGGTGAATCAATGGTTGAGATGGTTTTGGTTTGAAATAGATGGCTTGGATTAAACACATGTGATGGTATAGAGAGGAGAGTGGATGGATGGTTGAGATGTGTTCTAGTTTGAATTGGATGGTGGAGATCAAAGGGAGCCTCCTTTGGTTTTCAAATAATTCCCATGTGTTGAATATGGAGGGTTGAGATGTGTTGTAAGGGAATGGATGGTTGAGATGTAGAGTGTGTAAGGGAATATGTAAGAGTGTAAGAGATTGTGTAAGAGAATATATGATTTGGATATGATTGGATATGGTGGTATTTGTCTTTTGTAGAAATGAGATTAAGAGAAGATTAAGAAGTAATCTAATTATCATTAAGAAGAAAAGGTTTAAACAATTAAGATTATAAGTTGAGAAAATCATAGGTTACTTATAGGTTCAAGTAACTCAATGTCGAGAATCCATAATCTCATAACTCGTGACTTTCCACGACTCGGCGTATTCAACTAAAACCTTGGTACAAACAAGTTAAGTGCTTTGCCTTGATTGTAAAGCATATCCCATACGGGAAATGATGCGTTTACGCAAAGTGACCTTTGACTTAGTTCGACCAATAAGGGAGTAAACCCGTTACGTAATTAGAGAAGACGTAAGCACGGGATATGAGCATATAAATACTTTCACTTGATGTTACGTGAAATATGTAAGCTCCCTAGGTTTAGAAAATCCTTGGCTAGAGGCGTTTGATAAAATATTTGAGTTGGTGTTTTGACAAAAACGAGAGCTTGCAATTTTAAATCCATCTAAGTCTAAAACCCGTTTCGAGTGTTCCTAATGAAGCACTTATCATATTCATACCTGAATTGAAAGATCCACATTTGTTGGGTAAGGGGAAAGCCGACTTTCAAAATTCGTCCCGAACCATACAGTAGCCTGGCGCGTTACCCACGCGTCGCCAGGAACAGATATGGAAGTTGGGGAATTTTGGCTAACGTTTGTTATTTTATGTGTTTCAATGGTTTATTTGTTATCATTAAAACACAAGGAGATCTTGATAATGTTGCCTCAACAATCTCCCCCTTTCTGATGATGACAAATAAAAATCGAAAGCAAATAAAATTACAAAACTTAGCGAAGACAAAGCGCGCCTTTGGTGTAGCTTATGACTTGACCTTTGCCTTGTAATTTGGTGAAGCCATTATCTTTATTTTGAATTGGTCTTCACTCTTGCTTTCTTTCTCCCCCTTTTGTCGAATAAAAAAGGTGGGACTTCCAATCAAGCCAGGTTTCGAACTTGTGCCTGTGGGATAATAGGTAGCTTATACATGCACCCGAACATGCTCCCCCTTAATCATAGCTCCCCTAGATCGTTGCTCCCCCTTGTTCTAAGGCGGGGATCCATGGGTCAAGAGCCTCACCTTTGTGGTGGTCTAGCTACATAAATCAAAACATGCAACAAACAAACAATCCTCTCATGTGGAAGTCCAAAATGGGTTAGGTTACCATTTGGATACTTACAACATGGGTTAGTCCACAACAATACATCATAACTTACGCATATCATACATATTCCACACATTATATCCTAAATATTGATTAGCACATACATAACTTCATCGCATGGTTGTTCATAGAGCGGATTAATCAAGCAAGCAGAAACATATCACTTATACAAGTGAGCATAGCACGTATTCAAATTTGAGCACATAGTTTCACATATAAACACTCTCAAGGGTACAAAGCAAGATCTAAGTACAAGTTACTACCTAGTAACAAGTCAAGGCATAAGGAGATACCTAAGTGAGTGAATGACATTGTGAATTACCTTCCCCTTAGATTAATACAACCTCTCAAGGTTAACACCATGTCTTTCACATTATTTCTTAGCAAATAATTTAGCCAAATTTTAAGAGTTTGATAAATATCAAGCAAGCATTATCTTTAACAAATATGTAAAGAATTAGCATGTTAGCAATATGCATAAAATCAACTAGCATCACGGCAATTAGGCATTTTAAAACATATTACTCATGCAAACATGTTTAATCACAAAGACAAGAGAGCAAATAACCACATATCATCCACCTTATCATTAATTGGACTTTACTACAAGTAAGCATTATGTCCAAGTATTTCCAATTTATGATATACTATCTTGCTCATAAAACCGATTAATTATGCAAACAAATTGAACACAAACAAGTGATTATCATGACAAGTAGGCATATAAGCGAATAGCATTCAGGCATTTTCTACGTGGACACATAGGTTTTATATTACCATTTAATCATTACGGAATGTACGCACATGATCACATATCATCAAACTCAAAAAGCAATTAATCATGGCAAGTAGACGTGTGAGCAACTTTTATTTATCACTTTCACGATTAATGACATATTCATTATGCACATATTGTTAGCAACGCAATCATTCTTTCTATCTATTTGTATATGTTCCTTGAGATTTCCACTTAGGTGTTTACATATACATATTAAGCAAGTAAGCAAACTACACATGATGTTATGTAACAATGTGAAACCTACAATTACTTAATCTAGCAAATGTATTCGTGTATGCATATCAATTAAATTTACAAGCACTTTACATGTAAATTTTATTCATATTCATTTAGAAGGATTGTTTAAATTTGAGTTACTCCACTATTTGAGTTTTCAACAAACAATCATGTGTGGACAATATTCAATAGTATTCATGTCTACGCATATTTATTTAGCCCTACATATGATATGAGATCTCATGGGTTAAGTTTAACATTTAATTTCCTAGACATGTGTTTCGATCAATTAGGTATGTCATACTTAAGATGAGCATGTATCCAAGACATGAGAATTTTAAACACATAAATATTTTCCCTAAGCACATAACATGCAAGTTTAGTCTCATTTTATGTTAATCGCCTTTAAGTGTCTAAGCTCTAATAAACTTCAAGTTGTGACAAAATAAGCTACGTAGCATCAACCAAGTTCACATAGCATTTATTTTTAACAACTATCATGTAAAGTACTTAAGGATTCATAGGCATAATAGAAGACTTAGCTTGATTTTAATGGATTTTTATTGTTTTATGACCACGAGATGAAGATCCACCATTGATGCTTTGTATACCGATGACCTTTCCTCGAAGGTTACTAATGCACACCATCATACCCCTTGTATGAGATAAACAATCTTCTACAACCGATTATGTGTTTTAACTCAACCATTTGATTGTCAAATAGACTGATTCAAGTCTATACCTATCAAACATAAAACTCAGAAACTCTTGAGTTTCAAACGCCATGAGACATGTTGCGTTCCTTTCGAATGATCCCCGTCTTCACTATCACTCCAAGCTCCACTAACAAATGCCCTATTTTCCTTGGGCTTTGGACATTCACTTATAAAGTGATTCTTGTCTCCACAATTTTAGCACTTACGTACGCGCCTTGAGCATTCACCACCTTTACTATTATAGCCAAGATCTCTTCCAGCCTTTCTACCATCACTATCACCTTGTTTACCAAACCGATTACCACGCCTAGAGTTACCTTCTTGTCTAAAGAACTTCTTAAGGTTCCTTGCTACAAGGTTGACCTCTTCATCATCTTCATCACTTCCTTCATCACTATCATCACTAGTTTGTTCCCTAGTGACTTTAGCTTTAAAGGCTAGTGACTTAACCTCTTTCTTCTTTTCTTTAGAAACAACCTTGTCGTTTTCTAAAATCATTTTATACACTTTGAGGTTGCCGATTAGCTCGTCAAGAGGAAGTTCCACTAAGTTTTTGGCTTCTTCAATAGCCGTCACCTTTGGCCGCCACTTCACCGGGAGAGCTCGAAGAAACTTTCTCACATGGTTCTTATTGTAAAAGCTAGGATCTAGAGCCGTGAGGCTTGTGATAATAGCATTGAACCGCGTGTAATTATTGTCAATGGTTTCTTCATCCGAGATCAAAAACTTCTCATATTGTTGGATGAGCAAGTCGATCTTGCAATCTTTGACTTGTGAGTTCCTTTGATGGGTGATGATGAGTGTGCGCCAAATCTCCTTGGCGGTTTTGTAAATGTGGACTCTCTCAAACTCCCTTCGAGGTAGAGCATTGTAGATCAACATTTTGGCTTCATCATTCTTGCCAAGCTTCCTTCTTTCATCATCTTTTAGATCCGACTTGGGCTTTTCAACCATCAACTTGGTTTCCGGATCGGTCATCATGAAAACAAAGTCTCCATTTTGAATAACCTCCTACAAGTCAAGATCTTTGGACCTCACATAGGTCTCAAACCGGGTTTTCTAAAAGCAAAACCCTTCGGTTTCTAGCAAAGGTGGTCTTTACATAGAACATCCCTCTACATAGTTCTCTTGAGCCATGGATCTGTACTCTACTTTACCAAAAATCTTAGTTAGGATTTTAGATTTTTGGAAAAGAAGTTTTTGACTTAAAACGACTTCTCGGGAAGGCTTTAACGCTAAAAAACTTGAGTATTCCGCTCTGATACCAATTGTAGAACTGTAGAGGGGGGTGAATACGGTTTCTTTGGCTTTTAAGATGTTTAAAAAATTTAAGCCTCAAAGAAAACCAAGTGGTTGTATAATCAATCCAAACAACCACAAACACAACCAAAGTATAAAAAGCGAGTAAACAAAGACACCACGATATATACTGGTTCGGGATGGGGGGTTTATACCATCCATACGTCCAGTTGCGAATCCACGACATCGATACTATTCCACTAGTATAATCCTTTCGGTGGACTACAAACCGTTATAATTCACTCCACCAATATTCACCAATATCGATGCTCACAAAGAAGGAGTTACTCCCACGGTATTGGTAGCGTAGGGATTGCACCAGGCTTTACCTCTCGAGGGATCTCGAGAAGCTTACAACCCCCACCAGGCAGTGTACCTGATCGATGTAATATAGTATAATGACAAGTACCGGGGGATTGATCGTTCAGCTAGGAATAGTGCCGCTAGGATTAGAAAACCTAAAGACTAAGTCTAGAGATGAGGGATGATTCTTTTTGTATTTTTTATATTTTTTAGAAAGCAAGTAAAAATCTCGGGTTTGAAGGAGTTGAGCGGAATTAGTTGCTAGTCAACTAACCCAATACTAAAGATGCAATCAAAATAAAATACTAAAAATGAAATTAAACTAAATTATACTAAAGTTGTGAGCAATATGTGGGATAATTGTGTTTACTTAGATTTCACTACTCCCTTAGATATCTTTTGCACGTTAATTACTTGTTATAGTTGCGTGGATGACGGACTGTATTCCTTAATACCATTCATGGGGTGGCGTACTTACTTCCCCAATCCTATGAGCGCCTACTTCACTCCTATGTCGAGCCGGCTAAGAAGCTCCTAACATGGGATCACTAGAATTTGCTCATGCATTAAATACAACCAATAAAACCTAGTACACATCGCTTCATGTTTTCTAAGACGTTCAAGCATGTTACACAATGGAGATCTGCCAGTTTTCTTAAGCCTAACATTGAAATCATTCATCCAATACAACCATAAACAAGTAATCAACACATAATTAACATCTAGGTTTCATTAGATCTAAGCAAACACAAGGTAAATCTAGCCTAGCATGTTAAAATCAAGACAAGCACAAGATATAATCAACCAACACATAGACATATTGATTGAATTAAGAGAAGACTTATCTCAATTGAACATGAAAGGATTCAAGGGGTGAAAACCCTTGAAAACACTGTAAAATATGACCTAGGGTTTACAAAGTTCGGCCCTAGTTTTCTCCACACAAGTCCCTTCTTTTATGAATGAAAAATAGAAAACTATATATAGAGTTTGATAGGTGACGGCGTCAAGAACAAATGTCTGACGCCGTCATCTCGCCGCCAAATAGTTCCTCGGACTGCCTAGATCTGGGTCTGAAACCGTCATGTAATCCCCTTATGCAGGCCGTCACCAAAAATACTCTTGACGCCCTTGTTGTGACGCCGTCAGGATTGCACTGGGTCGTCATGGAATTTACTCTTGACGCCGTCATGGTTTTTCTCTTGACGCCGTCAGGTACTATTCTCAGCATGGAAAATTAAGTCTTTGGCGTTTTCTTCACTTTTATGCTCCAAAAATGTCCGAATTGCTTCCTTTTCCAGATTTCACTCCCAAAGTACCTAAAATCACAAAAGGAACGATTTAGAGTAATATTTGATCAAATAAATTCAATTTTGGGCTTAAATGACCCCCTAAAAGTGGTTCATTTTTTGCCTCATCAGGTATTCCGCACCTCGGAAACCACCCTAAAAAATCTCGTGATTCAACTTACACTATGGGTCACCAAGACCACTACCAACCAAAACTTCCCACCAGAAGTATCAAACCCCAACTAGATCCCCAATGATCTAGGCTTGGTCACCAAGACACAAGACTTCCCTTACAATCAATTTGAATGAATATAAGTTTCTTTGAACCAACCCCTAACCTAACCTAGTGACTCAATTCTAATAGAAAAGGTATAGAGAAGAAGACCCTCGACAGAATCACAAGGGTGGATTAGGTTCTTGTGATTCTTCCCTTGCAAGAATATGTGTTCTTTCAAAGATGATAAGAGAGAAAGATTAAGAACACAAGATGTGTAGTAGACTTAGAGGGTAGAGAGAAAGAGATTAGAGAAAGAAATTAGAGAGAAAGAATGTTTTTCAAGGGGTGAGGAATACAAGAGCCAAGGTGGGGTATTTATAGGCCAAGACCCAAACTTGGGAATAATTTACCGTGGCTGGTGTGTCAGCGCGCGGGCAGCGCGCCAGGCTTCTGTAAAGATTTCCCAAAGTCTAAGTTGTTGGACCTTGTAAATACCATACCTTGCTAAACCCCCAATTGTACTTCACGCTAAACCTTAACATTAATCATTCTAAGGTTTACCAACTCAAATAGCCAATTTGGAAAATGTTTTGTGAAATGTTTATAAGAAAACCAAATACCAAGGGTAGAAAGTGTAGATAGGGTAATTTGGAAGGGCTAGAAATGTTATTCCTCACATGGCATAGAAAAGAGAGAAAGAATATGCCAAGGTATATTCCATCCTTGGGGGGAAAGTGTAGGATGGATGGTTGAGATGATATGGTTTGAATTTGATGGTTGAGATCAAAGGAGCCTATGTTTGGATTTCAAATAATTGGCATGTGGGGAAAATGGAGGGTTGAGATGTGTTTATTTGAAATAGATGGCTAGGATCAAAGGGAGCCTATGTTTGGATTAAGAAGGGATATTCCAATGGAATATGCTTTGCTTGGGGGGAAAGGGTGAATCAATGGTTGAGATGGTTTTGGTTTGAAATAGATGGCTTGGATTAAACACATGTGATGGTATAGATAGGAGAATGGATGGATGGTTAAGATGTCTTCTAGTTTGAATTGGATGGTGGAGATCAAAGGGAGCCTCCTTTGGTTTTCAAATAATTCCCATGTGTTGAATATGGAGGGTTGAGATGTGTTGTAAGGGAATAGATGGTTGAGATGTAGAGTGTGTAAGGGAATATGTAAGAGTTTAAGAGATTGTGTAAGAGAATATATGATTTGGATATGATTGGATATGGTGGTATTTGTCTTTTGTAGAAATGAGATTAAAAGAAGATTAAGAAGTAATCTAATTGTCATTAAGAAGAAAACGTTTAGACAATTAAGATTATAAGTTGAGAAAATCATGGGTTACTTATAGGTTCAAGTAACTCAACGTCGAGAATCCATAATCTCATAACTCGTGACTTTCCACGACTCGACATATTCATCTAACACCTTGGTGCAAAGAAGTTAAGTGTTTTGCCTTGATTGTAAAGCATATCCCATATGGGAAAGGATGCGTTTAAGCAAAGTGACCTTTGACTTAGTTCGACCAATAAGGGAGTAAACCCGTTACTTGATTAGAGAAGACGTAAGCACAGGATATGAGCATATAAATACTTTCACTTGATGTTACATGAAATATGTAAGCTCCCTAGGTTTAGAAAATCCTTGGCTAGAGGCGTTTGATAAAATATATAAGTTTGCATTTTGACAAAAACGAGAGCTTGCAATTCTAAATCCCTCTAAGTCTAAAACCCGTTTCGAGTGTTCCTAATGAAGCACTTATCATATTCATACCTAATTTGAAAGATCCACATTTGTCGGGTAAGGGGAAAGCTGACTTTCAAAATTCGTCCCGAACCATCACGCGTCGACGCGTGGGTGGCGCGCCAGGAACAGATATGGAAGTCGGGGAATTTTGGCTAACGTTTGTTATTTTATGTGTTTCGATGGTTTATTTGTTATCATTAAAACACAAGGAGATCTTGATTATGTTGCCTCAACATATTCCTAGGAAAATCAACTAATGATGTTTCTAGGTTATAAGTATATAAGTTATTATGTACGTATATATGTATAGCTAAGCATTCCTGTAACTAATCATTTATCTAAGCTTGCGAATTATAGTGATGGACATAAAAGAAAAGTGTACCTTTTAGTCTTCAATGGATTTTCTTCAAGCACTTCAAGTTACCATGTTGACTTATAGAAGTCATGTATAGATGAGATTCCAACTTATTCGAAGAATGACAACTTAGCCATTTGGTCCCCATTGTCTTATTGGTCCAAAGTTGTTTGAACCAAACATTGTTTTCATTTGACTAGGATGCATGTATGATGGAAGTATTCCTCACGGGTTAAAGCTTGGTTGATGTGGATAATTCCACATTGGGTGACTATTATTAGAAAAGTTTTGTCTACCTTGATTTCTTCTAGGTTAAGGGGTTTTAGACCGTCGGATGAGGATTATTTGGTCTATTTGGAGGTGGAGTTTTATATCTTAATTTTGGTTTAGAAAATCCGGTTTTGGCATTTAATGATGGTTTATAAAAACTTTTTACTTCCTCATCACTCGCAATATGTGTTTTCTATCTTTTATAAGTATATACTTAGGTTTTGACTCTAATGGTTTTTGTTTACTAGATTCACATTCAAACTTTGCATTTTTATTTTCACTAGTTGAAACATTAGTTGAGGTGAATCCTAGACCGGTTTTATCTCCCGAAGTTTCTTGAGCACTTATTATTTTCTTAAGTGAGTTACTACTATTTTTAAACTTGTCAAGTTTGAAAATTTTATTTTTAAGTATTTCGTTTTCATTTTTGACCTCTAAGCATGTTTTACATTCTATAAAAACTTCTTTTCCTTTTTCCAAATGTTGTAGTTTAATTTTTAATTCGAGTGCTTCATTTTCTAATAGATTATTAATATGTTTTAGTGACTTATTTTTAGCTATAACCTTTTGATCTAATTTGCATAATCTATTATATTCATTATCCAGGTCTTTTTTATCTAATGATTGTTTTACATCACTAAAGTATTCGGTTTTGGAAAGTACCTCATTGGATGCCCTGGCTATAAGACATTTTTCATCCTTTGTTATTTCTTTTTCATCTTCATCGCTATCACTCCATGCTCCTCCAACGAACGCCTTTTGATTTTGATCCCTTGACATCATTGGACATTTTCTTATTAGATGATTTGAGTCGCCGCATTTATAACACTTCCTTTCACACTTGCCATTTTTGTCATCTTTATTTCTTTGAGATGTTCTCCTTTCATCATGCGGTTGTCTAACGAATTTTTCTCGACTTTTGAAGAATTTCTTGAAGTCTCTTACGGCCATGGCATATTCTTCGTCATTAATTTCAGAGGTTGAGCTATCCTCGTCACTAGATTGCTTCATAGCATTCAACGCAATTGACTTGCTTTGCTCCCTTTTTCCTTTGACCATCTCGGAGTCTTTCTTTATTATTGCTTCGTAGACTTTCAAGTTGCCGATCAACTCGTTGAGTTGTAGAGTTGACAAATTCTTTGATTCTTCAATCGACGTAACTTTAGCTCGCCATTTTGGATGAAGAGCAATAAGAAATTTCCTAACAAGTTTCTTACTAGAAAAATTCTTATCAAGTGCTTTTAAACTTGTGATAATAGTGTTAAATTTAGCAAAAACATTATCTATTGATTCCTCCTCCGGAATCGTAAATTGTTCATGTTGTTAAACAAGAAGATTTATTTTGTTATCTTTAACTTGACTATTACCTTAGTGAGTGATTAGTAAATAATCCCAAATTTCTTTTGCGGTTTTACACTAAAAATTCTTTCATATTCTTTGCGTAGTAACGCATTATAAATAACCATTTTAGCCTCATTAGTTTTTGCTAGTTTATTTTTTAAATCATAATTTTGTTTTTCAAAAGATACAATTTCATCATTTTTAGTTTCAAAATTATATTGAATAGGGGGAAAATCATCAAAAGTAATAACATGCCAAAGATCTAGATCATTTGATTTCACATAAGTTTCGAATCTATTTTTCCAATAAAGAAAGCCATCACTTTCAAATAGTAATGGTCTTTGCATTGATTGACATTCTAAATATTTTTCCGATTCCATAGATCGATACAAGTTTTAATATACAATATATTTTAAAAAATCTTGTTTAAAGTAGCTCTGATGCCAATTGTGGAAAACTAGAAGGGGGGTTGAATAGTTTTGCGTCTTTTTAATTTTATTATGAAAACTTAGTTTAGTTTTAAAACGTTGTTTACTTTTAAAACTTTGATTCGATCTTATGTGAACTCAAATCTTGAACAATATGAACAACTATATCTAAGTATGAAAAATAATAATGATATAAGCTAAGTATGTGAAATTAACACATGCATAATATAAACAATTATATCTATATACGATAGATAAGTAAGTAAGCTAAGTAATAAGTTAGAGATGGAAAGATCAAACCACGAGACAAAGGATCTATAGTGGTTCGGCTACAAGGACACCTTCCTTGCCCTACTCCACTCCTCGAGTCACCTACTCGAGAGTTTTCTTCACTATGTCAACAAGCTCCCTTATAGCGAAGAAAACCTTACACAACTTTTGCTTACACCAATTAATGGCAATAAGCTAAATGTCGAGTCCTAATCGTAGCTAGAACAAATCTCGCACCATTAGTCACTACATGACTTCTTCACAACTTGTACACACCACTACTACTACACAACTTCTCACAACTTCACTACTTCTTCTTCACAACACTACTTCTTCTTCACTACTTCTATTCATTACTTCTATTCACTACTTCTCTTCACTACTAACACACCTAAATCAACCTATTACAAAACTTCTACATCTTTACAAATAATTTACACAACTACAAACAATATTCACAAATCTACAATACTTCTTTAACTTGATGTTGAAGGAGTATTCTTCTCTTGCACTTTGAGTGGTGAGGGATTTGATCAGTTGAAAAAAATAATTATAATCTTATGATCAAAGGATTTAGAATGATGTTTGGAAAGGATTGGGACTGAAAATTTTAGTGCAAAAGGTGAGGAAAAATTGCAGAAATGAACCTGTATTTATAGGCAAACATTTCTGGCAAAAGGAGTGTGTCGGCCCCCTTAATATTTAGGGGGCCGCCCTTATAATTAAGGGGGCCACCCAGACAGAAACGGCTTTTTTTTTGTCTTTTTCTGGGGAAGGTTTATCTAGTAAAATTTTAACTGTTTTTGGCTAAAAATTTGAATTCATATATTTATTATGAATTAAACATTTTCCTTTATATACCAAAAGTGTTTTTCTAAAATATATAAAATGTTTATAA
Source organism: Artemisia argyi (assembly GCA_030686995.1). Classification (NCBI taxonomy): domain Eukaryota; kingdom Viridiplantae; phylum Streptophyta; class Magnoliopsida; order Asterales; family Asteraceae; genus Artemisia; species Artemisia argyi. Next base: position 89,880 of record JARVZY010002053.1, read on the forward strand.
CATTTTATAAAATTTGTAAAGTCTAAATAAAAATCCCTTTGATCATAAAATGTATTAGACATTTGTTTATTCATATCTTAAGTGATTTTGTTGGATGAAATGATATTTGTAACTAAATACTTGTTTATGTAATAATTTTATGTTTAATGTTTTTACATTTTGTGATCGTCAAAACGTAGGGATATCAAAAAATATTAATAATGTTTTTATGCATTATTTATATCAACAGTGTTCCTAAAGATTATAGGTTTAGATAGATGATGATGCTTACTACGTATATAGATGTATTCTTATATCATGAAGCATATTACATGAAGAAATTTAGTTTGAGGTTTATGAGTAAAAGTGTTGCCATTTAGCATCTTGTTTCCCAAGCTGATAAGTAAACAGAAATCCACTCAAATGATTATAGGTGCCCCTTGTTTCTCCGAAGCTCTTCGGCGGGTGCTATCTTATTTCCAGAAAGGTCTATTCACACTTGATCCATTTCATTTTGAGCACGTCTTGTGTATTTCCATATTTGAAATGTCGCAAATAATGATAGCGTGTAATGGCCAATTTATAAGTAAGTGAGCCAAAAGTTTTACCAATTATAATTCAGTTTTGTAAGCTTACAACCATCTGACCATGCACAGATGATATTCACGAAACAATGACATAAACTAAACGGTATTCCTAAAGCCACAACATCAAAATGCTTGCCATTTACCTGCATAAATATTGATAATTAAGTTAAAAGAAAACGCAACTTAGTGCTTATATATGATTTAAGTGTCAATAGAGGTGAATCCAGTGAAAATTGTGATTCACCAAGAAATTTATGCTTTTAACTTTATGCTATAGAAAATGCAAGTCTAAAAACAGCTTTTCTAACTAATTCAATTGACTTTTTAGTTCAGGTAACCTAACTATGAACTTATGCATTGTTGGCCATATAAAGTTGATGCAAACACTGTTTTGAGGACCGACTACTTTTAAGTTTTTTATGACCTTCTTTTTAACTACTTATTTATTAGCAGATCCAAACATATACTTAATTTTGGAGGTACTTGGAATAAAAATTCAAATTCTAGGTCAGCCAACCTTAACTGTTAGCCGGCCCGGATGACCCAAACACATGGTACTATATCAGTTTTATTGTCGCGCCACCTGCACGTGGGAGTGTAATGTCCTTTTACACTTGTAATGCAGATCATGGTAATATATCTACATAACCAGAAGTAAATAGTACCTTAATTGGTGTCCTGGCATGGTGTTCCTATCCATATACAGGTCGATTGCGTTCACATAAGCAAATAGTACCTTAATTGGTGTCCTGGCATGGTGTTCCTATCCATATATTACCAGGTCAACCAACCTTGACAGTGTTAGAACCAAGATACAGGTCGATTGGGTTCACCACGATCCATCAACTCTTTAACAATCAACCTGGTATTTCAGAATTTCTGACAAAGAATGGATTTATCTTGGCGATGACTAATGTGCAGTAAACTGAAATGCTATTAGGTTTAGTAGAACTTGATTTTTCCTATATGAGTATTATCACCTCATGTGTTATCAGATAGGGTTGGACATTTTTCTTATCACGTACTAAGTTGTAGTTCATTTTATCATGTATATATATCTTTTTTTTTCTTATTCTCTCTAAGTAGTAACATGGCGACATCAAGTTGTAGACACAATTTAAATCTCTGATCTTCATTATCAACTAAATTATCAGATTATGAAGCACTTTCAAGTGATTTCACTACACTGCTTTCCATATCTAACCGTCATTGGGTGCGAGTAGCAATTAATAGCAGATAAAGGGTATTGATATTACCTTATGTTGCATATCCATATCAGGAAATGGCATCGCTAGCATTACCTATACCAAAATGAGGTATATCACCATCTCCAACTGTTTCATTTAAGGTGTCATCAGTCATGTCCCGTTTCCTATAATCATTTGTAACCATTCAAGCTACATCCCTGCAATATAAAACCAAATGTCAATCATACATGATTTATCCAAAATGTTTATGATTTGCTTATCTATTACAACGTAAATCAGTAAAAATTTGGGTCGGACTGAAAGTATGTAATTAAGCACGTACCATTGTGTAAGAAGCAACAAAGTCATATCCGAACTCTTCACTGATCAGATTCCAATAGGCCACCACCCTTGTTGGACTATCAGCGTGCTCTAGCATTTATTGGAGGTAAAGGTGTACCGATAGCATCTATCACCTAAAGTGTAAGAACAGGTGATGACGTTGGTGGCAAAGAATCCCAGGCCAACGGAGTCTTTGACTAAATCGCCCTTCGTAGTCCTATTGATCACACAAAAGCAGATTGTTGTCACATACCATTCAACTAAGATTAAGCATTAAAGCTCACACACCTTTGTATGTTCGTGATGATCATATATTTGTTCTCCTTGCCACAAAAAAAAAATTAATGTCCATTCTTGTTTCGACAATAGAGATAACATCACCAATGCTCATTCCCGTTTCGACAATTATGGACGTCGCTACCCCTATGTAGAATGGCTCGACACCTGCAAATTTAGATAATAGAAATAAATAAGCTACATACAAATGATATCTAAGTTTAAATTCAACTAATAATGTGCTTTTGTTAAAGAGTACCAAGCGACTCACTTTTCCAACAAATTCAGCCTACGGCTTTACCTAATAAAGGGCTACATTTATTATTGAGTTAGGATTGTGTGATTAAGAATAATGTAACAGAAATATGCAACTGTAAGGTAAAAAAAATACGACAACCTAAAGCTAGACGTAAGCCGTATTTTTTAGAGGTAATGGCAATCACCTGGAAGGCACACCAAGTTCAGTGGCACTAAACGACACTTCCACATCATCTAAACCTGAAGTTGACAACTTTACTGGAATCTTGAAAGATTTTTTCTTGCACAAAATGGAGATTTCCACCCACTTTATTAACATCTAAGAATCCGTATAATTTGCACCCTTGACATGCTTCATCTTTTAATGCTTTGCAAGAACCCTTCCGTTTTACACTGAAATAACAAATAAGCAACAGTCTAATTACTTCAATATCATACAACAGGTGCATGTGTGTGAGAGTGAAAGAGATGACCTGGTCGATCGAGTCTGGATCGGACAATGCCTAAGCTTTTGCCCTCATAAACGTATTCACATCAGTTGCAACAAATCCTCTTCCCAGTTCAAATTGGGTCTCTGGTATGAGCTACTTGACTCGCTTTCAGGCATTCCATTAGCGCCTGTGAACCACCTACACAGATAAAGATAAGTTAGATTTAAACAGAAATGATAGCTATCTAAAACACACTAACACGTTAAATAAGATGACCATGATACAACATCATTGTTACCTAACATTTTTGCAGATTGCTAAAAATAATAATACAACGGTGTTGATATAAACATTCAAAATCCTGTAATCGACATCAATCACAATAAGTTGGTAGGATCTTAATTTTCAGTAAATAGGAACATATTTTTACCTCTTCAAAACACATTAAGCTCGCCCATGGCTCGGAACGAAAAAACCCTAAATAGAAGAAGAAGTCCTATAGTTTACAACTCTTAGTTTTAAAATGTGACATGGTAAAACATGCTTAAAAAATCTTTAAGCTTTCCCAATAACCGACACTAAACGAAATCAAAATATGTATATGTCATAACTCAAATAGATAAAAACCAAACGAAAATTGTATTTATAACTTACCATTAGAGAAGTGTAAGCCTTATTAATATCAGCAATGCATCATATGTACCAATGGCAACCCAACCCTTGAACACACCCCTTAAACACACCCTTGGTTTTGGTAGATCAGTGGGTTTAGGTGCATAAACTTTTTATGGGCCGAGTTTTTTGGAAAGAGTTTTCTAGTGGATCAGCGGGTTGAGGTAAACATAAAGTCTGCTACTTGTATGTAAATGGTTTTAAAATTATGTTTGGTTCATGCAACAAAGTGTTTTTAAATACGGTTTTGTTACTGAAATGTTTGTGCAGAAATATTGTTTTTTATATAGATGTCACGCACAAAGCTTTTCGCTATAAGAAGCATAATTTAAACCAAATAAAATCCAATAAATGAGTATAAATAAAACGAAAAGGAAATGGGCATTAAATAAATGTGGGTTAGAACTAGAACAAATCATAATTTAAACCAAATAAAATCCAATAAATGAGTATAAATAAAACGAAAAGGAAATGGGCATTAAATAAATGTGGGTTAGAACTAGAACAAATGAGGCTCAGAACTGCGAATGTTGAATCAGTGGCCAATACTTGCAATGGCTACAACCACCATCTTATTTTGGATTCCTTGCTAGGGTACGGGCCTCAGTATAGTACGCTTATCGAAGATATCGGCCATGGCTGCAACCACAATTTTAGTTAGGTTGCCCTGCCAAGCTGCCGCTCTTGGTAAACTATGTTGAGAAAAAAAATGCAGCTAGATATCATCATTGCCTCGATAATTATATATTGTATATTATATAAGTATAATAAGCATTGGGCTTTAATAGCCCGTTTGCTATTAAACCCGGCCCTTTTAACAATTTACTATAAGCTTCTTTCTAAGTGTTTAAGCACCGACCCACTTATAATCTCCATCTTTTTCATCCATACGATCACTTCTATTCCTGTCCAACAATATATCCTTATATTCCTTAAAAGGTTCGCTTTGCAGTTGATTCACCCCCTTATCCTGCCATAAGGCATCCATTCGTTATTTTTCTCAAGATTTTCTACTTCCGTAGAAGCGATATCATCTATAAGTTCCTCCAACTCCGCATATTCAATTGACACTTTCTTTTTAGCACTTTTTGTTTAGTCATTACATGACTTATATTTCTGTGATGTCTCCAACATGTGCTTACTGTTTATATCTTCCCTTCTTAACCTAATTTTGGCGCTAGACACAACTTTCCTATGCATTTTCTGGGTAGGTCCGCTCGATTTTGAGCTGTCCATAGAAACGCTAGCTACCCTGTACAAACTCCTTTACTACCTTCGTGTTTTTAGCAGCAAGATACAATAACACTCTTAAAATATAGATAATTCTTATGTGTTGTAGCATAATGTATTTGCTGAGATATACTATCATCTATTCATCAACTCTTCAACGATGAGCTTGATGACCTTCACGAAAGGTACAAATGGTTCTTTTGCAACGATGTTGTGAATTCAAAGATGTAGGTGTCCATATTTCATTGTAAGAGTTGTAGGTTTGTTGTCTTCCACGAGTTGGATGTGGTGCCAGAATTGGTGAAGGTATATGATAATGTTGGAAACAATGTCAGTGGTTGCGGGAAATATGGAATGATTCTTGAGAAGTTTTAACGATTGTGGAGTGATCACAGCGAAAGGATATGGAATAAACTGATGGTTAAAAACTCCAATCTTTGAGATTCATTTTCTGGAAGAAGTTCTTCATCTATGAAAATGGAAAATTCGTTGACTTCTTCCTGAATGTGTTGTGGTGATTGTTCTTGTTCTTGAGCCATTTTTGTGAGATGTGATTTTGAAACTGATATGATATCTGATAAGTATCTGGATAAATTTAAATTCATTTATTTTACTCTGTCTGTTTTTATATGCTCTGACATTTCTTTTTCGGACATATTTTATTTCTTTTTCTTTTCTTATGCTTTCTTGCTTTTATAGCATAAGCACATGCTCTTTTCTTTTCACATGCGATTTAATTCTCTCTGTCTGTTTTTGTTTTTCCTCACCAAAAGTTTGTTTGTTGTGATACTTTTTCTAAAGATTTGAAGGTTTAGAGATAACATTGTTTTAGATTGCTCATGCATTAAAAATATACGTTTATCTAACCTTTATGAAGTTTTGGGAAAAAGTATCAACTTTTGTTTCAAACTTAAGTAATCTAGTACGTACTAGATAACTTGTTTTAGAAAAACATTTACAAAGATAATTTAATTGCACGAGCGTGAGATTTCTTGACAAATGACAAAACTTTGAACTATATTACGCTGCCTAGTTAAAGGAGTCCATTATCTGCTTTTAGGTGATAATTATTCCTAATAACTATCTTGAAGATGAGAAGTTCTTAGTTAAGTCAAATATAAGTCGTCTCAAAAGAGCTTTTTGTTGCATAAGAGTGAGATTTCCCGAAACATATCTAAACCTTGAATACTCTATTACGTTGCATGGCTAAAGGGATGCATTATCTGTTTTTACATGACAACTAGCCCTAATAACCACCTTGAAGATGAGATATTCTTTGTTATGACGGTGTTGAGTTATCTCAAAACCATTTGAGTAAACAGATTTGAGTGAAAACACTTCAAGGTTGCATAAATTTATTTTAAATGTTTAAAATTCATAGCATTGGCAACCGAGAAATAACTTAAATTTAAATCCATCAAAATCATACATTCACCTTGACATAATGAGATGTCATTCACAAAGTGTATTGATGTGCGGTTTTGCAACCTTGCAAAAGGTTTTACTTCCCAAGGGATCTTGAGAAGCTTGCAATCCCCACCAGGCAGTGTACCTGACCGATGTAGTATAGTGAGTGGCAAGTACTAGGGGATTGATCATTCTCTAGGAGAATAGTGTCGTTAGGATCAAAAGCTACTTAAAATAGGTCTAGAGGTGAGGGATGATTCTTTTTGTATTTTTATATTTTTATGAAAGTAAGTAAAATCTCGGTTTTTGGAAGAGTGAGCGGAATTAGTTGCTAGTCAACTAACCCAAAATTACTACAAATGCAAAATAAAATAAAATAACAGAAAAGTAAATTGGTGAACTTCTTATAATGGGAAGAACGTATTTACTTAGATTTCACTACTCCCTAGTTATCTCTTACTGATTAATTGATTTGTTACAGTTGTTTGGATGAAGGGTTATACTCCTTATACCAGTCATGGGGCTGTGTACGTCCTTCCCCACTCTATACGCTTCTATCTCTTCCTATCCAGGCCTCGTAAACAGTTACTTATGCATTAAATACAACCAATAACATCATAGCACACATCTGATTATGTTTCTTAAGACATTCAAGCCTATTACCATGTAGGAGTATGGTCAGTTTTCTTAAGCCTAACGCGAAAATCAATCAACCAAATCAACTAATGACAAATCAACAACCAATAATCAACAACTAGGTTTCATTAGATCTAAGTAAACACAAAGAGAATTAAGCTAACATGTTAAAAGAAAGATAAGATAGACAATCAATCAAACAACACATAGGCATATTGAATGATTAAAAAGAAGACTTATCTTCAATTGAACATGAAGGAAAAGAGGGCTTGGAAACCCTAAGTTTACAGTAAAATTCGTCTAGGGTTTTATCTCCCAAAAGTTACACACCTAATGAATGAAAAGTTGAAAAGAATATATAGATATACAAGTCTGACGGCATCAGGCTTTGGCCTCTGACGCTGTCAGATCGCCATGTTTAGGGTTCTCGGATCACCTAGATTCACTTCTGACGTCGTCCCTTTATAAGGGCTCTGGGCCGTCTCATGTAGAGCTAAAAAGGGGCGACCTTGATTCTGGAACACCTGATGCCGTCAGGTGTTAACCTGACTTTGGTTTCTGGGGCTTCACTTGTAAAATCCACCATCATTCCAGTATAAGGTGACGGTGTCAGCATGTAAAGCCTGACGCCGTCAGGTGTGATTTCCTTACTTTTCTTGACTTTTCTTGTTTTCTTCATACTTGAGCATAAAAAGCTCCATTTTTCAGAATTCATGTCCCAAGTACCTAAAATGACAAAAGAAACGATTTAAGGTAGCATTTGATCATAATAACACGATTTAGGGCTTAAATGACCCCCTAAAAGCGTAACAAATGTCTCCTTATCAAATACCCTTACACTTGGGATTTGCTTGTCCTCAAGCAAATGAGCTTTTATACCAATTAAAATACAAGTTAGGGGTCATTTAACATTAATATAGAAGTAATTACAACAAATGATTGATCTTCCCTAATCAAAACAAGCACGGAAATTATTTACTAGCACCTCACATATAGTGGTTGGATACTCTTATCTCTCAGGTGTTATAAGTGTATATATCACAAACGGAAATGGAAGAAATATCTCTCACTACCTGTCATAGCAAATAAATTACCATAGGCTTGGGAAAGGATCAAGCCTCCACCACTTTAGCATAAACACCTAGGATAAACTATCAAAGAGGTCTTTTAAAGGATTATAACGTTAGGTGTAGGGATATGGAAAAGAGGGTTTTGTTGGATAAAGGGATATTTAACTGGTGGCAAGTTAATTGTCTTAGTTAATTACATATATAATGCGGCGTTGCTAAGCCAAGACTCGACTCAACTTAAGCTAAAAACGAAATAACATAAACATATATAAAATAAAAGGAATGGGATGGTAGTCCGGTTTTTTTTCTACTTTTCTTTTTCTCATTTTTTTTATTTTTTCTTTGTTTTTCGATTTATTTTTTCATACACTCTTGCCCTACCATCCAAAATACTACATCAAAGGAGCTTGTTTCCTCCCCTTACACTTGAACTTTTACATAATTCAAAATAAAGACTCGAATCAAGATAATCGAAACACTTGGAGTACTTTAAAACATTAACGTATATATGGGGGTAATAAATGATGTTCTTCCCCATTACTCCATTACACTAGTATTTTACCCATAAGTCCCAATCGTCCCAAAACAATATGTACGAGATATGATTCGACTTAACAACCATGTAACCAATTAGACAACTAACTAAGGGTTTAAACAATTAATAATAATGCACTATAGATGAGTGCATACAAGGAAGGCTAAGGCGATTTGGGTGTACATTTGGGGTGGATTGTAAACAAATTCTTCCTTTAAGTAAAATGCTTAAAGTTAGAAACGAAAAAGATAGGCTCTAGGGGTTGCACTAGGGGTATCGTCGTACTAAAAGTGAGTACATCACAAAGGTGTTGGAAAATTACCTGACCAATAAAGTCAATGTAATTATATTACAGGCTTAAAACAAGGGTTATCATAATGCCTCTTATCATATAGTAAAATCCTAACTACACAAATGTAGTCTCACTAGCGGTCTCGAGATGCATCACTAACACAAGTTCTATAATCTAAATACTATCGGTACACTTACACGTACTAATAATGAATGTTTTTCCTAACAAATCTAGGGGCGAACCTCACATATTTAGGGTGGAAATTTTTGAGTGGTACATTTATTTATTTATTTATTTATATATTTATTTTTATTTTTTTATGCTAGTCATTATAACTCCTATCAATGAGACGCTTATTAAGAGTAGAGTTTCTCTCCTAAATGTTGCAAAAAATTTTAAATTTGGTGCTAAAATTACCCTAACAAGTATTCTTTCAGTTTTATTACACATATACTATCAAACAAAACAAAAATCAAGTCAATTTGTAGTTTCTAAGGTATCCGAATTTTACCTGAATTAAGATCATCTTCTTGTCCAATATAACCTGTAAATAACAAAGAAAACAAAGCACAAAAACTCGCGTAAAATCGGCGGTATACTATATATAAAACTAAATCCTAGAAAGCAAGTAAAGATATAATGCTTGCAAAATAAATGTTTGTAGATTCCTGGAATTCAAAAAATTGAGATTTTATGAAACTTTACAATTTCGGCAGCCAAACAAAACCTGGAATTGTTTTTTAGGAAACAGAGCCTGACGCCGTCAGGTTGTAACTCCTGACGTCGTCAGGATGTACCTGACAGAATTTCTATCTTTTGTTTTCGGAAAATTTCTAGAACACCTGTGTTTTAAGACATGGAATTCCTGCCAAACATCCATTGTGACTCGATACAAGCATTTAACTCAAACAAATACTAACATGTATATTCATATCTCATTATTATCGTTCATGTTCACTTCGTTCTTTAAAACAAATATGAGCTTCCCTTACACTTATCTTTTGTAAAATACCTTTATATGTGATCAAGTCGAAGTTAAAAACAAAATATAGCATTTTTACAAGTTAGTATGAGACATGAATAAAAAATAATGAGAATGAAAAATACATACGGAAACAAATAAAATCAAATAAATAAGCACACAACCAAAATAAAAAGCTTGGGCTGCCTCCCAAGAAGCGCTTTTCTTTATTTACGAGTCTTGTAGCTAGACTCAAAGTCACACCCTATCCTATGTGAGTGAGTTCCTCATCAAGGACATCTTTAGGATCGAATTTAGGTTTTAGCTTCCTATCGGTATGTTTTGTTTGGTATGAATTTTCAAACTTCTCTCCATCTGGATCATATAATGTCATCTTTATGTGCCATGATCCATCTCCTTCCTTAGGTGGCTTATTCCAATTCCACTTACATTTATCACCCTCGCTTTTCCACCTATTCATTCCTAGGTTAATGGGTAAGACTCTTAGGAATTCAATCATCTTTCTAAAAACTAAAGGATCTTCAAATGGGTCCAACTCTGTGTCCCTATCCAAGAGCTGTTCTACTGAATGTGTTTGGTTAACAAATTCCTCTTCTAGGTAGAATCGGCGTTGAGTCCCTATGAAATCCCTATTAATCCAAGGTCCGTACCTAGAAAGTTTCCTATTTACATCTACCCAATGAGGTGTTGGTTCCTTATTAGTATCATAGGCATGTTTCTTAACATCATATACCGACCAAATTTCACCTTCTCCTACCACTATTTTAGACTCCTTACAATTAATCATCGTACTTGCGGTAGCTAGAAATCCTCTTCCTATAAGCAAAGGGCATGTAGAGTCACTAACCATATCAAGGACGTGGAAATCGGATAAAATAGTTAGTCTTCCTATGTGCACTAATACGTCCTTTACTACCCCAACCGGATATGCAACACTTCCATCCGCAAGACCTATGATTACTTGTTAGGAATACAAATATTCCTGTAAAAGTCTCGGTCACCTAATGATTGTAATAGCATTAAGTTAGCTCGTAGTTAGTTTATTTATTAGTTAGTTAGTTTAGTTTAAGTAACACCGTGGAAGAAGGAACGGGTCTTTACCCACTGTATGCCTGATCCACAGCCCGGGAGTGGGCGTAATATTGTAACTATAAATACCCATCTCCACATGTGGAGAGGGTTGGTGCTTTTCTTTCAATCTAACATTTTCTATTTTCTTTCAACTCTCTCTCTCTCTAGAAATCACCCAACTCTTTCTCTCTCTAATCTCTTCTACTATCATTCTTCTTCTTCCATAATTCTATCACAAAACCATGCATGCTATGATTATTGATATTTTACAATTGGTATCAAGAGCCATGGTTTCATCTTAGGGACTTGGCATACTCGAATTTGAGCTTGGTTTTGTGTTTCTTTTTATGGTTCGAATTGTACTCTCATGTCATGCATTTGTGTGAGTTTGGTTCGTGATTTGATTTGATAAAGGGTTGTATTTTTTGTGTTTTGAATCGTTGGAATAGCTCATTATCGTTACTTGTTTGTCCATTTCATATGATTAGGATATTTTTTTATCCGTATGTTCTTAATTCTTTTTCTTGATTGCGACTAAGTTTTTTTTGAGGCATTGCGATTAAATTTTACTTTTGGGGTCTTTTGGCACTTTTGTCCAGCAAAGGGTAAATGACAAAATAACTTGGAAAGTGACATGTGGTCCACAGTTGAGTTTACAAGCACTGTCTATATTTGCGTTTATCTCTCAAGTTTGAGTTTAACTATTTTTGAGTTTAACTGCACTTGTCTTACTGTTGCGATTAACTCTTGGTTTTGCCTTCAAGTTCTTGCGGTTATCTCTTAGTCCTGCGGTTACCTATTAAACTTGCGGTTCATTCGAGTTAGCGGTTAACTATTGGTGCTGCATTTAGGTCCCGTAAAGTTTGTCCATAATTGCGACTAATTCTGTCTTATGTTTGTACCCTCTTGCGTTTAACTGGTTCTGGTACTATTTTTGCGGATAGCTTACTCTTGCGATTAATTCATATTTCATGGACTGCGAGTAGTTCCTAGCTGCGCTTAACTTTTTGTTATTGCTGATTAGCTCATTGTTGTTAGCAGCCAAAACCAAACCCTCCCCTGATTGTGTTGAATCCTCAGTTACAACGTGACAACCAACAACAACTATCTAACAATATCATAACATCAAGATTCCAAACCCTCAATCATCTCTCTCCTCATCCAAATCCAAACAAAGCAAGACTACCTCATCTTTCTTTTGTTACGGGTCAAATTATCAAACGAAAACAAACAAAAGAAAAACAAACGTAGATCTCAGACATCTCTCTATGTAACCACGATTCGTCCAAGAACCCAACCACAAGTGATTTGTCCATCATCGATCTGTCTAAGAAGCTAAACTTCTTGTTTCAATTTTCGAACGTCTTAAGTGAATAGAACAAAAACAATTGTGTTTCATTCTTTCCTTTGTTCGATTAAATACAAACTAAAAACATATAACGAATACAAGCAAAACCTTACCGTGACCATGAGTGTTTTAATTACTTTGTGGGGTTTGTGACTTAAGAGTGAGGATACAAGTGGTTGTTCGGATTTTACAAGAAGGAGTCTTCAGATTTTTTCATCAATGGAAGATTAGTTTATGGATGAGTGTGAGTTTGAACAAGACTGAAAATAAAGCGTATTTATTTCTTTGAGGCTGCGTATTTTTTGTGTGATTAGGGTTAAATGGTGTATTAGTGAGTGTCTTAGATAGTGGGATTTATTAGGGTAAGTTAGTGTGGGTCTGCTGGCTTCTTTTGGCGTAATGTTGGACTGCACTCATTTCCTGATTGGGCTGCGAAATTAACGAATTATGGGCTGGGCTTTGAACAAGGAGTAGTGTAGTTATCTTGGGCAGTTAAGTGTTAATTGATTCTTTGGGCCGTGTATTGTGTATGACATGATCATGAAATCGTGTACCTGTAAGTAAGCTCAAATTGTCAAGTTAACTAATATTGTGTGTGAAGAATTTTTTATTGGTATTTGACTTTGAACCACGATCTTCATTGAGCTTCACGATTCTGCGATTTTGAATTATTTGTCGGTCGGGACACTCTCAAGCTTAAGGGATATAATTTCGTGGATTATTCGGATTTCGATCATTACGATCATCACGGTTATCAAACGATCATCTAATCAATTTACCGTTCCAACGGTTTCTCATCATTTCACGGTTTCTTCTTGATTTTGTAAAATCCCGCGAAAGAATCTATTTCTCGGTTTAAATCATAGAAGTGTAAAATCCCGTGAACAATCACAACATGTCAAAATCCTCCATCCATGTACAACAAACAAAAGTGTTTGATTCTAATAGTGCTAATATGGAATGTTTGTGCTCTAATTCGCAAGGGAGAGAGTTACTTCAGCCACAACAAGTGCGTCACAATGCTAATGTAAGCTGCATAGAATGTTTTCGACAACTTCATTCACATCTCTCGGTACTTTTAGAGGGAACTGGATTCAAGATGGGCTTCGAACGTGCATTTGAAACACTCTTTGGTCAAGATGTTCAGACTTTCACATGCACAATGATTCTTAACTTAGATCAACTACAACAACAACTTGACAAAGGAGAATTTTCCAAAATGGGATCCATGGCTGCCCTTTGTGTGATCAACAAACAACTCCAAGTGTTCTTTGATTCGAAATTCACTCTGGAGTATGACCATTATAGTGAGATGACGAAAAAGTGCTTTGCTGATCACACGGGTATTGAGGTTGACACGTTCAGAGACACACTACTCCAACTCATGGGTAATGTGAAGATGTTCATTGAGGAAAAAGCACAGCACGTACAAATGCATGACGACAAGGTGAAGGCATCTCGGGTGGAATCATGTGAGGGTACTGGTGATTCGGGTAATGCATCGAATGTTGGGTCAGTTGTCACGATATGCAAAGGATCTGAGACAGTAAAGCTTGACACTACCAGCAATTCAGTAACTCCTATCACACATGACATGGATGCAGAGTTCAGACCAATAAAAGAACAAGTGTCATGTGCTGAGGTACCCCTAACTGTACATCATAATGTGCTTTTTGATGAACGGCTGCATACTGATCAAGTTATGCCCAGTTATGACACATATTTGTTGAAAAAGACTGATAGCAATACCATTTCTGATTTAACAAATATGACTCATAAAGGGGGAGAAAGTGATCAGGATGCTGAACGTGATGATGTGTCAAGTTCTTTGTTTACAGCTGAGTCTTTTAAATCAAATGATATGGTTGATAAAGAAACATTTAATGAACTTTCAAAGAGATTCTTACAACTTGAAAAACATTGTATTTCACTTGAAATTGCAATGCAACAAAAGGAAGAAAGTTTTCAAACTAATCAACCATGTAAAAATCCGGAACTTCCTGATTTCCGTGAATACTTTATGATTAATGATTTGAAAGCTCAGCTAGAAACCAAGAACTTGACAATCAACAACCTGAAAAAACGTGTTACTGAGATGTGTGATATGTGTAATGAAGTTAAGGCTAAACATGTCAGTAATGAAATTGCAACTAGAAATTTTGAACTAAAAGTGGCTGAACTACTTTTGGAAAATGAGTCTTTGAAAAAGCATTGTAAAAACTTGAATGAGTCAATCAAAGAAATGAAAGCAAAGTCGATAGAACAAACAATCTCTTTGACTGCCAAAAATGATGAATTCAAAGCTCAACTTCAAGAAAAGGGTTTCACAATAACAGCATTAAAGAATGAGCTAAGAAAAGCAACAGGGAATAGTGTGAACACTAAGTTTGCAAAACCATCAATCTTGGGGAAACCAGTTTTTCAATCGAATAGAAACCAATCAGTTGTTAGACAATTGACTGCGTTTAGATCTGAGAGACCAAAATTTTCAAAAACACGGTTTGCCTCCCAAGTTGATGCGGAACAAGTTTTGACAAAACCAGTCACTACACATTATTGGCCCAAGATTATTGCCTCTAGTTCTTCTAAGCCTCAACAAGTAGTTACTCCTACACCCAGCTCCTCTAGGATTAGTTCGAAAACAGTGTCGAAACCTAGCACTAAGGCTCAAGACACTTATGTTATAAATGACCTGCACAAGAACTATGATCTAGAAAAGGCTAGGAAAAGGGCACTACTTCATAAGGATGGAATCTTAGGTTCTCAACCTTGTATGATCCCTCATAGGATATTGAGGTACAATGCTAAGGTTCAACCTGTTAAGTCTAGGAATTACAGTAAGTCATCTACAATGCATAAGAAGCAAAACAAACCTAAAACTTCTCCTAGGTGGACACAAACTGCTAAATCTTTGGAGACTAGGAATATCGTTAAGCCTTCCACTATGCATAAAAAGCTTAGTAATCCTAGACCTTGCTATAAGTGGATTCCAACTGGTAGAATTTTTAAGTGCGTTGGACTTAAGTGGATACCTACCGGAAAGGTGCTTACTAATAGCAACGCCATGGTTGACCTTGAAACCCCCAAGGGTTTGGATACTGTTGCCACTAACCCATATATATGCAATCAAGTTTGTGAGGTTAGTGCAGGTACTCCTTACTCAGTTGCAGGCACATCAATCATTCACCATATGAGAAAACTCAAAGTCTGGAAGCCTAAAGCAATCATTTCTCCAGCTTCAAGAGTTCTGGAATGTCGATGTTGATGTATGTGCATAATGACGTCTGAATACTTCAGTTCAGGCCTCGCTCTTCAACGACTATGACGTCTGAACACTTCAGTTCAGGCCTCGTTCTTCATCGAATATGACGTCTGAATACTTCAGTTCAGGCCTCGTTCTTCAACGACTATGACGTTTGAACATTTCAGTTCAAGCCTCGTTCCTCAATGTCATCATTATGGCGTCTGCTGATAACACTTCAGGCCCCGTTCATTAAAGAAAAGAAAAGTGTACGCTTGAGTGCGCTTTATCTTCTGAGGTTGTGAAATGTTCTTGCTTCTAACCATTCTCATCAACAAACTTCATATTTGTTCCACGCTTGTTCAGTCTTCAAGTGGATTACCTTCATCGGATTGTATTTGTTATTATCCACTCGATCAAAAATGGCATCGTCAAATGCAATTTTTGAGGGGGAGAAGTGTGAACAGTGGATCAACCTCATATGCAATTTTTGAGGGGGAGAAGTGTGAATAAACTACATGTATTTCTATTCACTTGTTCAATCAAAAATCGCATCCTCATATGCAATATTTGAGGGTGAGAAGTGTGAATAAAATACATGTTGATTGATGCGTGAAATGACTCTCCTCTCCTCCAACACCTAATGTTCCACTAAGTAAGGATGACTAAAAGTGACTACAGAGTTGATTGGGTATCACGTATTTGAGATTGAAGTTGACTCTCACAAAGGTGTGATCTTAGTTTATCTTGAAGTCGGGGTTGGATGGATGAATGACTTTCAACGATAACTTGCTCGTGCTTGAGATTTAAGTTGAAGACTTGGTTTATCTAGTTACCAGCAGTCGAGGTGGATGGTTGAAGACCTGGTTAACTATCACTTTAAGGAGTTACGTTGTAGTACTCAGTGTCACACGCCGTTGTCGTTGTGGATAATCGCAAGAGGTGGTAATGTCTCATGCTTTGGTTGGGTAGTGAGTACTTAGAGATTTGCTCGGAGCATAAATTCTCTACACCGTTCTTCCTACATTAGTGCAAGCTTAAGACACAAGAGCGGGGAACTCTACTTCAGTTTCAAGTGTGGTATATCGGGTTCTCTCCATACGTGGTCATTTACTATTAGCCAGTGGAAGTGAAAAGAGGTTTAATTAGGGGTTGATCTGCAGAGAATTGTTGAAGAGAATTGTTATCGACATCTACTCATGGGGTAGTGATTTGTATGGTGCTTCCAGTTGATTTGTTTATGTACACATAGTTATGATGATTCCGAGTGATCTTCATCATCATGGAGGGAGAAGAATGTGTACATCGGGGCTTTTATCGAAGAACTGGAAGCATTCTATGTGAGTTGAAAATGTCGAAATAACGTTCCCCAAACAAACCCGTGAAGAAGCTACAGATTATCAGTCTATGATCCACTTTAAGTTGTGGATGACATGTTAAGAGACTTAAGACATCTTGGGCAGAATTGAAAGATACTTCTTCAACAAGCATCAAGGTTATATCAAACGGGTCATCAGTTTGGGAGGGAGCAAGTACACTTATGGGCTTACTAATTGGGAGGGAGGATTAACCCAATTAGTGAGCATTTCTATAGCAGCTGATTCTCGCTAGATATATTTTAGCTTATTTGGTTCTTCTCATTATTTCAAGTAGATGTGCTTAAAAGTTGTTGCTGATTCTGATGTATCAAAACCAGCAAGGGGGAAGGAGACATGCATCCGAATGCATAACGAGTACACGTGATGAACATAATACTTCTTCTTAATTGAAGTTATGCCGGGAAGACATATGTCATAACCGCAGAGAATATCAGTGTATTAACTTGTGGCGTTTGGTATATCATTCCAACTATGTGGGGGAAGTGTTCTCTTGACACTTGTGGTATGTATTACTTCAGCTTTCAGTGGGAAGAAATATGAGAAGAACAATTGGAGAGTGAGATGATATTGCTTATCGACATCTTCATATGAGTTGATACGATTTATGGTAGAGTGCTTCTAGTTAATGCTTCATGTACACAATGTTATGCTGATTCTGATGAGATCGCAACCATCAGGGGAGAGATTTGTGTACATCAAGGACGCGCAACAGGTTCACATGATCGGGCTTAATCATATATTCCGGAGGTGATATCCGCAGAGATGATCAGTGCTTCAACCTGTAACTTTGGTGTCATTATTTCTTCTTGTGTTGGATACATGCGTACAATATGAATTGAGTTGGTATGTGTAAGATAACTGGAAAGCATTTGATGAAATGAAGATGTTGATATCTCAACTCCCCTGAATAGACGACTGCTCCAAACCAGAAAGTAATGTGTACATTGGGGACGTACAACAGGGTCACGTGATCGGGCTTCATCATACATTCCGGGATTGATAACAGCAGAGATGATCCATGGTTCACCCTGTTACTTCGGTGTTATCGTTCTCTTTGGGTTCTCGAGCTTCATACATTGAGACTTTTTGCATCACTTCAACCTCTTGGGGGAAGTGGTCTCATGTAGGTGACTGTCGGTTTGGGGGGAAGCTACCAAAGCTCCACAATGAGGAGGCAATAAAAACTTTTAGAAATTTGGTGGGTGTCTATCGATTAACTCAGTTGTGAGATTCTAGTGATTTGTTAACTACTTGTATTTGGTGAATTGTTGTGACTTAAGTCGTTTCCATTAGTCTGATTGTAATTTGACATTGTGAGTTAATCTTTACGACTTGACTTATTACGATCGGATCTATTGTAACTTGACTTGTCGTGACTTGACACTTAATGCTAATTGTTACTTATCCAAGATCTCTCTCTAAGTCTAACTCGCATATTAGATCTTTCGGTTTCTTTTGTTGACTTTAGTAAAATCCCGGGAGAGAATCGATCTCTCGGTTTAAGTCACAAGAGTAGTAAAATCCCGTTTAAGATTATATCATGGCATCTACGGATTCAGACAATTATTCAGGAGCCTCGAAAGCTTTGGTGGTGAAAGTTTAAGAGATGTTGACTACTGATTTCTACTACAAGCCGAACGTAATCCTCATTTCGGTATTCATGTCAACATCTTCTTAAACTTAATTGTATCCTTTGTACATATATTATACCTAAATGTAAATAGATATATAAAACCAACAAAAACCCATAAAAAAAAAAAAAAAAAAAAAAAAAAAAAAAAAAAAAAAAAAAAACCAAAATTAGTTTTTTTAAGGCATGTCTTCTGGCATCGATAACATTTACGGTCCTAGAAATGTCATTCAATAATGACACGGGTCTTTAAATGAAGTTCGAACAGAAGTTCAAAAGGTTTTTCAAAACATGCCTAAATGGCTTGTAGTCATTTCAGGCTACAACCCGAACATTAAATTATGGCTTGTAGTCATTTCAGGCTACAACCCGGACTTCAAAAATATGGTTTGCTATTACTTCAGATAGCAACCCGGTTTTCAAAATTAAGGAAAACACGTCGCCTAAAAGACGGTTGTTCCTAACAAAGGGTGTCGTTCATCCGAGCGTGAATTACTTTATATTCATGCACCCTCGATCTAATGTACGCTTAAGTGCATTATTTCTTGATAAAGAAGAGAAGTCTTCTTTTTATCGACAAATACTTTCCCTTCTATGATTTTTCCGGAAAGTGTTTGTGCAAAACTTGGTGGTACCATGAAATTTTGATTGAAAATCAATTTGAACTCAAAGTTTGATAAAATTTTCACTCAATCAATGACGTTACTAGTTTATGAAAATATTTATGCTTTAACATCCGTCATTGATTGAGGGGGAGAGTGATTTCTCAAAATTTTATGTATCATCAAAACTCCCCACACTTCGTACATAATACCTTGCAACAAAATGATTTGTGATGGTTATGTGTCAGAATGAGTAAATTTTTTTCAAAGAGTTTTCATTAAAACTTCGAATCTTTTGCAAACTCTTCAAATCTGACACATAACAACCTCCCTCACAGTTTGAGGGGGAGCAAGAAAAAGTTCCTTTTATCAGAAAATATTAAACTTGACCGCATTTCTCTCCCAAAAACGCTTTCTAAATTATTTAAATCAATTGAGATCAAAAATCTCGAAAGATTTGAAATTTTTGATCGGGGGAGAGAATGTGATTTAAATATGAAATCTGATAATCAAAAGTGATCGTTTGTACTCAACAATAGGCTCCCACATATGTGCTAAACACTTTCGAATATCGATGCACATATTAAGGGGGAGCAAAAGGCGTTTGTGGAAGCAATACCTAAGACCGACCATTTATCTTTATGCATGGAGTTATAAGGAAGGTTAAGGTTAGGTATGAGTTCCCATGATCCACCAGAACCGGAAGGATCTTCCCAGGGACAATCCATAGATAGATTAGAAGTCCTTAGGATGATTGAAAAAAAAGGAGAAAAGTGAGAAAGGGAAGAGTGTGGACTGAGATAGAGCTAGGACTGGAACAAACCCAACAAGGTTCTAGTGGTGAAGTCTCGGTAAGCACTGAAGGGGTTGAAGAATTAAAAAGAATTGAAAAGAGAAAGGGTGAAAAGAAATAGCCCTCCAAATATTCAACCTTAGGGCAGAAACCGGGTTCAATTCATAATCTACTGGCGGTTACTAAGGTAACACCGGTATTGAAGACAAGACGTCATGGACCCAGTGACGCACTGCACCAAACTTCCCAACCACTCAAGTTCTCTTAAAAGAGCTTGTTTCAATCTCACGGGGAACCCTGTGCAATGTATCGACCGCTCATTGCGAGCTATGTTGATACCTAAAACAGGAGACGCCTCCCCAGTCTCCAGGAGCGGATCAAAACGCACTATTGAGTCTAGAGCCATGAGATCATCCATAAATCTCGATAGGACACATTCCAAATATGCTTATTGTTTCACACTACGTGGAAAATAAGATAAACTATTTAGAGTCCTACGCATTATCCTTGTGGTATTGCCAGAACATCCGAGTTATATGAAATTATTCACAATGACGATGGAAATCCTTCTAGAACGAACCTCTTTCAAGCTCTTGGTAGGTGACATGTGAGATCCATCTTGGATCAATGATCAAGTGACAACTGGAAAGCAACAATGGTGCGATTCAATTTTGAAGCAAACTTGTTCCAGGATATGGATTGACGGATACTTTTGCCAAAACCTCTCAATGTGCTCACCAACTTATCTTTCGAGCACATTGATTGTGTAATATCTTTTAAACAAAAGTATTTTTTGATGGAAATGTGATTCAATGTATAAAACTCTCGTCGTGTCTCAAAAATGTTTATCATATGACACGCGAGTGATTTCTATAAATCAATTTCTCATCAATCCGTGAATATCTATTCATCGATTCACTCTATCGTGCTGTCTGCTTTGAGACGTTCCGGTATGAGAACATGCTAAGTATGAAGATTCCGAAGTGGATTCTTTGGAAAATTCATTACTACAAGCTGGAAATTCCTGTCAAGGAGAGTCTTCTTTAAAAGAGACTCTACCTGATCACAGGTCGGTTTTCACAAAACCGGAGGGTAGTCTGGCCTCGCAGAACGAATGACAAAGCCATGTTCGTTCTCTATCTTTATTGCTAACTGTTTCATTTCAGGGACACATATAAAGATGGCGTTGATGGCTCCAGTTTCCAGCTGAATCGGGTCAATCCATACCTCATGCTCACACATCCTCCACACTATCAATGAAGATGAGAGACTTGCTACAACAAATATTGAGAGACTACTAACAACGTTTCCGCAACTCTGATGAAAAGGTCTCATAATCCACAAACTCCAATGCAACGTCTCCAGATACAGAAGGGTGTGAGCATGATGGTCCTTAGTCACTACATCACATGAAGGCGATGTTACTATGGATGAGCTTGGAGATTTACTTTGGCTGATGATCTCAAAGGAAGCTCAAAGATCACACATCACAAAGGAACTCTAATCACAAGTTCGCTTGCTTAAAGTACGAAGTGTGCTGAAAAGAGAAGAATCAGATCCTACGAGCTACAAAGACTAAAGAATGCTTAAAGACCAAAGATCTTAACTTCAAAGGTGACCTCGCTTAGGGGGAGATTGTTAGGAATACAAATATTCCTGTAAAAGTCTCGGTCACCTAATGATTGTAATAGCATTAAGTTAGCTCGTAGTTAGTTTATTTATTAGTTAGTTAGTTTAGTTTAAGTAACACCGTGGAAGAAGGAACGGGTCTTTACCCACTGTATGCCTGATCCACAGCCCGGGAGTGGGCGTAATATTGTAACTATAAATACCCATCTCCACATGTGGAGAGGGTTGGTGCTTTTCTTTCAATCTAACATTTTCTATTTTCTTTCAACTCTCTCTCTCTCTAGAAATCACCCAACTCTTTCTCTCTCTAATCTCTTCTACTATCATTCTTCTTCTTCCATAATTCTATCACAAAACCATGCATGCTATGATTATTGATATTTTACATTACTTCCGTCTCATCTAATTTACCTGGCTTAAGAGTGGTGTAAAGGGACAACGGAAGTAGATTTAGGCTTGACCCAAGATCGGATAATGTTTCAAAAGCCTCAGAGTTTCCGATCTTGCAAGTTAGAACAAATTTGCCCAGATCATCTAATTTCTTAGGTAACTTATTTTGAACGAAGGCGGTCCCTTTTTCACCTAATTTAAGCTTCTTCTCGTATTTTTCCAAAAGGGTACTGTAAGGAGCATGAGCTAAAACATCAATAGCCGGACGTTCAAGGTGGAGCTCCTTGAATTCATCGTCAAGGTTTTGAATAGGAGGTGTTTCAATTATTTTGTTGACCGACTTTTTATTGGTGGTTTCATCATGTTGGTCTTTTTTCATAACTTGAGTTTGCTTGAAACACGTGCTTATAGCATTGACTGAGTAATATTGTGGGCAAGAACTAAGAGACGAAACTGATGAAATAGAGTTAACGTTTAGTTCTGGGTTCTTGACTGTGTCGCTTGGAAGGGCTCCCAAGTCTTGATCATTTAGAATTTTCAACAAGGTGTCAATCTTATTTGTCATCTCGCTTTGCTTTTGTTTGAAATCGGCTTCAAACTTTGTCAAACGTGCTTCTTGAGATGCCATAAAATTGCACATCAACCCTTCAAAATTATTGGTTCTACCATAGTTGTTGGAAGGATTGTTGTTGAAAATACGATTCGAGGTTGAACCGTTTGGTTGAAAATGATTAGGTGGATTGGAAGAATTGTTTTGAGGGGTTTTGTTTCCACCTAAGGTTTGGGTGATTTTTCCAGGAAGGGTTGTAGGAATCACCATAAGTGATTGGCTCAGGCTTGAAAGTGTACCACTTATCTCCCGCTTCGTCGGTACGCGAAGATGCGTAGTCTGCAAAAGCTTGTTCGAGGAGTTTCATGCAATCACGAGTGTCGTGGAGACGACTACAATATTCACACAAAGAAGTGATTTTGTTCACTTGGCTTGAAGGTTTAGGAGCTTCGTAGGATTTCATAAGAAACTTGACTTGGTCCTCAAGTTCCATGATCCTATGGTCGGGAAAGCTTGAATTATTCGAAGGCAAAGATATTGCCTTGACCGTTTTGTTCAAGTCACGGGGATCATTCCAACATTCGTTGTCATAGAGAGCAAGATCTTCTATGATTCCCCATGATTCTTCCGTATTCTTGTCACGTAGCTTACCACCGGCCGCTTGGTCAATGGTTTGCCTTGTGGATTGATTGACATGATCATAGAAGATTTGGACTTGAAGCCAAAGATCAATGCCATGGTGAGGGACTTTTTGGAGTAAGTCCTTGAAACGAGTCCAAGCTTTGTAAAGGGTTTCACCTTGACGTTGTTAGAAAATCAAGATGTCATTCCTCAACTTGGTGGTTCTTCTCGGTGGGAAAAATTGAGCAAGAAAACAAGAGGTAAGATCATCATAAGAGGTGATGGATCCTACAGGTAAATGCTCAAGCCATTGACTATCTTGGTCACGTAGAGAGAATTGAAAGAGATGCAATCGGGTCATCTCTCGAGTGGCAACATCAAGGTCTATGGAATCTACAATTTTAAGGAAATCCTTGAGATGTTGGTTTGGATCTACAGAACGAAGTCCATGGAATGCACATCCGCTTTGCACCAATCGGATGGTGTCGGATCGCAAGGGAGACACGTTGGCTCCTTGGGTGAGCTCAATTGTGTTTCGATAGCCTTGGTGGCTAGGTCAGGAGTATTCTCCAAAAGTGCGGGCTCTAGGTGGTTCGGGTTGGTTTGGTTGTGGTGGGTTTTGTTGTGGTGGGTTGGATGGATCAAAGATATTACCACCTTCCATGATGGTGAATGGCAATGCTCACGAACAAATAAACGAAGAAAAAGATATACTAAAGAAAACCAAATAAAAAGAAAATAAAAATCTCACTAGAAAGGAATCTAATGAGTAGACCTAATAAAAATAAAATTCAATCTAAACAATAACTATTCCCCGGTAGCGGCGCCACAAACTTGATGCGTGGTTTTGTAACCTTGCAAAAGGTTTTACTTCTCAAGGGATCTTGAGAAGCTTGCAATCCTCACCAGGCAGTGTACCTGAACGATGTAGTATAGTGAGTGGCAAGTACCGGGGGATTGATCGTTCTCTAGGAGAATAGTGTCGTTAGGATCAAAAGCTACTTAAACTAGGTCTAGAGGTGAGGGATGATTCTTTTTGTGTTTTTATATTTTTATGAAAGCATGTAAAAATCTCGGTTTTTGGAAGAGTGGGCGGAATTAGTTGCTAGTCAACTAACCCAAAATTACTACAAATGCAAAATAAAATAAAATAACAGAAAAGTAAATTGGTGAACTTCTTATAATGGAAAAAACGTATTTACTTAGATTTCACTACTCCTTAGTTATCTCTTACTGATTAATTGATTTGTTACAGTTGTTTGGATGAAGGGTTGTATTCCTTAATACCAGTCATGAGGTTGTGTACGTCTTTCCCCACTCTATAAGCTTCTATCTCTTCCTATCCAGGCCTCGTAAACAGTTACTTACGCATTAAATACGACCAATAAAGTTATAGTACACATCTGATTACGTTTCTTAAGACGTTCAAGCCTATTACCATGTAATAGTATGGCCAGTTTTCTTTAGCCTAACGTGAAAATCAATCAACCAAATCAACTAATAACAAATCAACAACCAATAATCAACAACTAGGTTTCATTAGATCTAAGTAAGCACAAAGAGAATTAAGCTAACATGTTAAAAGAAAGATAAGATAAACAATCAATCAAACAACACATAGACATATTGAATGATTAAAAAGAAGACTTATCTTTAATTGAACATGAAGGAAAAGAGGGCTTGGAAACCCTAAGTTTACAGAAAAATTCGTCTAGGGTTTTATCTCCCAAAAGTAACACACCTAATGAATGAAAAATCGAAAAGTATATATAGATATACAAGTCTTACGGCGTCAGGCTTTGGCCTCTGACGCCATCAGATCGCCGTGTTTAGGGTTCTCGGATCACCTAGATTCACTTCTGTCGCCGTCCCTTTATAAGGGTTTTGGGCCGTCTCGTATAAAGCTAAAGAGGGGTGGCCTTGATTCTGGAACACCTGACGCCGTCAGGTGTTAACTTGACTTTCGTTTCTGGGGCATCACTTGTAAAATCCACCATCATTCCAGTATAAGGTGACGGCGTCAGCATGTAAAGCCTGACACCGTCGGGTGTGATTTTGGTGTAGGTTTTACTGACCAGGTTTTAATATTTATAAGTTGCTCGTTTACCTAAGGTCTACCTAATGCACTATCGGGCAGTGTACCCGGTCGTGTGAGGTATAGCTAGTTGGTAAAGCCTAGGTCGTCCCAAGAGCTATGCGTATGAAATCTATCTAAGTTTAGTGCCAGGTTTAAAAAGGGGGTTTATGATTATAGAGATTAATTAACTAATAAATGTAAATGACAAGACAACAAAATAAATAGAATAGAATCAGTAGGGAGAAGCAATGTTAACCTAATTACTACTCTTTTTATTATTATGATTAGTTTTCTATAAAGTGAATCTTATCGTTTCGTCTGGGGGTTATATACATTTAGGATCAGAGGGTTAAATCACCTAAATCTATCCTACACCTTGTCCTATTCCCACCTATTGTAAAGACGAGAGTTCATCGGGCGGTGATGTGTTTCAAAAGCTTTAAATTTATAAGACTAATTTCACCATTTCCTTAATTCATAAAACACATGGGTAAAGTATAACAAAAAAAAGTATAACCCCCGTTGTAACAATTCACATTTTCAGGTTAAATTCTATTCCCGAAAATTTCACTATTCATTTTACTATTCACTTTTACTATTCATTTTCCCAAAATTTTCCTGAAATTTGATTTTTGTTTCATGGCCTCGAGTGATAAATCATTTCCATAGCAAATTAAAAGTTTGACACTCATCAGATCATTTACGTGAAAGTTATTAAGGAATTACATGTTTTAGGGTAAAACGTCATTAAAAAATTCTAATCACAACGAAACTCGACCGCGTTAATTTTCCCCGTATCAGAAAAATGTTTGATACACTCATGATTTATTTGAGAATAAATCATAAGTAAGAAAAATATGACCAAATAAACCTCGGCCGTGAGAAACAGGAATTTTCGTTTTTAAGCACTTTTACTCAGTCGTAACCTTAGCCTATACCTGCACCGCGTTTCTAAGATGATTTGAGTTTTCATATTTTTGGAATAAGTCAACATATTTTTCCCTCCTCCTTTGACCAAAAATCATTCATTGATTTTATAAATCATTCCTTGATTTTTAGGCTTACGGTTTTAAGTTTAAAGACATTAAATACCAACCGACACTAGACTGAGCCCATCCTAGACATTATAGGACATTTTAAGTCATTAGTATCCTATTAGAAAAGTTACATTTTACTTTTCTCAATTTTACGCAACTTTCGTACGTTTTACGTATTACGCGTTTTAGACCCGTGTTTCCAGTTTTAGCGGCGTTTGAGCACCCCAATAGAACCTACCACTCATTTTATATTTTATTATGGAGTATATTGATAAGTTTTAACATATTTATAAGTTTCATATTTTTAGGATACTCGTTTTACGTTTCGTGGCTTAACAACTAACGGTTAGCAATTTACGGAGTCAAAACTAGTCACATAAGTAGGATAATATCATCCAAGACCAAGTCACCCTTCCTTATCCTTGGCAAACCACCATAGGGGGGGGGGATTCATCACTTGTGTGGCTTGATCTTGACCATTGATCCATTAGATCATAACATGTGTAAACTTGGTCACCAAGTTTAGGGAATTTCCTAACACCTTCCTAACCTCCTCTTCATAGTATAAATACAAGCTCATTCCTTCCTTTCTTCATAATAAAAACGCCACACATAAATCCCTAGCACCATGATCCTTTGATCTTCAAACTACAAGTTACAATACAAAGTTCAAGGTCTTAGTATTCTCTACCTAGTTCTTAAGTTTGTTTGGTGATTCCATGGTTGAATTGGGAGCTACACAAGGTGATTAGGGGCTGAAGTTAATTGGTTTTCAAAAGGGTTATAGCAAGGGTTTACAAGAGTTGTGGTGAAGGGTTTGCAAGCATAGGTTTAGTGTCCTAGTTTCATACTTGACTTCCTTTCTTTAGAAAGCCAAAAGTTATAAGAAATCCTATTACACTTTCTTGCTCAATAACATTTTCATGCTTATTATGTTTCTTTCATGCTATATATGGTCTTTGTATTATGTTCATGATATATAAAAACTAGTACAACAAGTTATGGAAACTATATATTAACTTATATTATTTAAACAAGTAAACTAGTGACTTTTATCGAGAATCACGACCAAAATAGTATAACTATGATATTTGACACTTACCTACTGTTAAATAGGACTTAACAAGGAAAACATAGCAATTTGAATCACCCAAAACGAGTACCCGAGTCAAAAGTTATGACCATTTGAAATTACCAAAACTTTACGGCAAAACTGCCAAATACTTTCTGTGACAGAATATAAAACACGCAAAAAGAGGCCCTTCTGGTCCGTTTCATGAAAAAGTTAAAGTACGAAAGTTGTCCGGAATCACGTTTTCTTCAAAAACTCAGGAGCACGTATCCAGAAAACTAATAACGAATGAGATTTTCTTTAGTTTCTTAACAGCTATTTTATATATATTCAAGTAACTATATAATGATTATAATTAGATGAGACCAAGAGGTCTAATGACCTAAAGCCAAGACCACAACCATGGCTAAAGCCAAGGTTGAGTCTCAAGACCATGGTAACAATGACCAAGGTCACGGCAAAGCCACGGCTAAAGATCATATAACTTTTAAAGATAAAAAACTTATATATATATATATATATATATATATATATATATATATATATATATATATATATATATATATATATATATAGATATATATATATATATGTTATCAAATACTACAATAGTAGGGAGCCTCATGTGAGGAGTTCATTAAGTAAGCCGTCGAGATGAGTTGTGGATTTACGAATTAAAGTGTCCTGGCTCCTCGAACGTTTACTCCATGACTTCTGAATTATGTCGGCCAGAACAGTAGTAAGAGATATACAACCTATACATGTTTCATAAACCATTTATATTCAAAGACTTACACTATATACTAAGTACTACATCATGAACATTATGCAAGACATATATTGGCAATTCTTCGTATTCTTAGACGTTACTCCAAACCTAAGTCGCAACGTTCTATTATAGGCTGCTCTTAAAGACTTTCGCGATTCGACTACCACTATCATTTCTCATTACATAAGCTTAAGGTGAGTCATAGCCCCACTCTTACTCTTTTAATACTTGTTTTTAACTCTTTGGGGGAGATACATGCTTAAACTACTTGCTATCTCTTTTACTAAAGACAATTTTACGCATATGCTACGCTATACTTTTATACTCTTAAACATGACGTGTAGTTTTATTACGATATGTGCCTTAATGTGTTAAACTATTCTATACGCTATATTCTTTAACCACTGTTTAACTCCTGGATGGAGCCGATGGAGAGGTATTGATAGTACTATCGGGCTGACGCCCCCACCATTGTCATATATTCCTGGCCTTGGGTGAATATAATCCAACTTTGAAGCATTTGTGCTTATTCTTGTCATGAGGTTCAGTAGGCAGTGATACTTTACATTAAGCGTGCATATATCGTATACACATATATCGAAATCATACTATATGTTAGCAGTGGGTTGTGAACATACAGGTTGCAAGTGTTGTTATGGGCGGGACTTGCAACTGAGTGGATTCACGATGCCTTTGCTGTGCGAATATTCTTTAAAGACTTTTCAACTGTTTTAAGACAAACTCTATGAACTCACCAACCATTGTGTTGACACTTTAGCATGTTTATCTCAGGTTAGTAAGGCGATAGCTAGTGCGTGAAACTTAGAGTCAAGCTGCATATTCTGAAGACTTACGCTTTTATCATTTACCATTCAAAAACATTTTGTATACATTTATGTATCATACTTTGGAATCTCATGTTTGTAACTTTGAATTCATTAATCGAATGGTAACTTTTCAAAACGTCTCATTTAGAGTTCGTTTTCTATAACTTGTACTTTGTATTATGAAGTAGCACCCTAGTGACACAGTCTTCCGCTGCGGTATTTTGGGGGTGTTACAGATTGGTACCAGAGCCTTGGTTATAGAGAACTAGGTTGCATTTAGTGCCTAGACTATAACTACTATATACGTTAAGACTCTCCTCTTTACACTACATACGCATACACTTTTTGTTAGTTGTTGGTTTAGTTCCACGTTGTTAGATGATGTAACTTTAGTACTATAAGGAACCCCAGAGATTAGTCGAGTCATTAAAAATATAGAGCTCAGTAATAACTAATTATTTAACTTGATCTTATGACAGTTCTTGTTTGATGAGACACAAGATTTGAGTTAAATAATATTATTGCTTAGCTTTAGGGATTTGATGACTTGATTATCTTACTATCTGCCTCAGAAAGCGGATTTTGTGTCGAAAATTCTTAAGTAGGATGATTTAGAATATCCTTATTTAAATGGATTGGGACGCCTCTTTATTTAAATAAAGAAATTGTAAATCACCGAACCATAAGTTTATGATACCTTACTTACTTAAATTTGGACGCTTCTTTATGTAAGTAATGTGTTATAAATAAGTGGGCTTAATTGTAGCCGATACAACTCCTTAACCAGAACCTTAGACGAATCAGAGTAAACACCACTATATTAGAGATCCCGAATTCTTTTAGACACACCGTAAGTAGTTAACATCAACTGAACTTCGGGACGAAGTTCTCCTTAAGGGGTAGAGACTGTAACAATTCACATTTTCAGGTTAACTTCTATTCCCGAAAATTTCACTATTCATTTTTACTATTCACTTTTACTATTCATTTTCCCGAAATTTTCCTGAAATTTGATTTTTGTTTCATGGCCTCGAGTGATAAATCATTTCCATAGCAAATTAAAAGTTTGACACTCATCAGATCATTTACGTGAAAGTTATTAAGGAATTACATGTTTTAGGGTAAAACGTCGTTCAAAAATTCTAATCACAACGAAACTCGACCGCGTTAATTTTCCCCGTATCAGAAAAATGTGTGATACACTCATGATTTATTTGAGAATAAATCATGACTAAGAAAAATATGACCAAATAAACCTCGGCCGTGAGAAACAGGAATTTTCGTTTTTAAGCACTTTTACTCAGCCGTAACCATAGCCTATACCTGCACCGCGTTTCTAAGATGATTTGAGTTTTCATATTTTTGGAATAAGTCAACATATTTTTCCCTCCTCCTTTGACCAAAAATCATTCCTTGATTTTATAAATCATTCCTTGATTTTTAGGCTTACGGTTTTAAGTTTAAAGACATTAAATACCAACCGACACTAGACTGAGCCCACTAGATATTATAGGTCATTTTAAGTCATTAGTATCCTATTAGAAAAGTTACATTTTACTTTTCTCTATTTTACGCAACTTTCGTACGTTTTACGTATTACGCATTTTAGACCTGTGTTTCCAGTTTTAGCAGGGTTTGAGCACCCCAATAGAACCTACCACTCATTTTATATTTTATTATGGAGTATATTGATAAGTTTTAACATATTTATAAGTTTCATATTTTTAGGATACCCGGTTTTACGTTTTGTGGCTTAACAACTAACGGTTAGCAATTTACGGAGTCAAAACTAGTCACATAAGTAGGATAATATCATCCAAGACCAAGTCACCCTTCCTTATCCTTGGCAAACCGCCATAGGGGGGGGGGATTCATCACTTGTGTGGCTTGATCTTGACCATTGATCCATTAGATCATAACATGTGTAAACTTGGTCACCAAGTTTAGGGAATTTCCTAACACCTTCCTAACCTCTTCTTCATAGTATAAATACAAGCTCATTCCTTCATTTCTTCATAATAAAAACGCCACACATAAATCCCTAGCACCATGATCCTTTGATCTTCAAACTACAAGTTACACTACAAAGTTCAAGGTCTTAGTATCCTCTACCTAGTTCTTAAGTTTGTTTGGTGATTCCATGGTTAAATTGGGAGCTACACAAGGTGATTAGGGGCTAAAGTTAATTGGTTTTCAAAAGGGTTATAGCAAGGGTATACAAGAGTCGTGGTGAAGGGTTTGCAAGCATAGGTTTAGTGTCCTAGTTTCATACTTGACTTCCTTTCTTTAGAAAGCCAAAAGTTGTAAGAAATCCTATTACACTTTCTTGCTCAATATAATTTTCATGCTTATTATGTTTCTTTCATGCTATATATGGTCTTTGTATTATGTTCATGATGTATAAAAACTAGTACAACAAGTTATGGAAACTATATATTAACTTATATTATTTAAACAAGTAAACTAGTGACTTTTATAGAGAACCATGACCAAAATAGTATAACTATGATATTTGACACTTACCTACTGTTAAAGAGGACTTAACAAGGAAAACATAGCAATTTGAATCACCCAAAACGAGTACCCGAGTCAAAAGTTATGACCATTTGAAATTATCAAAACTTTACGGCAAAACTGTCAAATACTTTCTGTGACAGAATATAAAACACGCAAAAAGAGACCCTTCTGGTTCGTTTCATGAAAAAGTTAAATTACGAAAGTTGTCCGGAATCACGTTTTCTTCAAAAACTCAGGAGCACGTATCCAGAAAACCAATAACGAATGAGATTTTCTTCAGTTTCTTAACAGCTATTTTATATATATTCAAGTAACTATATAATGATTATAATTAGATGAGACCAAGAGGTCTAATGACCTAAAGCCAAGACCACAACCATGGCTAAAGCCAAGGTTGAGTCTCAAGACCATGGTAACAATGACCAAGGTCACGGCAAAGCCACGTCTAAAGACCATATAACTTTTAAAGATCAAAAACTTATACATATATATATATATATATATATATATATATATATATATATATATATATATATATATATATATATATATATATATATATATATATATATATATATATATATATATATATATATATATATATATTATCAAATACTACAATAGTAGGGAGCCTCATGTGAGGAGTTCATTAAGTAAGCCGTCGAGATGAGTTGTGGATTTACGAATTAAAGTGTCCTGACTCCTCGAACGTTTACTCCATGACTTCTGAATTATGTCGGCCCGAACAGTAGTAAGAGATATACAACCTATACATGTTTCATAAACCATTTATATTCAAAGACTTACACTATATACTAAGTACTACATCATGAACATTATGCAAGACATATATTGGCAATTCTTCGTATTCTTAGACGTTACTCCAAACCTAAGTCGCAACGTTCTATTATAGGCTGCTCTTAGAGACTTTCGCGATTCGACTACCACTATCATTTCTCATTACATAAGCTTAAGGTGAGTCATAGCCCCACTCTTACTCTTTTAATACTTGTGTTTAACTCTTTGGGGGAGATACATGCTTAAACTACTTGCTTTCTCTTTTACTAAAGACAATTTTACTCATATGCTACGCTATACTTTTATACTCTTAAACATGACGTGTAGTTTTATTACGATATGTGCCTTAATGTGTTAAACTATTATATACGCTATATTCTTTAACCACTGTTTAACTCCTGGATGGAGCCGATGGAGAGGTATTGATAGTACTATCGGGCTGACGCCCCCACCATTGCCATATATTCCTGGCCTTGGGTGAATATAATCCAGCTTTGAAGCATTTGTGCTTATTCTTGTCATGAGGTTCAGTAGGCAGTGATACTTTACATTAAGCGTGCATATATCGTATACACATATATCAAAATCATACTATATGTTAGCAGTGGGTTGTGAACACATAGGTTGCAAGTGTTGTTATGGGTGGGACTTGCAACTGAGTGGATTCACGATGCCTTTGCTGTGCGAATATTCGTTAAAGACTTTTCAATTGTTTTAAGACAAACTCTATGAACTCACCAACCATTGTGTTGACACTTTAGCATGTTTATCTCAGGTTAGTAAGGCGATAGCTAGTGCGTGGAACTTAGAGTCAAGCTGCATATTCTGAAGACTTACGCTTTTATCATTTACCATTCAAAAACATTTTGTATACATTTATGTATCATACTTTGGAATCTCATGTTTGTAACTTTGAATTCATTAATCGAATGGTAACTTTTCAAAAACGTCTCATTTGGAGTTCGTTTTCTATAACTTGTACTTTGTATTATGAAGTAGCACCCCAGTGACACAGTCTTCCGCTACGGTATTTTGGGGGTGTTACACCCGTTTATTGTAAAGGTTTGAGGTAAGATCAGGTCGTCCCAAGAGAGGTAATTCTTCCTAGTGTTAGCTAAAGATAACAAAATTAGATTCCAATGATTGTCACTTATCACTAAAACCGTTTTTGTTTGATTTATGATTTTTTAAATATTTTCCCAATTAATGTTAAAAGTATGTTTGTTAAAGGCTAACACATAAGATGAATGTGCATAAGTATCATAGATAGTAATTGGACAAAGCATAGAAGTAAAACATGACTGGTGATCATGTAAACTAATATATCTACTTGATATAAAAGAATCTCCTTTCGGCCTATGATCCTAAATACATAAAGTGCATAAAGTGTGGTCCAAGCGTGAAGTACCAAGTATGCATTTCCCCTAACCAAGTCGTTAGACGTGAGGCTAGTCCTTAAACATGTTATGGTTGAGTTTATCATATGTTTTACTATCCAATTCTCACAAGCATAGCAATGACTCGTTATCGACAGACGATTCATAATATAATCAACATAATTGCATCTTTCGAACTGTAAACAATTAGAATGACCAATCAAGACATATGATAGGAGTCTAAACCGTAACATATCAAATACATAAAAGATAGATTCAATAGTTATGATACAAATCCAAATTCAACTCATGGCAGAAACTAACAAACATAAAAGTACTACTCCATATTCATATAAAAGTAAACTAAGTAAACAAGTGATGTTGTCATTATACCGAGGTTTCCAAATGTACTCACGTTCCAACTGAGTTCTCCAGGTGTTTCTCCGGCTTTAGCTAGTGGCTTTGTTGTAAACCGCTACTAAACTTCTTCTAGTGATCAAGTTGTGATTCTTTGTTGAGATGTGTATAGAACCACGAATTGTGCCTCTATTTATAGTGAAAATGAAACCCTAGCACGTCCCTGGAGAGTTATTACAAGCAAGTGGTCGGTCTCATCATTGAAGTAGCTCATTAATGTAGAAAACATAACTGCCATGTGAAGTACGCCGTACATTTGGTGTAAAACCGGCGAGCTTCATTTCGCATAACCGACGCTTATATAATATATAATCAGTGCTCTTCATATTTGACTCGTTTATATATAGTTGACCAAAGATACTCGTAAGCGGCGCTCTTTCTACTTATAAGCGGCATGCTTGTCCAAACTATTCCTTTTTCCTTATACGTTCACAAAGTCATCCTTCTCGTGTGTTTTTCGTTATTTTCCTCCAAACCTTTGTCCTACACATATATTCTCATATTAAGTACAAAAAGTACTGATAATAAGGTCATTTATCATATAATTCACATAATATCGGGGGTATAAATATGTATAATACGAGACTCATCAGGCGGCGTGAACCTACGAAGATGCAAGAGTCATTAAGTACCTCTACTAACGTGGAAAAGTCTAGCAGGATGCGGATATTGGTCACATCTTACACCCCCTCTAACTTCTTTAAACATATCGAATTGGTAGGTGGTCGTAGGGTTAATTCGCACATGTATGGTGATATTTCTGTCACCAAGTCACATCCTTATTGGCTTGAGTCCTAGGGTTAATTCACCAAGCCTCCAAGGAACTACCAATACTCAACACTACCAAAACTAGAGTGTCCTAAGACTAGCCAAGAAAGTATACAAACAAGACGATAATAGATGCATAGAAAACTAAATCATAATCATAACAAGGCTAACACCAAGAGGTGTTTAGCCACTCATATTCATAATTGCAGTAAAACAAGAGTTTAATATCACAAATGTAAACATGAATCGAATAAAAATCAAAGGAATGAATAAACTAATGATTGGTGTGTGAATTCTCCCTTGGAAATGACTTGTATGAAGACTGAACTTTGTTCCTCCTGCTCCCTGAGTTTCTCCCAACTTCTGTGTGATAAAAAGTGAATGAATAAACTCGGAATTAGGGCTGGTATTTATAGGCCCGACTTTGCTATGACGTAGCTGGATGAGTTGCTACGCCGTAGCCTTTGTTAATATCAACTACGTCGTAGCTTGATCAAGTGCTACCGGCGTAGTTTCTTCCTTAGATGCTTCTACAGCGTAGTTATTTTGGAAACTATGCCGTAACTTTTTCTTTAGCTACGTGAGTTCTTTACTGCCTTATTTTGGGATCTACACCATAGGTGGAGAGTGGCTACTCCGTAGAGTAGATCATTACACGTTAGTCATGGCTGAGCTACGTCGTAGTCTTCATAAGTACTTGCTACGACGTAGGTAGATGAAACCTCTATGTCGTAGTTGGTGCAGAATCCGCATACTTCACATATTTTCTCTTTAGTCCTTCCATTTCCGCGTTTCTTTGTTCCTTTGCTCATCTTTACCCTAAAAACAGAATATAAACAAATAAGAGTATATATCCTAACATATGAATAAAAAAGATGAGTAATTAAGGGGGAAATTAACACTTAAATCATGGACTTATTTGATGTTATCAAATATCCCCCCACTTGAACTCTACTCGCCCTCAAGTAGACCTTATTAGAATAATTTTTAAAAAGATATTTTCCAAGAAACTGGAAAATATGAGTCTAAAAACTTCCTATGCTAGAATATATCAAAGCTGAACAACTCACGAAATGGGAACAAACACTCATCTCTCTCTCCTAATCTAAGTGTTAATTTCGGGGTGATGACTCAACGCACAGTCATAGAATGTATTCTATCATAAGCTTGGCGGTTTCCCAAATCTCTACCACTAGAGCTAAGGTCGAAATTTTTTTTAAAGGCAATATTGGGTGAACATGTATAAGGCTTATGGGTGTAGTGTTGTTACGAACATACTACGACAAAGGCGACAAAGGCAATGGTACATGACCAGAACGCCGGGCAAGACACCAATGACTGCTCAAATCCTTCACCTAAGCGTGATTCACAACTAAAGGGTAGGATAAGACATGGGATGCACAATAATGGTGTAAAAAGAAAAAGAAAGCAAATAGTCTTAGCCTATAACCGAGTTGCTACCACTTGCCGTCCATCCAAAGTCCAAGCTTCAAAATGCAAAAATTAGATCATGTTACAAGTGTGTGCCATTAGCGGGCATCATGACGGGTACCTCACTTGGTCTTCATGTTGGCGATTAAGAACCAACAACTTCATTCTTCATATGTGACCGAAGTGGCCTCTTCGATACTAATTCTTTAAAAGCTCAAAATACGGTGTTATACAAGGTTGCACCAAGATAACTTATCTACATACAGAATTTCACAATTTTTTTTGCAACAAGAAATAAATATATCCCCCCACTTGAGATGAACTATACATGTAACAATAGTGGGTTACTCATGATCTTCAAAGATGGGTCTTCAACGTAGGTGTGATTCTTGAATCTCTTGACTTGAACTTCAAACTAGAACAAGTGGCAACTTCCCAACCATAAACCAAGACTACACGGTAGGCTAAGGCGAATAGGTGTATCGAAACAATAATATGGGTAAGAAACGAAAGGATAGGCTCAAGAGGGTGTATCTAGGAGTATCTTGCATTAAAGGTGAGTGCAACAAAGGCTTTAACACGGAGGTCGAATAGTCAATGTGACTAATCGATAAACACACACATATAGGTTATTTGGGTGATAATCCTAAAATATTGCCTTCTTAAAAAGTTTCTTCTAAATGTATCAAAGAATCTCAATACACTACTCGTCTATGGTTTCAAAATGATGTAAAGGCCAAGTTCTAAAGTTTACAAACTACCGACATACTCATAATTTTGGTGAATTTGGGGTAAAACAGGGGAAACTGAAATAGGCTAAACCTCACCATGGTATAAAGGGTTAATGTGCTCGGCTAAGGTCTATTCTAGTTTAGTTCGGAAAAACATGTCAAAAGTTTTAAAAGTGGCATAATTTTTCAAAATAAACTAAAAAAATGGGGCATCATAAAGTTCAAGTTATAATTCTACTCTCGTCCCCCCACTTGAGTTGTACCAAGTCCCTTTTGTACATAAAATAATTATAAAGAGGAAAAAGTAGAATTGGAACGAAAACTTCCCTGAAATTTACTCTTGAAAATGATAGAAGGATCATGTTGGAAAATGTGCCTTCGCTTCACCTAATGAGCAAACTTCAAATCCCTGAAATCACACAACTACCAAAAGCATAAAACCTAAAAAAATAAATAAATAAAAATTCTAACTCACTTTAGTAGGAATCACGGTTGCATTTAGCATATGCAACAAGCCTTTTAAACCACTTGGTGTTCCAAGTGGACAAGTGAAGTCTCGTGAGGGTTTACAGGGAACACACCCACAAAGTTCATTTAAAAACAAATACAAGTTTAAAATATGATTTGTAAAATAAAAAAAATTAGGTACAGAAAGAAACTACGGCGTAGCTAGAATGTGTTGTGATGAGGCGAAAAATGAACCGTTTTTAGGCGGTCATTTAAGCCGGAATTGGAATTTATTTGATCAAATATTACCCTAAATCGTTCCTTTTGTGATTTTAGGTACTTTGGGAGTGAATTATGAAAAAGAAGGCATTTTGGACGTTTTTGGAGCATAAAAGTGAAGAAAACGGCAAAGACTTAATTTTCCTTGCTGGGAACAGTGGATGACGGCGTCAAGAAGAAAATCTTGACGGTGTCAAGAGTAAAAGTGGTGACGGCCCAGAAGAAACGTGAAGGTGTCACCCAAGGCCGTCACGTGTTAACTTGTCAAAACTTGCGCGCGGAGTAGCTGATATTGTTTTGGTCATAACTTTTGCATACGAACTCGGATTTAGGTGATTCAAAAGCCCACGCGAAGAGGACGAAGAGATCTACAATTTGGTG
The DNA here is from genome assembly GCA_030686995.1 of Artemisia argyi. Classification (NCBI taxonomy): domain Eukaryota; kingdom Viridiplantae; phylum Streptophyta; class Magnoliopsida; order Asterales; family Asteraceae; genus Artemisia; species Artemisia argyi. Next base: position 127,945 of record JARVZY010002053.1, read on the forward strand.
AAAAAATGGTCATGACGGAGTCAAGAGAAACGAACTGACACCGTCAATATGGGCCGACAGAAAACATGCCTATAAATATAACATCATAACTTCACTTTTTGTAAGCCCTAAACCCTAAGGTCGATTCTTGGGCTTAGGTGGGTGTTTTTCCAGCAACTTAGAGGGTTTCAATCACTCCATAAATATCATGTATTGGTTTGATGATTCTATCTTAATTATGTTTTCCATTATCATTGTTGTTTGCTCTTCTTTGATGATGATTTGCTAATTCACCTTGTGTCTACTTATGATTATGTGAAACTTGTGTATAATTAATTAGATCTCATTGATTTCTTGTTGATGTTTGTGTCTATCTCCATCAATGAGGGCTTGTTGATGTGTGTGTCTATCTCCATCAATTAAGGCGTGACAACTTCGATAGATCTAGTTGGTTTAGTTTATAATTCTTGTTTCCTATTAATTCTTGTTTTGATTGAATGAATTCGATGTTAGGCTTAAGAAAACTGGCAGATCTTCATTGTGTAACATGCTTGAACGTCTTAAGAAACCTATGTGTACTAGGTTTTTATGGTTGTATTTAATGCATGAGCAAATTCTAGTGATCCCATGTTAGGAGCTTCTTAGCCGGCTCGACATAGGAGTGAAGTAGGAGCTTATAGGATTGGGGAAGTAAGTACGCCACCCCATGAATGGTATTAAGGAATACAACCCGTCAATTAAAACAAGGTTACAATTCAATAGGTAGGATTGGATAGCTAGCAAGGAGTAACATATCATGGGTAGACATGCTTCACTTATCTTGTAGAACCTTAGTTTAGTTTTCTTGCGCATTAGTTTAATTAGTAGCTTTTGGGTTAGTTGATTAGCAACTAATTTCGCCCCTCCTTCCAATACCCGAGACTTTTACCTGCTTTTCATAAAATATAAAAACATAAAAAGAATCATCCTTCACCTTTAGACCTAGTTAGATTAAATTCAATCCTAACGACACTATTCCTGAGTTGAACGATCAATCCCCCGATACTTGTCACTATACTATACTACAACGATCAGGTACACTGCCTGGTGGGGGTTGTAACCTTCTCGAGATCCCTCGAGAGGTAAAGCCTGGTGCAATTCCCACGCATCAAGTTTTTGGCTCCGTTGCCGGGGAATAGTTATTGTTTAGGTTGAATTTGATTTTTATTAGGTCTACTCATTAGATTCCTATCAAGTGAGATTTTTTCTTTTTACTTTGTAGCTTTCTCGTAGTCTATCTTTTCTTTGTGATTTTGTATGTAATTTGCTTCAAATGGACACTTCACTTAGACTTCTAAGATTACAAGATAGGGTTGAGCGGCTAACACACCAAAGAGTTCAAAATACCTCATTTAGAGACACCTATGAATCATATGAGCCTTCACCTAGGATAGATTCTTATGAACAACCTCCATGTTTAAGATCTAGTTTTAGTGAGGCCAATAGGAAATGCGACCTAGTTTGCCAAGGAATTATGGATAGAGCCGTATCAATAAACCATAAGTTGGATGAAGCACTAGGTTTGTTATTATCACTACCTAAGGATATAGGTGATCGTGACACGTGGAATGATGAGCTAAGTAACATAAGCCCACAAAATACTCAACCATCATTTGAGGCACACACACCGCCTGTGACTTACCCGGAAGAAGTAGAAGAAACTTTAGGAATTCCGATGGAGGTAGAACCCTTGGACCAGGCACCACTTGAGGATATAGGTTTGAACACTTGTAGTGATAACCTTACTCCTAATTCTAGGGAATTTCCTAGTGTTGATGAACCGGAACCTCAATCTTTACACACCTTTCCATCTTTAGATATATTTCTAGGAGACAAAATAGGAACCGACCCACCCATCAACCAATATTATCCGAGTAGTTTTAGGATGAAGGAATCCATTCACTCACCCCCTTCACCTCACGTGGCATATTCACAACCTAAGGGTGTGTATCGCTACTTTCACCCACACTTAATCCTAAGTGTAGGGAAAACCTCCCCTATTTCCGTTAAATAAGGGTAGAGTCAGGTTCGTGACTCGAACAAAAATAAGCGCTTCTTGGGAGGCAACCCATGTTTTGTATGTTTTTATTTGTTTGTTTGTTTGTTTGATTGATTTTATTTGTTTCCGTATGCATGTTTTATTTTTATTGTTTGTGGCTCATGTTTCAAAGTAAATTGTGAAAATGCTTTATTTTGTTTTTAACTTCGTTTTAATTGCATATAAAGGTATTTTGCAAAAGATAAGTGTAAGGGAGATCCAAATTTGTTTATAAGAACGAAATTGAGCATGAACCACAACAATATTAAATGGACATGTGTATTAGTACTTGATAGAGTCAAATGCATGTATCGAGTCATAATGATGTTTTGCAGGATTTTCCAGGAAGTAGGACATAAGTTTTTCCAGAAATTTTCCGGAAACTTAACATAAAGATTTCTGCAGGTCACTTCTGACGGCGTCAGGAATTAATTCCTGACGGCGTCATGTGTAAAATTCTGGAAATTTTGCTAGTTTTGTTTATACCGGAGTCTTAAAGTTTTTGTTGATTCTTTAGTTTTATAAACTCCAGGAAATCTGCAAACATCCATTCCACAAGCATTATATCTTTAATTGTTTTGTTTTTATTCCTAAGTCTGGAATTACATCTAGTTGTGAGTTTTCTTTGTTCGGATTGATGCTTTGGGTTTTTGTGATTGTTTTCTCAGGTTTAACAAGTTATATATGACAAGAAGATGATTTATATTCTGGAAGGGAAGCTTTGATTGTTCATTTTCTTGGAGGAAGATCTAACCTTGTTACCACACTATCCATACGGAGCGAATCAGGGGAGTATTTGATTTCATTCTTTTACCTGTTTTTACTTTTACATTCTTTAATTGAACATTGGGGACAATGTTCATTCTAAGTGTAAGGGGATGGTAAATGATGCTACTTTATAGGATACACTTTCACTTGAGTCTGTTTGTTTGATGGTAGGTGTGTAATAAAACTATGAGAAATACTTGTTAGTGCAATTTTAGCGCCAAATTTAACTTTTTTTACAACATTTAGGAGTGAAACTTTAGCCTTAGCAAGCGTCTCATGGATAGGAGATCGTATGACTAGCACAAAACCGTACCATTCAAAAAAATTTTCCACCCAAATATGTGAGGTTCGCCTTTGGATTTGATAGGAAAAGCATTCACTATTAGTGCTTATGAGTGTACCGGTAGCATTTAGATTCTAGAACGCACGTTAGTGATGCATCCCGAGACCGCTAGTGAGACTACATTCGTGTAGTAGGATTTACTACATGATAAGAGGCATTAGGATCACCCTTGTGTTAACCCGTATCATAATTACTTGACAATTTAAGTCATATTACTTGGCTAGTTAAGTCAACTAATTTTTCCCACACCCTTAGCGTTGTACTCATTTTTAGTACACGAAACCCCTAGTACACCACTCCGAGCCTATCTTTTCGTTTCTAACTTTAAGCATTTTACTTAAAGGAAGAATTTGTTACACCCCACTTAAATGTACACCCAAATCGCCTTAGCCTTTCATGTATGCACTCATCTTTAGTGCATTATTGTTATTTGTTTAAACCCTTAGTTAATTATCTAATTGATTACATGGTTGCTAAGTCGAGTCATATCCTTGTACATATTGTTTTGGGACGATTGGGACTCATGGGTAAAGTACTTATGTTATGGAGTAATGGGGAAGAACATCATATTATTACCCCCATATGTATGTTAATCTTAAAAGTACTCCAAGTGTTTTGATTATCTTGATTCGAGTCATTAGATTAGTTTATTGTAAAGTATGTAAAAATTCAAGTGTAAGGGGAATTTACATTCCCTATGATGTATTATTTTGGATGGTAGGGTAAGAATGTATGCACAAAAAAGATAAATAAATAAATAAAAATATATATATATCGAAAAATCAAGAAAAAGAAAAAAAATAGAAAAAGAAAAGAGAAAAAAACATACGGACTACCATCCCTTTTCATTTTATGTTCATTATATGTTTTTGTTATTTTTGATTTATTAGCTTAAGACGAGTCTAGTCTTGGCTTAGCAACGCCATATTGTACATGTAATTGACCAAGATGATTAACTCGCCACCAGTAAAGACTGCCTATATCCAACAAAACCGTGTATTCCATATCCCTACACCTAACATTATAACCCTTTGAAAAGACCTCTTTGATAGTTTATCCTAGGTGCTTACGCTATGTGGTGGAGGTTTGATCCTTTCCCAAGCCTATGGTTATCTATTTTGTTATGACAGGTAGTGAGAGATGTTTTCCATTTCCATATTGTGATATATACTTTATTACACCCGAGAGATGTGAGTATCTAAACACTATTTATGAGGTGCTAGTGTATGACCTCCGTGCTTGTCTTTGGTCTTTAGTGGAACGATTATTTGTTGTAATTACTTTTATATTAGTGTTAAATGACCCCTAACTTGTATTTTGATTAGAATAAAAGCGCATTTGCTTGAGGACAAGCAAATCTCAAGTGTAAGGGTATATGATGAGGTGAAAAATGAACCGTTTTTAGGGGGTCATTTAAGCCGGAATTGGAATTTATTTGATCAAATATTACCCTAAATCGTTCCTTTTGTGATTTTAGGTACTTTGGGAGTGAATTCTGGAAAAGAAGGCATTTTAGACGTTTTTGGAGCATAAAAGTGAAGAAAACGGCAAAGACTTAATTTTCCTTGCTGGGAACAGTGGATGACGGCGTCAAGAAGAAAATCTTGATGGCGTCAAGAGTAAAAGTGGTGACGGCCCAGAAGAAACGTGAAGGTGTCACCCAAGGCCGTCACGTGTTAACTTGTCAAAACTTGCGCGCGGAGTAGCTGATATTGTTTTGGTCATAACTTTTGCATACGAACTCGGATTTAGGTGATTCAAATGCCCACGCAAAGAGGAAGATTCTTGTTTTGATTGATTTCTTGTTGATGTTTGTGTCTATCTCCATCAATGAGGGCTTGTTGATGTGTGTGTCTATCTCCATCAATTAAGGCGTGACAACTTCGATAGATCTAGTTGGTTTAGTTTATAATTCTTGTTTCCTATTGATTCTTGTTTTGATTGAATGAATTCGATGTTAGGCTTAAGAAAACTGGCAGATCTCCATTGTGTAACATGCTTGAACGTCTTAAGAAACATGAACCGATGTGTACTAGGTTTTTATGGTTGTATTTAATGCATGAGCAAATTCTAGTGATCCCATGTTAGGAGCTTCTTAGCCGGCTCGACATAGGAGTGAAGTAGGAGCTTATAGGATTGGGGAAGTAAGTACGCCACCCCATGAATGGTATTAAGGAATACAACCCGTCAATTAAAACAAGGTTACAATTCAATAGGTAGGATTGGATAGCTAGCAAGGAGTAACATATCATGGGTAGACATGCTTCACTTATCTTGTAGAACTTTAGTTTAGTTTTCTTGCACATTAGTTTAATTAGTAGCTTTTGGGTTAGTTGATTAGCAACTAATTTCGCCCCTCCTTCCAATACCCGAGACTTTTACCTGCTTTTCATAAAATATAAAAACATAAAAAGAATCATCCTTCACCTTTAGACCTAGTTAGATTAATTTTCAATCCTAACGACACTATTCCTGAGTTGAACGATCAATCCCCCGGTACTTGTCACTATACTATACTACAACGATCAGGTACACTGCTTGGTGGGGGTTGTAACCTTCTCGAGATCCCTCGAGAGGTAAAGCCTGGTGCAATTCCCATGCATCATGTTGCTACGCCGTAGTTGCTAAAATACTCCAGAATGACACCTGGGGTTGCTACGGCGTAGTGATGATTGGAGCTATGCTGTAGCTAAGTCATGGGGAATTTTCCTTGGTGCAAAAGTCCAAAAATGGGTTCCCTAACGCAAAGCTTCCTCTAGAACCTGCAAATCATTAACACAAAACATACCAAACCAACAAAATAAAAGGAAAAGGATAATTCGGGTTATCTCTCGAAAGAGCACTTTTGTTTATTATCGAGTCTTTAAGTTAGACTCACTGCCATGGTCCTTCAAGTAGGTTGATAAAGGACTTGCCCGCACTCGTCCATTTCCTTAAGTAGGTTATGTCTTATCCAAGCAACATTTGTGGTGGTGCAACAGTATTCCTTTCTCTCTCGACTTTCTATAATAGTGAAGTTTTCATCCGGTCCAACTGAATATCTAATGACCTCAAATTTTTCCTTAAGGATAGGTGGCAGTTTCTTGTAGGGTATCTCGAGCAATTTACATATGCGTTGCTCATAGGCTTCATTGTCCATGTTAACAAACCCATCATATCCTTGTAACTGAAGGTAGTCTACTATTCCTTCAAGGTCATTTACATCGGATTCCATATCTTTGTACCAATTTTCTTTAAGCCTTTCTTCAATTAAGTTGAGAATTTGCCGATCTCTATCCTCATTTGGCCTCATCTCATATCCTTCCTCGTTATCTTCATCAGAATCCTTGTGCTCTTCTTCATCCATACTTCTTGTGTGTTCCTGCCAAATCCTTTCCTTAGTTGAGGAGTCAGTCCTACCATATTTAATTTTCACCCAGTCATTAAAAGTTACTCCTTTTTCCCATGGTAGTTCACACCTCTCGCTATCATTGGTGGATTTCCAATAGTAAGACATATTCCCAATTCGTTCCTTACTACATCCGCCATCGCATTCGTCATCATATGGATTGCATGATGCCCAAAATGATATACCATCATCATGATGTATTCGAACCTTCTCGCACCAATGATCCTTGCCACTTTCTTCATCACCAATCATAATTTGATCTTCTTTAACATGATCGTCCTTGGTTGCATTGTTAGGGAAATGGTCGTCATTGTGAATTCGATTAACTTCTTCCCAAATTCCATTTTCCTATCATTATCAACTCTACCATAGACGATTTGTACCCATTCATTGAAAGATATCATCCCCCTCCATTTTAAATTCTTTCTAAATTGATCGAGAGTTGAATCCCATAAATGTTTATTTCTATGCAGCCTTTCTTCATCAACGCCCCCGTCGCACAACTCCTTACTAGGGTCGCATGATGGCCATAGGTCGTAGGACTTCCGATTATCTACCGGAATGGCAATGCACCAATGGTACTTTGTTTCAAGTGTAACCGGACATTTGGACCGGCCATTAAATTGCCCATTGTTTGGATGAGTCGTAACAATCTTGAGCTCTTCGTTTTGGGTAGCATCTTCCTTTGTGAAAATCATTTCCTCGGGATCCTGTAATTTTCTTCTTTGTTGCACAGATTCCGTATTGGGATATTCATTTATCCTTTGTATAGCCATGCAAACCTTAGCTTGTTCATTTTGTTTCTTGGCTTCTTTTGATAAAAGTTCTATCTTAGCTCCAAGGTTTTTGAGGTTTTCATCATGGATCATAAGGATTTTGTTAGTGGCATCTTGAAATTTTTTTAGCCATCGATCTTGCTCTTCCTGTTTCTTTCTCGAATCTTCAAGATATTTGTTGATTGTTTCTTCGTGGCTAGATCTTCTCTCTCCATAAGGTGGCCGATTGTAACTTGATGGCACTGCATGATAACCGTTACTATTGTAACCTTGGAATGGTCTTCCTTCCCCATATTTCACCTCTTCAGTTTTTCCATCATCCTCTTTCAAAGGACAATCTCTAGCCAAATGCGGTCCTTCATAAATCTTGCAACCAACTTGAATAGCGTGAACATTCTCCTTGAGCTTCTTCATATCACGCCCCAAGCTTTCAAGTTTGTTGGTGATTAAGGTAATTCCATCCGAATTTCTAGCAATGCTCCTACTACTTCCACCTTCGTGCCACTTTTGAGAGTGGTCGGCCATGTCTTCAATAGACTTTAAGGCTTGAGCAGGGGTCATTCCAGGGATTGGTCCCTGAGAATCTAACATTTGGCGGGTGGAGATATTGACCCCTTTTTAAAAAATGTTGACCACTTGTTGCTTGTTGAGATCATGAGTAGGGCACTTGTACAAAAGATCATTGTACCTATCCCAAGCTTGGTACAATATTTCATCTCCATCTTGCTTAAAGCTGTGAATCTCTTCAAGCTGCTTTGCCGTCCTTGAAGGAGGGCAATATCTCTGGATGAAATGCTTCTTTAGAAGAGTCCAAGTGTTAACAGTCCTCGCTGGTAACCTATCAATCTATCTCTTGGCTCCTCCGTTCAGTGTCATAGGGAACACTCTGAGCATAAACGCATCATGAGATACTCCCGGAATGTTGAACAAACTAACAATGTAAAGAACATTGTCAATGTGTTCGTGAGCATCTTCCGTCTTGCTTCCCGAGAATGGGTCTTTTCGTAATTCCCTTATGAACTGATTCTTGATTTCAAAATGCTCGTCATCCCCAATAACTGGCCTAACCAAACCAGGCCCTTACTCTTCTCGTGTGAGAGCCAAATATTCCTCAAGCGTGAGGTTTTCAATGTCAACTTCTGCCATGGTACCTGAAACTTAAAAATGATCATGAGAAACTGAAAATAAAAATTAAAATTGCAAACTTAAATAAATTCCTAATAGCTCCCCAGCAGCGGCGTCAAAAACTTGGTGCAGGTTTTACCGACCAGGTTTTAATAATTATAAGTTGCTCGTTTACCTAAGGTCTACCTAATGCACTATCAGGCAGTGTACCCGGTCGTGTGAGGTATAGCTAGTTGGTAAAGCCGAGGTCGTCCCAAGAGCTATGCGTGTGGAATCTATCTAAGTTTAGTGTCACGTTTAAAAAGAGGGTTTATGATTATAGAGATTAATTAACTAATAAATGTAAATGACAAGACAAGTAAATAAATAGAAGAAAATCAATAGGGAGAAGCAGTGTTAACCTAATTATTACTCTTGTTATTATTATGATTAGTTTTCTTAAAGTGCATCTTATCGTTTTATCTGGGGTTATATACATTTAGGATCAGAGGGTTAAATCAACTAAATCTATTGTACACCTTTTCCTATTCCCGCCTATTGTAAAGACAAGAGTTCATCGGGCGACGTAAACCTACGAAGATGCAAGAGACATTAATTACCTCTACTAGCTTGGACAAGTCTAGCGGGATGCGGGTATTGGTCAAATCTTACACCCCCTCTTTAAGCATATCGCATTGGTAGGTGGTCCTAGTGTTAATTCGCACATGTAAAGTGATATTTCTATCACCAAGTCACATCCTCATTGGATTGGGTCCTAGGGTTAATTCACCAAGCCTCTAAGGAACTACCATTACTCAACACTACCAAATCTAGAGTGTCCTAAGACTAGCCAAGAAAGTATACAAACAAGACAATAATAGATGCACAAAAAACTAAATCATAATAATAAAAATTTCATAACAAAGCTAACACCAAGAGGTGTTTAGCCACTAATATTCATAATTGCAGTAAAACAAGAGTTTAATATCACAAATGTAAACATGAATCAGATACAAATCAAAGGAATGAATAAACTTATGATTGGTGTGTGAATTCTCCCTTGTAAATGACTTGTATGGAGACTGAACTTCGTTCCTCCTGCTCCTTGAGTTTCTCCCAACTTCTGTGTGGTGAAAAGTGAATGAATAAACTCGGAATTAGGGCTGGTATTTATAGGCCCAACTTTGCTACGGCGTAGCTGGATGAGTTTCTACGCCGTAGCCTTTGTTAATATCAACTACGTCGTAGCTTGATCAAGTGCCACGGGCGTAGTTTCTTCCTTAGATGCTTCTACGGTGTAGTTATTTGGGAAACTACGCCGTAACTTTTTCTTTGGCCACGTGAGTTCTTTACTGCCTTATTTTGGGATCTACGTCGTAGGTGGAGAGTGGCTACTCCGTAGAGCCCTTTAGTAGATCATTACGCCGTAGTCATGGCTGAGCTACGTCGTAGTCTTCATAAGTACTTGCTACGGTGTAGGTAGATGAAACTTCTACGCCGTAGTTGGTGCAGAATCCGCATACTTCACATATTTTCTCTTTAGTCCTTCCATTTCCGCGTTTCTTCGTTCCTTTGCTTATCTTTGCCCTAAAAACAGAATATAAACAAATAAGAGTATATATACTAACATATGAACACAAAAGATGAGTAATTAAGGGGGAAATTAACAGTTAAATCATGGACTTATTTGATGTTATCAGATTTCCTGACTTTTCTTAACTTTTCTTGTTTTCTTTATACTTGAGCATAAAAACGTTCAAAAAGCTCCAAAATGCTCCATTTTCCAGAATTCATGCCCCAAGTACCTAAAATGACAAAAGAAACGATTTAAGGTAGTATTTGATCATAAAAACACGATTTAGGGCTTAAATGACCTCCTAAAAGCGTAACAAATGTCTCCTTATCATGTATATTTAACAAAGTGCAATCATAGAAAAGTCTAATTATTTTAATTGAACATATGCATCTTGAATTACTTAAAAGTAATGTTGGGATACAATCATAGTCTATTCAATACTAAACTCATTGTATGCAATTTGTATTCACAAGTTTAAATCTTCCATTCAGAAAAAGTTTGATATTTCTCATTTTAAAATATGATTTTTGAACTTTAGAAATACATGTTTGTGTTAAAAATGTGCTCAATTTTGAAACTTTTATATTGTTGAAAAATAAATTTGACAAAAATTTAAGTTTCTGAACAAGTAATGACCTTTTAGAAAATGTTTTGATCAAATAATTACTTTGTCAAAATTAAGAAAAACAATTATAAGAGTTTTATAAAGTATAAAACTCTAAAAAAGTCTTATAAATATTTTTTAAAATTTTGGGAAAGTAACATTTAGAAATGATGGGTTACAAAATTTTGCAAGATTACTCTCGCAATGAGACCGTTTAATTTCCCGTTTTCTTTCATAATCATGATCTAAACATTATTTCTTAGTCATTTAACCACAAGAATTTCATCAAAACTCCTTATATCACAAACCAATATTGATCATAGTGTATTCCCTAAAACGCAACCCTAACACGTTATTTTCTATCAATGTGATGCATAACAGAGTATGAAATACATAACAAAGATATAAAACAACATGTTAAAGATGTTTGTAAGAGTTTTGCGATAGGAGTGTTTTGTGAGTGAGATAGGATTGTGATAGTAAAAGGTTTGTGTGTTTTTTCTCGCAAAGGGGTTGGGTGAGTTAATAACTCTTTTTAAATTTAGAACATTTTAATTTTGACCCAGTTCTGCGAGAGTTTTGGACTAGGGGAGGGTTCAAAGATATTTTTAACAATTTAATCAAAACTCCCCCTTGGCTTAAGCTCACATTCAAACAAAGACCTTTTGTTAACATTATACATTTAACAGAGTTTTTGAAAACATTTTAATTCAAGTAAATGTACGTTTGTGTTATATTAAAAATGTTTAAATGAAATCAATCATAAAAATCCTTTTTGTTAACTTTTATTTTTCAACAAATTTCGAAAACATTTTAGTTCAATGAACTTTTGTGCTATATCAAAAATGTTTAAATAAAATTTATCATAAAGTCCTTTTTGTTAACCTTTTATTTTTTAACAAGTTTTGAAAACATTTTAGTTCAAGTAAATGAACTTTTGTGTTATATCAAAAATGTTTAAATAAAATTTATGATAAAATCCTTTTTGTTAACTTTTTATTTTAACAACTTTTGAAAATATTTTAGTTCATGTAAATGAACTTTTGTGTTATGTCAAAATTGTTCAAATAAAATCTATCACTCCTCTTCGAAGTGATGTATTTTCCCAACTGTTATAACAATAAATTTCTCATCATTTTTTCATTGCAACAACATTTTTGTTTAAAGTTTTCCAACAACTTTTAACAACTTATTATTTGATTTCAAAAACAAACTTCTCATTATTCTCCCCCTAGAAAATAGCGTATGATTTTAAGCTGTTATTTATCTATTATTGAGCAGGGTAGCATTGTTTTTGAAATTTTATTCTTACTCGAGCTAAAAAAGATTAAATAAACAATCAAAAAAACATGCTCGAGATTTGGGTATTATGAGCAAAAATTTTTATAAAAAGGTTTTTGAAAGAAAATCTTTTTGTAAAATTTTGTATAAATTTTGCTCACAATAAATAAGAAGATTTCTCTTCTTTTATGAAGGATTGACGCACTGAAGCGTACGTTCAGGGTCCTTTCTTTGAAAAAACGGGCGTTGATCTGTGATTTAATCAACAACCATTATGAGTAATGAAATTGTCCGATTGTTTTACCAGATTTACTTGTACTCATATTGACTGCTACTTTGTTGACTTCTAATGATATACTTTTTTTAAACCAAATGGTAATTCATTTTTGGGAAACATCTATCTATCATAATCAAAAACAAACTGCTATGTTACGTATATGGAAACCATGGTATCATAAAGTATTACTTATTAATTATCAAAAAATATTACAAACAATACAATAGATTCTCAAATGAATTGGACAGCCACAATCATTTTTTACTACTGATACAAATAGATACAAATTTAAACTCTATCGGACAACACAAATGTACTATAGATGTTACAATCTCAACAGAGTACCAATGAGTGTTTTTTTATTCTGAACACAATGAACCATCTCCTTGGAATTCAGAGCCAAGTATTCACCAATAATGCGCCAAAGACCATAGCTTCATTCCACTTGCATTATTGAACATCTTTAAACTTGAAGTGTAAGTGCCAGTTGAAAAAGGAATCAAAGAAACAACGACATCATCTAATTTATGAATGATTAGTATATAAACTGCCAAACATTGAAATTCCATAAAGTCAAAGAGACTAAACAACTGAATGGGACTCCGCATTCACAAACACAAACCAAAATGTCTTAAAGCATAATGTAAATGCTGCAACCAATTGTTTAAAAAGTGATTGGGACTCCCCAATCACAAACGATGAACCAAAATTGTCAAAAATGCATAGTGCAACTGCAAATTGTTTGAAAAAAATGTTCATAAATGAAAAATGTGTTGCTATTGTCCACCACCAATATGGAGAGCCTGCACCATCTTCAAGGATTTTTCTAAACTTTTATATCAAGAATCTTCCTTTTGGTCTTTGAACACTCATTGCTTGGCTCCGCATCAGAAGGTCGTTTATCGCTGCTGCTTTTTGCAGGAGGACTTGTGGCGGTACTTTTCAACACATTGGTTGGTGTAACATTCTCATCGGTTTGGTATTCAAGATCCTGCAAGTAATGGGTCAAATGCATTTAGCTATTTTATAAAAACTTATTATCTCATTGAAGATGAAAAGGATTGAGGACTTACCAAGGAAGATCTCCCAACAACCTTTGAACTTGTAGCCTCATTATCCTACTAATTTAAGATGAAATAAAAGAACGTGTAAATAAGTTGTTCAAGATCAAGTTAATAACAATTTATACCGCAATACAATGATTACCTTAACGGGTGTAGTAGATGCGGTGAGAGCACTCAGAATATCAGCATCATCCGAGAGACGCAAGATAGTGAATACAAGCAACAGCTTTTCAGATTGTATTCATCAATAGAGACTTTAAAGGCAAGCCTTTTACCAACCAATCCAGTGATTTCAGCTGGGAACACTTGTTGATCAGCACTCTACTTACCAAATTTATACAGTATTAGTCACATGATATGTAGTCAAGAAGTATACAGATTTTAAATGTTACAAAACATAGTACATATTCTTTATCCTTCAAGCCATACTTTTCACAAAGTTGGTATGTTGATCTACCCACCGATGACTAAACTTCATCATTGAACAGAGAGAGCGACATTGTACCAGATTCATCTTGAACTCGCACTTGAAGCCGAAATCTAAAAAAGGTTTATTTTCAAATGCTTTGTTAGATGATGATTGAATGAAGTAACTGTGCAAATCTTTTAATGTTATGGTTATTACTAAGTGCAGAAACGTACATTGATTTGATGCCTTTAACAATTTCATTGCACTTGGTGCATCTCCACTGATAAGGGATGCTTGTTGAATTATTTGTTGTATCAGCATCGAGATCAACAAAGTCACTGTCTTTCACCACTTTCTTGCTACACTTTCTGCATCCAAGATCCACCATCCCTCCTCTTCTTGTATCGCGATGATCATTCCAAGAATAATGAAAGCGATGTCTGTAAATAATGCAAATACATACGACTCAGAACTTAAACTTTAACTATTTAATTTTGTATGGAAGATTGTGTACCTTTTCAACATCCAAAAGCTCGACAATGTTTTTTTACAGGATACTTATTAATAAAATCATCCTTCGTTGAGAATTTTGAGCCAACAGAAATACGCGATGCTATGTTCTCAGACGGTTCAACATTTTGTCTTGAAAACAACCTACAAAAATTCAAAAGATCACTTGTGCATACTTATACATGTGTATTAATTGAATTTATAGAACATTGTGTTTTAGTTACCTTAACCGATATTCTTCAACATCTCTGAATTCATCTTTCTCAATGATTTCACTGGCATTGAACAAAAACAGTTTTGTTCCATGATAGCCGTTTTGGACACACACCTTGCCTATAAAAAGATATGAACAATAACATGCAATCGGTTATACGATATTGAAACATTTGAGATAATTTATAGTAACACAGGTGATAAGATGTTACCGTCCCACGCTTTCATCATTGCCAATTGCAGAACAATCATGATTTTACCATGATCCACATTTGCTTTCAAAAAGTCATTGAATTATTGTGCAAATACGCCCCACAACGTACACTTAAGCTCATTCTACCTACAAAATATATGCAGATCATGATGATGGAATAACATAGATGAATGCATTGTGTGGTTAATTAAACAAAACCAAATAGACTTATAGTACTCACTCAGGATCAATAAGAGTCAACGGTTTCTTTTTTCCCTTGCTCCCATCCTTATCATAATTATCCAACTCTTCACAGGCAGTGACATGCCTAGCAACATCTGCTCATGTAAAAAAGATAGTAACAATTATTACATTATACATTTGAAGAAATCATCCTATATCCAAAAACTTATTCAAATGCCATTTAACACATTATAAAAGCATGGATTAAAATACATACCAAACTGACTATCTTCTTCTATCTGCAAATCCGTTATGGGTCAGTAGTTTCTAAAATCAAATCCATAAAGAGAACCAGTAAAATAAGGACAAGGTTCAACCACTGTGTTGCTCAAGAAGCTGAGACGCAGAGCATTGTTGACCATCCTATACTTAGGTTGTATTTCCCCAAGTGAGTATCTTTCCAGGGTCACAGTTGCGCCTTCAACCAACTTGTGCTTGAATTTATTCACCAAGGCCATCCTACAGGTGGCCTGCATTTTCGTATTCTGTATACAAAAACATATACCAACTATCAACTGCATATGCAACCTACGATTAACAAATGGTTTAACTCAAAAAACATACATAAGAAGATTTGTTTTTACATTTTCATCCATAAGTATCATTTCCAGATTTTTCACATGAGGTTTACTGTACATTTCTTGAATCCAAGTTCTTAAAACTCGGACTCTCAAGCTAATGTTGTCTTTGACAGCGGATAGATCTTTGATATAACCTGAAACAAAGATAGCCATAGGTTGTGAATTGTTATGGGACAATGAATAGAGAAAAGCTTGATGTGTGCAGCTAACACATATCCTATGGGCATTATATAGCCTATAAACCGTATCATAACTTGACTATTTCACAATTTAAAAAAAGCAACCAATGAATTCCCAAAAATTTCCCAAAATTATGATTTTATGGTTCTTCAAAAAAATAACTAATACATACAAACAAAATATAATTAACAACTTTTATTTAAAAATTAAGAGACTTACATGGGTTGGTATGTTGACATCTATACCAAAAATAGATGAAACCCTAATCGATAGCTAAGAACCAACTCAAAACCGATTGAAACA
This sequence comes from Artemisia argyi, assembly GCA_030686995.1. NCBI lineage: Eukaryota > Viridiplantae > Streptophyta > Magnoliopsida > Asterales > Asteraceae > Artemisia > Artemisia argyi. Next base: position 143,814 of record JARVZY010002053.1, read on the forward strand.
CCATCAATGCTAATAACCCCTTTACAAAAATAACTCAATAGGATCCTTGGATGAGAAGTCATATTGGACGCGGAATTTTGATTTTTGGAAAGGTTATTGATATATCTCAATAATTAAATAGGAGGAGCGTACCATTCAATAAACAAATAAATAAATAAATAAATAAACACTCTATAATGGAGAATTACAATTATGAGTATCCTAAAATACGGAGTCAATGAGCTATTGTGAAGTTTGACTTTGTCATTTTAAGCTTGAAAGTATAATGCATTGAAGTGCTTTTATATTGTCTCTAATTATGCAATTTAGAGGGCTAATTAATTTTAATTTTTAATACTCGTGTTTCAGAGTACTTGTAAAAAAACCTTATTTTATTAGTTAAAAAATAGATAGATATTTTATAAAGTTGTAAAGATTTATCCCATAATAAATGTAAATTTATAATATTAAAAGGTCTGAAAATAATTGATCTGACATTTTACAAACTTTTTAAAAATGTTTACCATAGTGATACAACCACAAGGATAAAAAATGTAGTTAACTCTTTTAAAAATGTTTACCATAGTGATAGCTCTAAGAGCACAAGGTGCAGACAACAAGCTTTATCTCCTCATTCGGGTCCCACGTGTGCCACATCACCCAACACCTCTTCACAACAAACCCCTTTCTTACCAAACAACAAACCTCAATTTCTTCATTAGGGCTCCACCCAACACCTCTCCTCCTCATCCGTTGTAATTTCTGCAAATCCAACGTCCTTTATTCACTTTTTGTCAGCAAATTTCCTCGCCGTGGCCATGAACAAAAACCTAACGAGGATGAACGGCGAACCCTTCATGGTGTAGCAGCGAGCTTCGGCTCGCCGTTGGCATATACACGTCGGACGGCGAGGTGCAACGGTGAGACCACACCAGGTGCTCTAATGTTTCAAAAAGTCTATGAGTAAGCAATCGTATATTCGTTTTATGGATCATGTACAAGTATTGTGTTTTTCAATTAAACGAGTCTCGTCAAATATCGTCATCAATATAAGTAACAAAGACTATGAGAATCAATGAAATTTAAAACATCGCTCGACTCAGTATATTTAACAAAAATTACTGCAGTTGTTAGTTTGGAATGAGAGAGCTTTAATATTTAGTTGCAATTGTCAGTTTGTGGTTTTAAGTTTAATGAAAATGCTTTAATAAGTTGTTTTATGCTTTACTATTTAGCTTTAATATTTACCTACCATTAATTAATTGGCTATGTGATTTAATAAGTTGTTTTATAACCATTATACTTCCTTTAGACTTAGTAACACGTCTTTAACTCATGATGAAGTAACTTGTGTGGTTCTAAGCTTTCTTTATTATTCGCTACCCACTCTTAGCACCATCATATCAAATTAAGTTCTAATGTGTAGTAATGAAAAAGCTTTTACATCATACTAACAAACTTAAAATAATATAACTTGCCGCATTATCAAATATCTTGGATCAGTTTTTGTCAAAGAATTAAGTCTAAAATGTATGTTTGACATTTGGAACCATGTTAGATGCCTAGCTTTGTTCTCCTAAACAATCATTGACCAAATGGAACTTGCTGGTTTTTCTTAAATCATAAGTTGAAGTGATTTCATATTAAAAAAAGTTAATGGGAGTCGAAATTTGGAATATTGTAAGAGGTAACTTGTTAGCAATAACAAGTATTTAATGGTAGATATGTTCATTTGCATCAGAGAAACTTATGTGAGGTTTTATAACGTCCATGATCCTTTTTAGAAAGCTTACCAATGCCTTATGTTGTGACTATAAATGTATTAGACATTGTTTGTTTCAAATCTTTAAACTTGAGTTAAAACTTATTTTAAATAATTGGCTTGTTTGAATCTAACTCATCACGTGATACAGTGTTTTCACTTTTCAAGATTCAATGTCTTAACAACTTGTATTTCAAATTAAAGAATTTACTCTGCACTAGTTAAATGTCCATTTTTTTATTTTAGGATGTCCAAAAATAAATGTTTATTTTGTGTTTCAACCAATCGAAATGAAGTTTAACAGGTAGTGTTGATATTTCATTGATGGATAGTGTAGCTAGTGTGATTTTCTAAAATTTTGTAAAAATTGAAAGTGAACATTTTAATTTAGGAACTATGATTCAAATTATAAACAAATAAAAATATATTGTTTTTTTAGAATATTGTAGCTTTAGAGATATGAAAAAGAAAAGTGGATTTTGCTTTCTATATAAAAAAGAAGAGAGTGGGCATGACAGGGTCCTTTGTTCCAATTGCTAAACCCAATTCATTCTCTTGGACTTGTAACCATCAATCACAGGCTGTTTATCTCAACCATCAACTACATTTCATGTGAGATTATTGTTATTTGTTTATTAATGTTTTTCAAGGTTATATTTGAGTTTTTAGTTTCATCATCATATGATTTGTGCAAAATCATAGTATCATGGCAGTCACTGTTGGCCCATATAACATCACCTTTACTACTTGGCCTATGAAAAATGCAACTCAAATTGACTCATTTTCAAATAAATTGTTCACTCACTACGGATTTACTAGTACCTTTTTACTCTTGTGGGCACTTGATAATCATTTCACGTGCACTTGGCCACTTTAGGAAACAAGAAATTTAAATATTCACTGTACATGAGAAATAAAGTATCATAGTATATTAAAAGCACGTTAGACCAACTTTAGTGTTCGTCACATATGTATGTGATTCAGAAATCAATCAACATCTAAGAATGATAATTTTGGCACTTGCAATAAATTCAGAAATCAAAGTTCACTCCAAGACATCATAGAGGACATCCAAACATACCTTTAGGAGGATGGTAACAAAAACTATGGTCCTAAAAGACTACATAGCAACATGAACCAATTTCACCTTTTGGACTTTGTTTTTGGTTGAAAGTAATATAATCATGAGGAGAAACATATGTGCAATCATGTCACATGCTTCTTCCTATAAAATATATTTCTTATAAGCAGAACTGAGCCACTAAAATTATATCTAAACCAAATAGCGTTGTGGCGTAAAGTGGTAAAGCTGTTACTGAAGTTTAGTTCTGCTTCTCATCAATTTGTACTTCTGCTAGATGATGATGTCGTATCAACTTGCATGCCAAATGGATATAAAAATCTGCACCATACAAATAATATCACCAGCTACTGACTGATAAGGGCGTTATCTTCTCAAGATTGGCTAACAGTCACACGAGGCTTAAACTTCATCTTCACCGTCTAAATTTTAGTAGTTAATCAAAATGTAAGTACCATGCATGCCCCTAGGTCAATTAAGATATATTTTTAAAAGAGATCAAACATTTTTCGCAAGCGCAACATACATAGATGATCCAGAAGATATTTTCTAGTGGCATCATCAACAGATAGTAACTTCTTTAACATCTCTTTTCTGTAACTGGTGGTTGTTAAATAAATGCTTCTGATAAGAACCACATGCAACTTTTTTGTTGGTTGTGACAAATCAGATACAGCTCTTAAATTTCTACAATTGCATTGTCCAAAAGCAGAAGTGATGGGATGAATTCACTACCATCATTGAAAGCAACTCCAACTCCAAACACTGGTAAGGATCTAGAGATTTGCAGTTGCATCAAAAACTTGCGGAGCTTTGACTTGCATCTCAGAAACAAACTGTAGAGCCAACCTACAAAATCGTTTTCTGTAAGAAACACACTGAGGACTAGATTGAGATACATCTCTGCATTAATCTATATGCTATGATCCATTAGAAGGTCTTAAGTCTTAACCCTGAAGTCATTTGTAAGTAGTATAAACCTATGTAATATTAATGTCCAATCAAGCTGATAGGTTCAGATGCTTTTTCAATATCTCTCATGGCCAAAATCTTTAATAATTAAACACATAGCCCATACATACAACACAAGACTTTCACACTATGAGGTAGACCAGGTTGTCTAATCCATAACCCATCAAGGAAAAAGGATATAACATGATGAAGTAGATTATCAGTGTATGATAATGAGAACTTTCGTATTGTGTTTGGTACTGAACTGCAAGTACATCGTAGAGGATATTGCAAGAGTGAATGAGTCATCTGTTGAAGGGGCCTGGTTCCTATCAGGTAGTAAGTATATAATAAAAGGTATAACTAAGAGTTAGCAGTCAAAGGAAGTTATGGCCCATAGTGAGTGTCCAATGTCAGCTGTGCATCTAATTGAATCAAATGCTTCTTGAAGTGACATTGGTCTCTTTTAGTATCAAAGCAAACTCTAGTTTTATGAGCCTAAGTTTGAATACAGTATGATTAAACTGCATATGTCTAAAAATGAGGCACACACTTCAGAGGGAATCAAGACAAAAAGCCATACCCCCAACCACAGCCAAGTCATATACTCAGTGCCTCACTGGAGTCAAGGGTTGCAGCCTATGCAGCAAGTTGTATCCCAAAAAACCAATTAAATCATATGCACACACAAGGTGCATACCTAGCCATATTGATAATTGTGGCACTTTAACTCAAGTAATGGTGAATCATAGCTCCTAATTCACTTTGCTCTGCGCCTTTAGAACATAAACTGAAATTTTAACCACCACAGGCCATTGGAATTGCATGCTCCTAAGGACTTAAGATGTCATACGCACTAATATAAAAAGACACAATCACAGCTTCCAAAATAACCATTAAGCTTCTACAGAAATTTAGTGAATGATTTACGCTCCTTGTTTGGTATTATATTGTTACATGTGGGTTTAGAAGTAACCTTCAACATGAAATATCACTCTTACATTAGCCAAGTATTAACACAAAACTATGGGCCTTGCCTTACGTCCATTAGGCATGTGCCTTGCCTGCTGCGACACAAGCACACGAGTCGGGGGAAATACTGAAGCAGGACGAAAACTTTTGGGCCATCTTTGATGAATTATATATTTTTTGTCATGGACTCGTTTAGCTTAAATCTGTTCCTAACCCCTCGAACATTTTTCAAGTGATATATTGAACAACAAGATAAACAAACAGTTGAACAGTAAAAATTAAGATTTTTGTTTCTTCACCGCTGCTTCATTTCTTGTCTCCCTTTCTACCTTATGCTGATGTGCTTGATGCTATTTAACTTGCGAATATAACGTATTGCTAAATGCTAAAAGTGTTTTATTTATTGATTGTCCAATCGTTAGTGGGCTAATGATCACTGAACATTAACATTTAATTGTTTAATACTGGTTCTGCAGTTGAATGTGAGTCATCCCATGGTGTTTCAAACTTGTAGGGAATGTTAATGACATTTTCAATAGATTCAATCTATATGGAACATATGCCTCTTTTGTGTTTTTATTGGTTATCTTTAAATTATTGTAGTTTTTATCAAGAAACTCGTGCCTAGGACTTGAGGGAACTTTATGACTTGCACCTTAAATAACATGGAGAGGTAACAAGATTGTGTATATACAACTCAAATCAGTAATCACGCATTAAAGCATGCATTAAGAGGAAGTAGTGGGGTTGGATTGGTCACAAGAATATGTAAGTACGTAACTTTACATATTCAAGCAACATCACGTTAATAGAAATATAGGACTTAACCAAACAGGATGTAATGTCATTTTGCTAATTATGGTTTCTCATGTCATGTCACTTATGTTTGAATTGACATCATGCATTCCTTTCAAAACATGGTTGCTAAAGACTAAAGAGTGATTAAGACAATCACTCATGCATATGGCACTATCTCAAACACTTATACCCATTGCTATTTGAAAAATTAAACTGACAACTAATTGAATAAATACATGCAGTGACCCTATAAAAAGAAGTGATATCCAACATGTGTAACTAACAAGTTGGCCATAAACACAAAAGCACCAGCTGCTAGAAGAAGTTGTGTACCAGCTAAAAGGGAAAGTTTTAACTGTTCTACCTAGTTATCCTAATCACTGGATCCGCTCCGTGCTACTAGTCTATTAAATTCACAATATCGGTATGAAGAATTTACTGTTGTTTTCAGGCTCTCAGATTGAAGATTCATGTTTTACTGATTGTGTGTAAAAAGGAAAGATAACCTGGATGAAGGGCCGCCAGAGAATGCCACAAGAACTTTATCAGTCTGTAAAATCATGGCACTGGGAGTAACAGCTAGCTTAAACTTTCTAAAGGTTAATCCAGAAGCAATCGGCACACAATCTGCCACCACCGTCTCGGCAGGTGAAGATTGTGCCTTTGGTTGATTTCCATTTAAGACACATCAGCATGTAACTTCTTTTGCTTCAATAAATTTCTTCTTTATAGAAACCGAATCACAAAGGTTACGAATCTTGATTTTTTGGCTTCCGTTGTAGTTTGTAGCATGTAAGACACCGACTATATCCAACTTGATGTAAATCTATCATCATACATGCAAAAAAGCATTAACACGCTAATGCATATTCGACATTTGAATATGAGACTTGAAACATCAAGTATCAAGCGTCATCTACTGGTCCAGCTATTTTAAGTTTGGCGCCTTCTATTTACCAGTAATCTTTGCAAGAACAAGACCCATCCTTAAAATTGTGAAACCGGCTTCGATCTCTCACCACAATTTCTCTTTTATAAACCTTAGAAATGAGTTTTATTGCAAGGTGACAATCCGCACATACCCTCAAATTTTTCACAACCCTTATAGGGGTTCCGGGAGGTGTGCTGATAAGCATAAATGCGATTGCAATCTTCTCACTATGATACGATAAAGCAGTCTCCTTTTCCTCTTCTTCAATATCAGCAAGCACATTTGCAATATGAGGCACATAACCTTCTAACCTTAATAACTTTGTAATCTCTATCAATTTCACATAAATATCTTCACTTTGTGGATGAGATGTGTCGCCCATTGTGAACTGATAGACATGATTTCCTAACTCGACTAAGCTATGACCAGGAGATTTTTGTATCCCTTGATCTAGCATTGCTTTTCTCACGTTTGACACATCTGACCAGCGTCTCTCGGAAGCATAGAGGTTGGATAGCAGAACATAGTCACCACTGTGATTAGGTTCTAACTGTAAAAGTCGGGCTCTTGCAACCTCTGCTAAATCCGAATGCTTATGTACGGTACATGCTCCTAATAAAGTCCTCCAAATAACTGCATTCGGCTTCAATGGCATGTCAATAATATATTCATAAGCTTGTTGTACGCGACCTGCTCTCCCCAACAAATCAACCATACATCCGTAATGTTCTATTCTAGGCTCAATCCCAAACTCTTCTTTCATTCTTTTGAAATAAGCAAACCCCTCATCAACCATTCCACAGTGACTACAAGCATATAACACCCCTACAAAGGTAATCTCGCTCGGTGTTAATCTTTTTCTCTCCAACTCCTTAAAAAGATTAATCGCCTCAATCCCAAACCCATTCATAGCCAAACCAACTATAAGCGTAGTCCATGACACAACACTCTTCTCCTTCATCTCACCAAAAACCTTCTCCCCTTCCACAATACTCCCACTCTTGGCATAAACATCCAAAAGCGCATTAGCAGCATGCAAATTCTCCACCAACCCAACTTTCACCATATACGTATGCACCCTCTTCCCTAACGCCAACGCCCCAATCTCAGCACACGCAGTCAACAAACTAACCAACGTAAACCCATCGGGCTCCACACCCTCCTCACACATCTCCCTAAACAAACTCAACGTCTCATTCACCCTCCCATTCAAAACAAACCCATTAATCACCGAATTCCACGTAACCAAATTCCTCCCATCACACATTTCGCCAAACACCTTATACGCACACTCCACCCTCCCACACACTCCATACATATGCACCAACCCATTCTTAACAAAAACCAACCCATTAAACCCATTCTTAACCACTATCCCATGCACTTTCTCCCCCTCCTTAACATCTATCATTTTAGCCACACATTTTAACAAAAAAGGGTACGTATGAGTATCGGCCTCAACGCGTAAAAAGCGCATGTTTCGGTGTATATGCAATGCTGGTTTGGGGTTATTGGACTCAGCATAGGCTCTAATGATGGTGTTCCATGTGAAAATGTTTGGGTTAAGGATGTGAGTGAAAATGTTGTGGGAGTATATGATTGGTGCTGACAGTGTGTCAGAAGTGAATAAGAGATGTTTGCCTATGTTTGCTTCTGTTATGGGAATGTTGCAATGTTTTATTGAGAATGCATGGATTTGTTTCAGTTTAAGGAGGGATGTTGCATATGAGTGCACAAGTGCTATGCATTTTTTTATCAGGTTTTCTGTCTGCATGTTTGGGTGGTTTTGGAAAGGATGGATTCTGTTTGAAGGGGGTGTTTGTTTCGGCTTATATAGCCAGCCGGTAGCTTATTTTGAATCTTTTCGGCTTATATAAGTTTCTTATGTGAGGGGTGTTTTGGGCATATTTCAATAAATAAACACGAGTAATTCGAAGAAGAGGCTAATATAGACCTTCATATATAACCACTTAATTTAGTAAACACCCCTGTGATTACATAAATGGTCCTTTGTGACTTGATGGACTTGGAAAGCGATCGAAATGGTTATGATGTTACCGCATTTAGAGTGCGTATATATGAGTAAAAAAAAACTCGATCCTTCTGAATATACGGTTCATGTGGTTATACTTGTGCATAGGGTTGTTAATCTAGTTGACGGCTTGACGCTACATTTTTTTTGGTGCAAAAGGTGAAATTATATTATCTCCAAAAGATTTACATCATAAGTATATGAAACAGATTTTGGACATCTCCAAAATCTTTAATACAAACCTGAGAACATACACAGAAACACATTCTAATACACAAGAATTCCTTTGTAATCCGATATCAGACATATCTACTCTAACATGCCTGAACTCTGACCAACATAACTCTGGCCACCAAAAACAGAGTAGCACAGAGTACTTCTCATCCATCATCTTATCATTCTGCACATACATCCATTCACTTCATCAATTCATCTTTTTATAAGCACCTACCATCTAGCTACATTTCCACATTCTCCATTCTACCATGCCACTCAACCTGCCACCACAGTAGCCAAGATAGAATGGAGAGTGGCATCACTAGACACCCATAACCCATCCATGGAGGGGCTCTGCCAAACAACCTACATTTCCCTCTCATAGGAAGGCTTCAGTTGTTTAGGAACACTCACCCTCAATGATGACCATCCATTTCCTCCTGTGATGATGTATTGAATGGACCAAAAAGTTTCATCTTTCACACCTCTCTATTCTATTCATCATACACCATCCTCCAAGACCATTTACCCTTCACAAAAAGAAGCCCTACTTTATGGTACATCCATACTACTTGACCTTCCTATATAGCCAAACATAGCATCTCACTTTCCTCCCAAGGCCAAACTGAGACTACTATGAGGCTAATATAGGTACAGTCTCATAGTCAGGACTCCAAGATACAAGGAACTTCTCAGTTGTAATGGCCTGATTTTAGAACCAGTAATCAATCAAATTAAGTTTCTGATTCTAGTTGATTCATTTTCAGAAAATCAAATTCTCTCTCGACCTAAAACGTATTCAAGTTTTAATATATTCATCGTCTGAATGTTAAAACGCGGCACAATATACTCATCTCAAACTCTAAGAATGATTGGTGACTTGCCCCTTGATTTTTATCCAAACACCCTTTTATTTCACACACGTATCTCTTCTACTAGTAATGAGTATTAACCGCCTATTTCTTTTAATAATCTGGTTTATAAGGTCCTAAGTATGTATAGTGCACAACACAAAGAAACATTCTACAAAAATTAATGACTCATTGTAAATGAATATAAAGGCTTAAAGCCTCGTATACAGGAATGCATTTTATGCTAATCTTTAGTGTGTCTCGTAATATATGTTTGTCTAATTCAAGTATCAGTCTACAAGACTACAACAATCTGAGTGACAATTCCCACACGTTTGAAAACACCCAAAATCAAATATCATTCGAAGAAAACATAATACACCTAATAATACCTTTCTGAGGAAAGTAACAAAAACAATCGTCATAAAACAGTACAAAAACTACCTTTGGAACTTATTGTCTTAAAGACGTAACTATAATTATGAAGAGAAAAATGTGCAATCGTTTCACATGTTTTTTGGGGTTAAAAGAATCCTACAAGCACATACAAGTCAACAAAATCGGATCCCACGCAAAATGCCAGTTCTGAAGCTTGATTCTGCTTCTCGTTGAACATTTTCTGGCTGCTGGATGTTAATATCATACAAAACTCTCTTTGCAAGCGACTTTCCCTGTGCAATGAATTCATTCAATAATCCACAGCTAACAAACAAAACCACCAGCTGCAGACTGAATGCACTTGAGATAAATTTTCATGAATGGCTAATTTCACAGGAAGCTTAAACTTCATCTTCACCGTCTGAAAGCAGACAATCTTGTATCTTTTCCCTGAAAAAAATTATTGATGGTAATTAATAATTATACACAAACATTTACTAGCAGCACATGTCAAAGTGTAGAATTACCAATCGAAAACATTCACGTCAATACTATATTCACAACCAAGATTCAAACATAGGCCCTTGTCTACCGGTTAATAGTATGACCAGATGATATGGTATACCATTACTAGTGGGTCCATTTTTAATTTTGTTAAGTTATTTACCCTTTCAGCATGTCATAATTTGGTTCAAGTGTAACTAAACTCAAAACACACATACTCTCACATGTCTTGACGTCATAGTTGTGTTTAAGCTTAAGTACCCAGCTAACAATGGATGTATTTAGAGGGTACCCAGCTAACAATGGATGTATTTAGAGGGTACCCAACTAACGGTGGTCGGTGGATACCTAATTCTGTTAAACCAAATTGTTCATGACATCATAAATTTTGTTAAAGTACTTTAAAATTATGACGTCATAACTTTGTTTATGACAGTCACAATTTTGTTCAAGTAATTTTAAATTGTTTATGACATCATAGTCTTGTTTATGACGTCATAATTTTGTTTCAACTTTCAAGTTTAGTATCACCATTTCAGCATGTCATAACTTTGTTTATGTATGCCCGGCAGGGCGGCATCAAACAAATATATTGATATGTTTAGAGGATGTTTCGGATTGCTAACATAAGTGCTTATCTGCTTATTTTTCAAGCACATATAAGCAGTTTAGGTGCAGCTTTAGCGTAAATAAGCAGGTTGCTGCCTGCTTACGATCTAGAACACAAGCAATCCCAAACACCCCTTTCACAGCAAGCCATAAGATATACCCTGGTTTAAGGGTGCTCATCGGGTGAAAACCGGACCGGACCGAGACCGAATCCGGCAAAAAACCTAGACCGAGAGCGGACCAAATGTGGTCGGTCCGGGTCCGGTCTAGGTCCAAATAGGCTAAATGTCCGGTTTTTAAGCCGGACCGAGACCGAAATTATGAAAAACCCTAGACCGAGACCGGACCGAATGTGGTCGGTCCAGTCTCGGTCCGGTCGGTTTTGTCGGTCGGCCCGGTCCATCCGGTCCGTTTGCTCACCCTTACCCTGGTTGTGATGTCCAAAACTACTAAAAGAATCGAATAAATAAAGTTGTAGGACGAAATAAGCATGACGATTTATAAAAGGTCTCACCTTATCCATTTTTCGTTCCCATTTTTTGCTCGGGATATAATAGATTCTGGTAAGAATGAATAAAACTGGTCCATAGATGACGGTTCCTCCGGAAGTATCTGATATTGGCAACTAGAACAGCATGCAGCCCCAAAAATATTGTCCAGTGGTTGAGGGTTCTTATAACAACTCATTGGGCTGTTGCAAATAGGACAAAATGCCTCTGGGGGAAGAGATTCAATAGGTTTCAAATTAAACCTTTTTTGACGGCGTTGAGATGCCAAATCGGCGTCTTCTACATTTGCTTCTGGAATCCTATTAAACGGGAAGGGAGTTAGCTTCCCGGCAGTCCTTACAATTGTGCACTCTCTAGCAGGATTTTCTTCCTGAAATAGATCAAAGGAACATGAAGAGTTTGCAGATTTACATAATACTTGACAATTAACTGAACTTTTATTTGAACTTCAATAACTGTAATTGTAATTTGAAACATGGTGGACTGCTCTTTACCTGCAAGACTTTCACAAATGATGAGATCAACCCATTGATGCCAGCTTGAGAATCTTTGAAAACCTCCACAATCTTCAAACTGATATGTTAATCCATCATTAGTCCAATTACAAGGATCAAATCCATTAAATGGTGGAGACATTGAGTCATGAATCATGTACAAACCTATCAAGATTGCAAAGTATGTTGATCTCTTGCATAAGACAATCACGTAAGGGAAGCACTACCGGGACTTCCCATCTTGCATCAGCGTATTGTATATCTGCTGCTAACGAGTACCCTTGGCCCTGGAAAGAAAATATTTCAGTAACCGCTCAAATTAAAATCAAAACTGAAGTCTGCAATTATTGAATTTGAGCAGTGACCAAGAAGAGACAAACCTTAACTGTTGCTGCAAGCACATGACAAGCTATCCTTGAAGTACACGAGCCTAACACAAGTTTAGTGTAACCATTTTCTATAGCAATCTGCATTGCAAATACAATGACAAACATAAATACTATGCTATTATTAATGAATACCAATTAGTCAATAAAGAGATGTAATTTTCATATCAAACCTTTTGCAATGACATCATGCGTAGATGTGTCAAAAGATCTTCTTTTCCAGTGGCATCAGTAACGGTGTTAATTAAATTCTGTAACATTTCTTTTCCATCATTGGTTTTTGTTGAATAGATACTTCTGATAGGAACCACGTGTAACTCTTTTGTTGGTGGTGCTAAATTTAACACAATCCCTTTAATGTCTTCAATTGCTTTGTCCAAATCACCAGAAGCGATGGGATGAACTTCACTTTCATCAATGAAAGCAACTCCAACACCAAAAACGGGTAAAGACCTATCTCTATTTGCAGTTGCATCGAAGTTTTTCTGGGCTTTGAGTTGCATCTCAGAAACAAACTGAAGAGCGACCCTGCAAAACGATTGTTTTCTTTAAGAACACATTATGGACAAAGATATTTATATCTCTATATCCACCTATGTTGCAACAATGGAAGGTCTCAAGTCGATTGTATGCAGTATAAATCCTTGTAATATTTATGTGAAATAAAGCTGATGGTTTCACATGCTTTTTCAGTAAATCATGCACATGAGCAGTGCAGCGTCACTACCTTATTATCAGTAATTCAGCACAGAGCCTATCGATACAGCAGAAGGCTTCACACCATATATATGGTCTAATCATGTTCATAACCTAGAGAGGTAAAAGACTACACGATCAAGTTGATGATCGGTATATGATGAGAGAATAACTTTGGTATTGTGTTTGGAACTGAGAGGCAAACATTACACAGGATACTGCAAGAGTTATAAAATACATTTTCGGGAAAAGAATGCTATGGCTACGAATTAATTGGTTCTAATGAGTTTGGTTCACATCAGAAACTGAAAGTTTATAAAGGATATTGCTAAGAGTTAGTCGATCAAAAGAAGTTATGGCAAAAAGCAAGTGACCATTTTGTTTTTTAATGGTGCTAATAAATGATGGACCACTGGACCAGTTGTTGCACGAACTGACATGAGATCTTTTAACGACACTTGTTTCAAGAGCCTAAGTTTGAAAACATTTCGTTTTTAAAACTATAGTTATGTAAAAGATGATGCAAAAAACTAAAGGGATACAAGGATAAAGCCATATCCCTGCCACACCCATGTCACATGACTCTAGGAGTCATACAAGGATAAAGCCATATCTCTGCCACACCCATGTCACATGACTCTAGGAGTCACACTTGAGCCAAATGTCTGTAATCTAGACAAACTACTGTGAATAATCAGTGACGGTTAAATCACAAATTTGTGCATATCTAGTGACATTGACAGTTCAGAGACTATAAATCGAGCTGGGGACTCATACCTCGTGTTTCACTTCGCTCTCCACATTCATAAAATAAACCCGATTGACATAACTTATGAGCTATGAGTCAGTGCTACTTGAGTTAAAGTCCCTTAGTTGTCAATATGACTAGATATTTACTACTCAATGATTCAATTTATAACCTGACATGCAATGTAGCTGCATAGAATGAAACCCTTTGGCCAAAGTGCCACTCCGATGATTTGGATGTTGTTTTGATATGTTTTTTTATTACCTGACAGCCGACTCACACTAAAGCAAGAAAGTGCCTCACATTAAAGCAAGGAAGTGCCGCACAGTCTGGCAAAAAAGGAATTCACCAGCTTGAAAGCTAAAATGTTCCAAGAGTTGGTTACTTACCATCAAAAGAGTAAATGAGTTGATATAAGTGGCATTGATAGGTTTGCTGGAACAACTTTGGGTTTCTCAAAGTTCAATGGGAAATATCATTGTTGCAGAAAAACAAAGAATAAACATGTACCTTGACTTCTGAGATGCTAGGACAAGAGTAAGAAGATTGATTCAAGCGAGACTGAAGTCAACTTTTGGGTAACCGGTACAAGTATTGCACTGGGTCCCTTTAGTTCAGAAGAAAATTAAACCCCTCGAGAATTTTTCAAGTAGTATGTCATGCGAAGTATTATACGTAAACGATAACAGTGTTGCTTCTTCACCAAATAACCACTGCTGCATCTCTTATCTCTCTTAAAAACTTAAGCTGGTCTGACTGACGTCTAATTCTCCTATTCAATTAAGGGAGTGACTTCGATAATGATTGTATAAACAGTGGTATGTTAATGTTCATTTTGTGTTAGTGGTTAAATGATGCTAAGGCTGGAGATGAGAGATCAACATTAAATTGTTAATTGATGGTTACATACATGAAATCTGCTGTTACAAATTGTTAATTGATCCTATATAAATCTGCTGTTACAAACGTGTAATGAAAGTTAGTGAATTATTAAACATTCAATCTTTAAGATGCATGTGCCTCTTTGGTCTTATTGATGATTCTATTTTAGAATTAAACAAGTTTTCAGCAAGACAATTGTGCTTATACCTTGAGGCGAGTTTAGCACCTGCACCTTAAACAACATGGGGATGTACAATATTGTGTATATAGAGCTCAAATTAGCTGATTAAACACTGGTTTATCTGTCATGTGGTAGTGCTGCATCTTCTATACTAATCTGTAGACCTTACCTCTACATATTCAAGTAGCACTCATTCCATAGGACTTGACCAAAGAATACCAAATGGTTCATCACACAATGTTACCTATGTTTGACGTTAAAAGATACAAGCCAATCAAACTAAGAGTAGTATTCTACATATGAGTATATGACAACAAACAATGTTATAGTCACCTCCATTCCTATTACCCTTGTTATAAAGTATTGCCATTAGCTGAAACTATATAATGTGTGAAACACAAATAAAATCATGACCCAACGTCATGTGAAGACTCGACATCATCATTTAATAAGCTTAAAATATGATGCAGTACATGTATAACAGCATTGGTGTGCTAGAGATAGTTTAAGACAGTCACCTATGTATATGCAACGAACAACTTGGTCATTAATTCAAAAGCACCAGCTACTGAACAAGTCCTATACCTCGTAAAATGCAAGTTTCAATCATTATACTTAGCTTTCTTAATTCTTGAACCAGTCCAAATGCCTTTAAATTCCCATGTCAACATCATAATGAAGAATCAAATCATGCCTTTAGGTTATTTGACTAATAACTCCAGAAAACAGTAATATTGTCGCAGGTCTTTGTCCATCTCGATATATATTAGAGTAAGGGGTGTGATTGGTTAAGCTTACTTTTAGGCTTATGAGCTTATTTGGTTTCCGCTTATGTTTCATAAGCCCATTTTTTCGGCTTATTTTGAAACTTATGAGCTTATATAAAGCTTATTATAACATAATGAGCTTACATAAGTTTCAAAATAAACCAAAAAAATGGACTTATGAAACATAAGCGGAAACC
Source organism: Artemisia argyi (assembly GCA_030686995.1). Lineage (NCBI taxonomy): Eukaryota > Viridiplantae > Streptophyta > Magnoliopsida > Asterales > Asteraceae > Artemisia > Artemisia argyi. Next base: position 159,738 of record JARVZY010002053.1, read on the forward strand.
AAATAAGCTGATACGCCCAAAATTAAGCTTAAACAAACACCCCCTAAAACCATCTTATGCAAATAAATTTTCATAGTTGGTACCTAGAACTTCTAAATCCTTTAATAAACTTTCTCTAGAACGGTTCAATAACGCAACTTCTAAGTCCTATAATCTTATCGGTTCACTTCCTATACATGCCAATCAACAAAACTAAACGAAATAGCGAAAAATAATTTCAATTTATATAAATAGAAAGCTTAAAAACAAGATATAAACCTTGACGAAGCACCACCGGAGAACGCAACGAGGACTTTATCGACAGGCGAAATCATGGCATTAGAAGTAACAGCAAGCTTAAACTTTCCATATAAATTACTCCGGAAACAATCTGCACAGAATTTACCGCCACCTTCACCGCCTGTGAAGATTGTGGCTTCTGATGATTTGCATTTGAGACACGTGTTGCGATTGTTGTTATTACAATCGCTGGTTAGCTTTGTAGATGGTTTTAGGTCTTGATTGTCGTTGCTGTAGCAACCACCGGATTCGCATCCTCCTCCGGTGCCGTTGCAAGCCATCTGATGGTTTTGGTTTAAGAGTTTGAGGGGTTTTAGGGTTTTGGTGGTGGTTATTAGTTAAAAAGGAAGATATGGGAATAGTGATGAGAGTTAATGAAAATAAAATAAATAAATAAATAAATAAAATGGAGTTGTGTTATCAAGCAGTACGTATTAAAGTGGAAAAGAGCATGAAAATGATCCATAAACCAATGTTGCAAAAATCGTGAATCGGTAGCCGGGCGGTCGACCACCCTGCAGCCTGTAATCGGTCAAGGCGGTGATTAATCGGTGATTAATCGGTTTGGCATTTCCTGCATGTTTTGGGAATTTCTGGAGAGCAAACTAAAGATCTTAACTGATTCAAGCCTTCTATGTTTTCAAACCTCAATAAAAGGCTTCAATTCTGATTATGAGGCCCATTGTGCGTTATAAGTGAAATAAACGATCCCCAAATTAAGTAAAATGCCTAAATTTTTATTTTTTTAAATTTGACCGATTCGGCCGATTCGGCCGATTTTTGGCCGATTCGGCCGATTTTTGACCGATTCGGCCGATTTTTGGCCGATTTTTTTCCCAGACCGATTTTTTTAGCCGATTAGCCTAAATCGCCAAGGTCTATGGCCGATTACCTTGGAATCGGCGATTAATCGGCCGATTTTTCCGATTTTTGCAACATTGCCATAAACAATCGTTATTTGATTGATTTTAAAATATATACGTAGTAAATTTTTTATAAATTAATAGTGTTATAATCAGAATATTTTATTAATTTATCAAAATATTATTCCATATTAATTAATAATTTATCTATACTACTATATAATGTATTTTTAACTATTCTATAATTAGAAAAACTTAAAATTCAGACTTTTAGTTACTCGTACTTATTATGGAAGGATTTCAAAATTAATTACAGTAGTTAACAAGTTTGTTAGGAAGCAAGTTGGTTAGAAAGTTTGTTAGGAAGCAAGGTTGGTTGTTCAAACTAAAATTATTTGGCTTAATCATCTCTACTTATAAAACATAAAAACAACTAAATGTGTAACCAAATAACCGAATAACAAAATATATTCACAGGTACCCGCCGCCGTATTGCGCGGGTACCATTCTAGTTAATTTAAATAGGTTTTACATATGATTTAAATTTTCAAGTGTAATATAATAGATACAATATATCAAGGTTGCAAAAATCGTGAATCGGTAGTCAGGCAGTCGACCCCTTTGTAGCTTACAATCGGTCTAGGCAGGGTTAATCAGTGATTAATCGAATTGGCATTTTCAACAAGCTGTCTGTATTTCTGGCAAGTTTTAGGTATTTTCAGAAAATTTTAGGTATTAATGGCAAGATTTTTCTTAAAAAAACATCTTGAAATAGATATAAACAACAAGTATAACTTATTAAACAATTTTATTGCGAGTTTTGGGTATTTCCAGCAAGGTTTGAAGGTTTCGGGCAAGCTTGACCATCGTTGACCATCATTAACTATCGTTGACCACAGCTGACCGATTTGTTTGACCGATTTACACAAATCAGAATGGTTGGTCACCTTGTAGCACCTAATCGGCGATTACTCGGTCTTGTAGGCATTGTTTTGCAACACTGCAATATATACTCATTAGAGATGAAAAAAAAAATTGGAAAACAAGTTTCAATTAAAATTTTATGAATTCGTATTCACACTTTATAATAAAAATTAACATTTTTTGTTGCAATACGAGAAGACAATACATCAACACCTAGTGCAATAAGGAGATTTTGAGATAAACTCAATATAGATTTGAAGTTTAACAAAAAAATAACAAGTGACAATGAATTCATTTTTTACTAAACAATCTTATGATTTTTTTTTAAATGTATCTCTCACACACATGCATATATACATAGATATGAATATTTAGTATTTATTAATTTATAGTTTCGTTTGGACTAATATATATACATTAGGGTTTTAAAAAAATTATTATCTTATTATTTTATCGATTGAGGTTCAAATTTGTACTGTTCCCAAGTTAGGACCGGACAAATTATTAATTTTATCGAGGTTATTAAATTATCGAGTATTAATTTATAAAGGTTTTACTGTAAAGTATTTACCTTCTATTATTAAAAAACTCAAGAACACAACGTTTATATTTGAGCGTGTTTTCATTTTGGTCTCAATATTATTCACATTTTTATTTTGGGTTTTCTCAAATTTATTGGCACTTACGCTGCGTTCTTGAGTTTTTCTAGGTGGGAATAGAAATGATGTGAAAAGAAGAGAAAAGAAATGAAAAGGAAAGGAAAGAAAGTTGATTTTATATTTCGTGTTCTTGAGTTGAAATGAAAGGAAAGGAAATGAAATAATGTTGTGTTCTCGAGTTGGGAAGAAAAGAAAGAAAAAGAGACATAATTACATTTATGCACTTTTAGATATGTTCATTTTATCATAAGAGTCGAATATGAGTAAATATTGAAAGTTATATTGGTCATTATATACTAAATAGTGCGAGTGTAAAATACTTTCCGTCCAAATCCGCCCATATTTGGGCGGAAAATTCTTATAGGAAAATCACTAGAATTTTCCTATCATTTCCTTCCTGTTTCCTTTCCTTTCTGTCCAAAAAAAAACTCGAGAACACAATAAAATTTCAATTTCCTATCATTTCCTTTTAAAAAATAACTCGAGAACTGAGCGTTACCAAAATATATAGGAAAATTTGGTCAAAATTACTATATTGCCCTTATTTGATAGGCAAAAATAAAAAATATTGAAGTTGGGTTTAAAAATAATGAAGTTATTGGGTACTTATAGGTCAAATATTGAGTAATAAGGACTTGTGGTCTAGTGGGTGGGGCTTAACTTGTTAAGCGAGCCACAAGTGGGAGTAGTACCGGATGGGTGACCATCCGGGAAGTCCTCACTTGTGGTCCACTTGTGGACCATATGTTTCGGAGATATCAGGCAATGAAGAGGAGAACCTGTAAGCCATTAGCTGCGCAGGTTCGAATCCAAGCCGGCCCCGGTTTTCATCTGGCCGTTTCTCCAGCGAGTAATCTCGTGTGGAGGCGGTACGGTTTCCGGGCGAAAGCCGTTTAAATCCTCACTGCGCCAGCGTGGGCCCGGTTCAGACAACATAGTCTGGGTATGTGGTGGATGAAGGCCTGCTATTTGGCAGGTGCGACTCTAAACCATATATGAAAAAAGTCACATTTCAAAAAAAAAAAAAAAAAAAAAGTCACTCACCATATAGTGTATTTTTTTTGCCCCAACTCGTGCGTGACTTGGGCATCTATTTTGGGAGACTCACGCGCAAGTCAGTCACTCACGGACAAACTCACCTCCATTCCGTTTAGCCTAAACGATGGCATATTTGTATTTCATGCCTCACGACAAGGAATGCAGAGAATAACCTAGTTTATTTTTTCATTTGGACCATATAAAAGTCAAATTTCCAACTACGTTTGTACAAAAGAAACAATGTTTGTGATCTTACATCCAAAAGAATGTAGCGATACCAAAACACATGGTCTAGTGCTGGACAGATAAATTTTTAATTTATAACACACACTATCAAAACCAATAGCGAAAACTTGATCTAGTCACTTAATTAATCTCTAAAATAATACTTCTTTCAGATCCCGACTCATTAATTTATAGATTTTTAATATCAAAAATTTAATAACTTTTATAATTAACAAATTTATATGTTTTCATGAATATATACTATTTTATAATGTATTTGAGACTTTTTCAATAATGCTTAGGGTGGTGGCAATGGTCACTAAAAAAAAAACTCATACCTCTCAACCCACCAATAATATCATTTCACCTCACTCATACTTTTTTCATACCTCCCAACTCTTTTTTAGTGGCAATGGTCATTTTTTCATACCTCCCAGCCCTTTTTTGTTTTTTACCTCCAACGTTCACTAGAATTAAATGGCTAAGGTTCAAACCGCGGAAGTGATTTTCACCGCTAGACCAAACCTCCGAAGCAAACCTATGGGGTGGCGGCGGTGTTCCCCGAAGGTTTGGGCCAAACCGCTCCCATTGCCACCACCCTTAGAACGGTGGCAGTGGCAGCGGTATGGACAAACGGCATGGCCATACCGCCGGTGAACACCGCCGCCACCTCGGCGGTATGGCCAGCGGAAAGGGTTCAACGGCAATCTTTGCTTCGGCGGTTTCATGAAATTATAGACGTTGGGCTTTATGTTTTTGTGTGTTTTCGTGTTAGTGCATACCCACGAATTCAAAAAGAAAAAAGAAAGAAGAAAAGAAGAAGAAGAAAACATGACTGGTAAGAGCAGCGATGATATATATTAAAGAAGAAGTAGGTTAAATGGTCACATTATTACGGAGTATATCTTTTGTCCTGGCCCATTTGATGTGTAAAGCCCAACCCACTTGAACTACCAGTACAATTTATGCGTACTAATTTTTCATTTCATTATTAGTGCCAAGTAATTAGGGTGCGTTTGGTATGCTGGGAGGAATGATAATGGGTATGAGTTTGATAGTATTCAACTATGAAAGTTACATTCCCCACTCTCTAGCCATATATGAAGTATGGAAAATAATGGACTTTCATAGTCATAGTTGTGGGCCCAGGCACCCTAAACAAATAACAACTATCACTTTTATAGTGATAGTTGATTCCCAGGAATGGATACCAAACGCACCCTTAAGCATTTCATATATGATTGGATAACATATTTTCAGTTAACATTTCTCGATCTCGATGACTAGTTATTTATTTTTTTTATTATTATTTTTTTTAAATAATATAATTTTCTTTTAATTATGTTTTTTTTAAGTGTTATGTAATTTTCTTTTATTTATTAATGAAATATTATGTTTTTATTAAATTGTTTAAGATAATTTATGAAAATAAAAAATAAAAAATAAAAAAATAAAATTAGTTGAGATGTATGAAAAATACATGGTTGTCACTAAAAAAGGGTTGAGAGGTATGAAAAAAATATGAATGAGGTGGAATGATATTATTGGTAGATTTGGGAGGTATGTGTGATTTCGGAAGCATGACTGCCACCCTCCTTAAATTTTAAGCAACACACTTACCAATAATGAAAAATGAAGTTACATTTGACAAATTAAAAATCTTAAATTTGTAGACTTGTAATAGTCCTCTAATAAATATCTAATAAATTTTATTTTTAAAACACTCATACAGTATGGAAAATACATGTCATTATACTTATTGTACAAACTAATAAAACGCACAAAGCTTTATACAATTTATATGACAACAAGTTGATGATACATATGATTTTAAAAACCAGGCCAGACCAACGAGTTTAACTGGTTTAACCGGGAATCGGAGTCACCACTGGTTCGGTTAGCCAATAAAAGCCGAACGAACTTGAGAGGATTGTCGGAACCGGTAGAAACGGATTAATTGGACCGGACCGGAATGATTTTCTTCTTTTTCTCAGGTTAATCATTTTGTCATTGTTATTTGTTAATGCATGAACTTTAATCACAGAGTATCGGCGCCGCAACACACGGATACCTTGCTAGTATCTTTAATTTATAGATTTTTACTGTACGTTATTGTTAGAGGATCAGGTATATCCGTATATCAATAACTATATGATCTTATATTAAATCAATTCACTTTTCTTAGAAAAAACATCATGTTAAAGTTACATGATTTAAATAAAATAAAATATTGCATTCGAACTAAATTTTATATATGTAACTGTAACTGATATGCATTTTAAATTTTACTTAAATTAATGTATTGTTTTAGGGAAAATGAAAAATAGAAGAAGTGTGGTCGTAGTAGCTACCAGCCTGCCACGCCTGCCCGTAATTACAAATTTTCATTTAAGACTATCTTTATCCGTTACTAGAAAACACACTCACTCAACTTTCACCAATCGTCATATCAATTTTTTTCGCTTCAACTTTTCACTCACACTCACACTCACCATTCACCCTTATCAATCACACTACCCTCAACTTTCAATTAAATATTCACTTTATACAAACATATCATACTAAATACTTTATACATACTAACAAACCAAATAAATAATATTAATATACACTAGAGGCCTCACATTTTCACAAAAACCGAATAGCTAAAGACTCACCATCGTGAGTTATTTTTCTCCTTGCTCACCAATGAGTGTGTTTGTGTGTAGTGGGCTCGCCCGTGACTTTTGTCACTCACTCATTCTCGCGATCCATTAACACGGACAGTCTAATTATTTTTTAGACGGTGTTATTAGGGTTGTTTTGTGTTTAGTTTGACAATGAATAGATAAATGAATAAACATTATCGAAATTGAATAAAACAAACAAAATTTTTAATTGCTTTATGGTTCGGGTTTGAACCGAACTGAAATAGTTAATTAGTGTTTGGTTTTGTTTACGAATTAATAAAATTATTACCGGATCGAATTAAAAAACCTGGTAGTTTTTTTGTCCACATAAAATAAAAATACATTTAGTCATCTAAAGGTACTTCACTTCCATAAAATTTCATTGTCGCGTCAAAAACTTTTACTGCTGTTTATCAACCATTTAACACATTATGTTATGAAGTTAACTGAAATTTGGAACCAAACTAAAATCGAATATAATGTTTAGTTTGGTTGTATCCAATTTAAGATTGGTTTGGTTTATCTCTACGACTTTCGAAACCGAAAAACCCGAACCAAACTACGGAGTACCAATAAACCAGAAAACCGAACCAATAACATCAAAGAAAAGTTGATGGCTATATTTGACGACAGGTAGCAGTAAGCAGTAGCAATAAGCAGTAAGTGTTGGAAAAGTGGTTTTGCAAAATGAGTTTTTGCAAAGTTTGGACATAATTTAATATATGTATATGTTATATATATTAGTGTTTATTGGGGGCGTTACGTTCTCCTCCAAGAGAGCTTCGTAACGAGCTAAAGTGTTTATTGGGGGCGTTACGTTCTCCTCCAAGAGAGCTTTCTTTTATTTACGTTATATAGTGTCTGTCTTCTGCTTCTACACCTTTCTGTTTGTACTTTATTTTCTGTTATTTACATTCTGTTAAGTTTATTATTTTCATTGTAATCTGATTTATTAATAAAAGTGTACACCGTTTCCTACAGTAAGCATTAGTTGCTTGTTTAAAAAACGTGTTTGGTAACGTAGCTGTAGTTGTAATTATAAAATGTAAAATTAGGAAAAAAGTCATATACTTATGAATGAATGTTATTTTTTAAGGGTAAATTGGTAAGTAAAACGCTAGCGGTATATTGGAAAGTTTCTTTAAGAAGCATTAAGATTTCAAGCTTTTGAGGTGTTACTAAACGCTAGCAGTAGTGTTGCCAAACAAGCATTAATACTGAAACGTTTGTTGATTGTCGCTTATCGCTCTTAAACGCTTCCAAAAAAGTGTTGCGAAACATGACCGATATCTCAGCATTTCAGGTATTGCGGTCTCATAACTTAAATGTGACTTTAATAAAATGTTTATAGTCATCCATCATAAAATTTGTTATGAAATATTTTCACAAGTATTTAACACACATCATGATATCAACATACATGATTTCATTTCATAACCTTCTAACCTGGCCAACACGGATCTGACACCTGTCCACAAAACTTAACCGTCTTTCATCACACACACACACACACTCACTCACCCCCACTTAACAAACTCACAACAAATATCCCAAAATTTCAAATCACTATTCACTCCCGCCTCTTCTTCCCCATTCAAATTATTTTTTTATAAAAAAAAATATATAAAAAAATGAAATCACGTTTTCCTAATTCATCTGAACAACTCGTTGCTTCTGCTCTTCTTCTTCTTTCTTCATCCTCAAGGTTACTCCAATTTTCACCTCGGTTAATTATTTTTTACTGTTTTTATCATCACGTTAAGTCAATTTCACGTTAATTTACTGTGACGTAATCACAACTAACTGTAATCTCATCACGTTAGTTCAATTTACGTCGATTTTAAAGCTCGATTAAGCTATTTTTACTGTTTTGATGACGTAATCACAACTAAGTGTATTAGTTTCATTATACGTTGAATTACACTCGAGTAAGCTGATTTTACTGTTTTGATGACGTAATTTATACGTTGATTTACACTGGATTAAGCTAATTTTACTGTTTTGATGACGTAATCACACCTAAGTGATTAGTTGATTTACACTCGATTAAGCTGATTTTACTGTTTTGATGACGTAATCACACCTTATTTGTAGCTAGATTGATAATTCGTTACTGTTTTTTAATGCGAAAAACAGTTACGGAACGAAAACAAAGCGAGATATCGATTATTCAGAGAGCTTATTGTTATCGAGATCAACCGCTTCATCTATTGTGAGTAGCGATGATGTTTATTCGTCTGATGAAGCTCATGCACGTGGTTTGCGTATGATTACTTCTTCTATTTCTTGTTTCGATCGTGAGTTTAAGCTTAAGGTATTCATTCATTCATACGCTCTGTTTGTTAGATCTAGCGTTTGATTCGTTATCGATGAATTACGGTTTCGATAAGCTTCGATTTGATAATTTGAACCTAATTTGCTGTTATTTTATGATCGGTTAGGTTTATGTTTAAATAAGTGATTAACGAGCCTAATTAGCGCTCTGTTTGGTTCAAATTTGAAATATATTCATATTTTGTGCTTAATTTGATCGTTAAACAGATTAAATTATTGTTGCGTAACTGCAGATGCGATAATTGTTTATTTATTACTTTGATTTGATGTGATGATGTGATTTGAGAGATGAATCTGTAAACTGATGGAATTATGGATGATGTGTAATTGTAGGTAGTTAGGAAGAGTAGATCAAGGACGTTATGGTTATCAGATTGTCGTAAGAAATCGAGTGCTATTGTTGTGTCTGGGAGTTCTGGTAGCTCGTGTTTGACTTCAGAAGGCTCGTTGTGTTTGTCTGGTGGTTCAAGTAGCTTGGTTTCGAGCTCGAGGAGCATGGTTTCGAGCTCGAGGAGCATGGTTTCTAGCTCAAGGAGCATGGTTTCTAACTCGAGGAGCATAGTTTCTAGCTCAAGGAGCATGGTTTCTAGCTCGAGGAGCATAGTTTCTAGCTCGAGGAGCATGGTTTCTAGCTCGAGGAGCCGTGAGCTGAAGATAAGGAGAGGGAGGAAGGTGGTTAGGGATGTGAAAATGAAGATGAAGAAGAAGCAGCCGTTTTATGTGCTGACTTCGGCTCGTTTGTTGCGTCGATCTGAAGCGATTTTGAATGTGTTGGCTTGTATTGGATGTGCTTCTGAAGTTAGGATCAGGGAGTTGCTTGGTGATAGTCCTGATACTAGCAAAGCATTGAGAATGTAAGATGTTGACTCTGTTTTAACTTTCAAACATATTGCAGCATGCCACGTGGCATAAAGTGCACGACATGTGTGTATTGGTGATGACATGGCATAGAGTTATTTATAAAAAGGTGCCAGGTGGCATCAGTCTATTGTTAACATTCAGTCCTGGCTTTGTGACATTTATAAGTAAAAGACAAAAAGATATATTTTAGTGCTGACATGGCATAAAGTTATTTATAAAAAGTTGCCACGTGGCATGGTAAATTTGGTTACATGGGTAAATGACACTTGTAAATGGGTGATGACATGGCAGGTTGCTGAGGAAAGGGGAGGTGAGAAGGTCAGGAGCTGGAGGGAGAAGTGATCCATTCATTTATCAGGTAAAGCTTCTTCTAGTTGGTAACTTCATTAATGTCAATTGAAATCTAAAAGTGTGTGTGTATATATGCATTCCTAACTTAAAAGATTTTATTCAGATACTCTAAACAAATTTTATATCGTTTGTTGATGGGTATTTACTGGCCAAGATGGGTTAGAACATTTAGAAAAATTGTTGCTATGGTCTAATTGTGGTGAAATTTATTTTATGTACAAACCTGTTACTCTATAATTTATCATGATTTTATTGTATGCTTTGGGTTACCTCATCATTCAAAAGCCAAATCTGAAATTCTTTTGTGTTACAGTGTTTGAAAATTCTGAGTTTGAATTGTTCTGTATATGTAGTTTTCGAATTACTGCATTTTAACAATCAGCTATTTCATGAAACATAGTAACATACAGTCTTTGAAAAGTTACAAAACCATCCATGTCATTGTTAATAGTTAAAACTTAAAAGCCTAGTATAGTTCTGGGAAGATACATAAATATTACAGTAGTTCAAACTATAACTAGAAGTTGGGTAAACTAATAAAATGACTTATCACATTTACAGAAAGATATTGTTTGTTTTGACACACAGTGAAAAACAAGTATTACTAGTGCAAAACATATATCATATACTATTAAAGTTGCCTAATCAGTTTTTTTCTTCTTGCAGATAGCAAATTAGCTATTTGCTTCAATTATTTGATGATACCCCTGCATATATATACACGGTTATAGCAAGATGCCACTAATTTCCAAGTTTTGATTCTACAAAGAGACGAATATTTAGATTTATCGCCTGATAATAGAAGTTATATAAGGCCAGTTCATGTGATATTGGCTTGAATTATTAGCTTATGTAGTACTCCGTAGTTATTATATATAGTATTGTTTAGCAGAATGCATGATTCAAATGTAAGAAAAAATCTCTCATGCATACTGCCTACTTATTATCTCATTTATATGTTACTTTTAATAGAATGATGGTTTATATTATACTGAACATAAGTGACTTGCACAGTTGCAATATTAATATATTACTTTGCATACTTGTTATCTCATTTACCCTATTACCTCAAGTACATTGTTTTAACTGCGTAAGGCAACAGATGATAATAGATTGGTCTATCATTCAACACTTAAAAATGTTGGATCAATTGAGTTGAAATGGGCCAAATTGCTTGACGGATCAAAAGCAGTTATATTTCTACTAAAACTGGGTCAATTGGCCCAACCCAAACTAATGCTGTTTGTTTTGTTTTTGTGCTTAAATAATTAAAGATAACCAGCCGAAAATGTAAAAGGATGGAGTTATTGATAAACTGACAGGGTTTGAGCCCACAGTGACACAAAACACAAAGGTAAAACCACTTCTTTTTCTGAAAAGTAGAGGTGTCCACATCTCAGTTGTTTTCATCACGTAAGAAATGAAGTTGGAACTTCTCACATTTGATTGAAACTTTTTTGACACCGGTTTTTCTACATCAGATGTCGATTTTTATTTTAATTAACAGATGTGTTTTAAATATGTAAAATTAAAAGGTTCGGCTAACATGACATCAACAAACATAATTTACAGACAATGTTACACAAAGTTTGCATCAAATTCATACAGTAACGTTGAAGGCATAAAAGGTTAAGTGGCGTGGATTATAGAGTCGCATCACGTAAGTTTTTTTTCAGCCTCACATATCTTACGTGTTGTAATGGCTTTAAAAACGTGGTTAATGAAATCGAAAACCATGGGATGTCCCTTTGGTCTACCACTCTAGTACGCTACAGTCTACCCTATGTTTCCCAAGTTGCCCATTGTTTTCTCTCTTATAATTGTATGCACGTATGTTTATTTAGGGATAACATTATTTAATTTGTACACGTGTATGGATTATTGTTTTAAAATTACTTATAGGGCCTCATTTTCCGTTATCATTGTTATTATCTCCTGGCAGTCAGGATTTTTGAATTTTAGCTTATAAAACTCTTATACGGAGTAGTTTTGTCATCATTGAAGATATTTTGATTTTAAGCACTTACCAAATAATCTGGTTAAACAATAATCTTTTATTTATATAATACAACAAAACCTTTAGTGGGGATTTTCGTATTTCAAAAAAAAAAAAAAAGATTTCTTTATTAAGTAATATTTTAATTAATTATTATTTTTTAATTTATAAATTTCTAAATTCATTTTGTTGATATATACTACACAAGTTGAAGATAAATACAAAAAATATAAATAAGATGCAAAATTTTTAAATGATTATTTTTAATAATAAAAAACTATAATTTTAAAAAATATAATTATCTATTTTAAAAACTATAATCATAAATTAAACAAAACAAAGATTAAATTATTTATTTTTAATAAATAAAAATATGTTATTCAAAAAAACTTAAAAAAAACTCGCGCGTGCACGGCACTATAACTAGTACAAACAAAGGAATTTCCCCCCTCCCTTTTTCAAGTACCCTTTGCAAATGCATTACTGGAATGTACATGCATGTAGTAGATAAGATAAACTGGTACTCTTTTTAATTAGCCGACTCTCACAAGAAACAAATAAGTTGTGCATTCCAAAACTGAAAACACAAAACCATGCACAGTCAGCCTACCAATCAAAAAACCCACAGAAAACACTACCCACTATGATTCACTTGTGCTATATATAAAAACACGCACATTGCAACCTTAACTCATTCATTTCACACAACATTTTACAATGTCTAATCAAGCTACAGATTCTGTCACTAGTAAACTACTAATTGCTCATCATCAATCAGCTTCAGCAGCTCTTGATAAAGAGGCGGTCTTAAGGCGAATTCGTTACCATAAATGTTTACGTAAACTTGATGGTAGTTTTGAGTCACTTGTGAATAAGACCGTTAATGATGATAAGTGGTTGGAACCTATTGATGCTTTCACTTCGCCTTGAAGGTTAAAAATCGCGTAAACGAGTGGATATACGACGACAAGTACTACGTCGAGTACAAGTGCTGATTGCAAGTAGTTGCAAGTCATTCACAGGCGTTAGAAGTTGGCAGGAAACATAGATTGGATGATATTTCAGCTTATTTTGTTGTAACTTTTGGTCTGTTACGATCCCAGCAAGATAATATATTAATAAAATGGATACCCCTTTCTTATAGTTTCTGTTTCTTTGTATGGATTTTACTTTAACGACATATTTTCATTGTTGATGTTTGTTTATATATATATAAAGAAAATAAGATTGTTCGTATTCTTTTATGTTTGTTCATTAAACCCTTGAATGAAACAAATATAAAAGGATATACAAAAATAAAAATAACACCTTCAAATATACATAGCAATTTGTTTTGTGTGTGCTTATTTGTATAAAGATACTAGAAATACTTTATTAAAGATACAAACATATAAATGAATATAAATAGCCATTCTAGAAAAATAAAAATAATGAAGCATAAGTAAATAAATAAATGAACATAAATAACGCATAAGCAGACGTTTATAAACGTAAATGGATTATGAATTCTTCAATAAATGTGTAATTTATTTACAACCCTGCTTGGCTACTTATTATTTCCGATGTTGTTCTTGAGGTCAACGAGAAGCGACCGCTTATGGGCCCCCAAATTGAAGGGCCTTAAAAGTTTCGCGAAACACATTATATATATATATATATACTAAAAGAGGGGAGGATGTTTGGGTCATAGGCGAGTGCTTCAATGGGTTGTAAGGTACAGTTGTTTGTACAGTAACCAGTGCTTCAGAGTAGTTGTACACACACGGAGACACAAGCAATATTTTTTGTACTAATGTCTTGGACAATGTTTTAAAACCCGGTTTTTTTATCGACCCGGTTTAGTCACCGGTTCACCGGGTCACCGGTTGAACCGCCGGGTCGAACCGGTTCCATATTTATGTATATATATTTTTTATATTTAATATATATTTTCTAAAATAATATATAACTTTTAATTTACGGTTTTATAAAATTTTAACTAAGATTAGTACTCATCATTTTAACTTGTCAATTAAGATTAGAAAGGTTAATTTGAAAAAAAAAAAAAAAAAAAAAAAAAAAAACTTAGATTTTTTTGGAAAAGTCATGACCCGGCCGGTTTTATCAAACCGGGTCAACAAAAAACCGGCGGTTCAATCCGGGTCTCAAACAAGCAAAAAACCGGTCACATCCGGCCCGGTCTCCGAGCCGGTTCCCGGTTCAACCGGTTGAACCGGCCGGGTCAACCCGGGTTTTAAAACATTGGTCTTGGAAATCTGCATTAGACCATTACTAGAAATTTCTTTGTGGCCATGTGGACCCATATTATGTACAAAAAGGAATTTATTATTCCTTTTTATCTAAAACATTTTCATCTACCTTTATTTCTTCTACCACTTATATAAATGTTATTTTTGTAGTTCTTAGTTTTCTTAATTCTAGCTTCTTCATTAAGTCTAACATTTATAATTTTTAATCTAATCGTATACAATTGAATTAAAGTGGTGAATACTTAAGAACCAACTTTTTATAACAAAAAAAAAAGATAATAACATCTCACCTACATCATAAAAAGGACAAAGACGTCAATTAAAAAAAAAAAACAAAAAAAAAAAAAAAAAAAAAAAAAAAACAAACAAGATATCCTAATTTTGAAAAAAAAAATACATACACAGACAAAAATACACAAAAACATTGTTTAAAAAAACAAAAAAAAACATAAAAATTTTAGCTTATAAATGCCGTGCCATTCATTAAAGATAGAAGTTGTATCAAACCAATATGAAATTTTACCATCAAATTGCATCCACTAAGCAAATATAGATTCGATTAAGATTAATTTATCAGAAATACGAAATGCAAGCATAACATCATTATGAACATAAAATCCTAAGATAATGATTTAAATACAGCACAACAAAAAACGTATAATACATAAGAAATTTACCCAAAAACAGCCGCCCCGCAGCAACGTGCGGGCAATTTTGCTTGTATTATATTATACTATATATTAAAACCCCAGTTTTTCCGTTCCGCAAAAAAGGCGTTGCTATTGGATGGAGCCCCGTAACTCAACTGTTCAAAGCACTGTAGCCCCGTTATTCCACTGATTAAACAACTGTAGCAATCCGTTCCATATTTTCTCCCATAAACCAGTTCCTTCTTGAAACTTCTTCACACCACACTACACACACATTTTTATTCTTCACTAAAACTTTCCCTGTCTCACTAGAACCCGTTTATTCACAAACCTTTCACTCACACAGACACACACTCTTTTCATATCTTTAATTTGAAAATGAAGATGTGATTCGATCAATCCCAGAAAGAAGGCCCGATATCTAAAATCCGATGAGAGGCAGAGGCGGTGGAGTTGGAGGCGGCGGAGTTGGTGGCGGTGGTGCGTTCCATTCAACGTGTGAGTGCAACACACTGTTAAAGAAATTAGATGCACAAAATAGCCACACACAATAAAAAAAACACTCACTGAGCAAGCACATGAGTATTTGCATACTATGGAGGTTAGTATCATTTTCCCAAATTTAATTGTTGATTACAAGTTCTTTTTTTTTTTTTTTTTTTTTTTTTTTTTTTTTTTTTTTTGTGGGTTTTGTTGTTTTGTAGAAATTATGAATCTGCTTTGCAATTTGGATGAGATGCAGGTAGAGTATAATCGTTTGGAAAGTGAAATTATTGATCAGTGAATGCCTTCGATTATATGTATTTTGTGAGTTGTTTAGATATTTTCATATTTTAAAGCTTTTTTAGGATTATAATTTTTTAGAATTATGGTATTTGAAATTTGCTTTTTGATTAGAGTTGACAAGATAGATTGCAGTCATTGCACAATAGCAAGTGCCTTTAACTGTGTTCTTTTTTAAACTTAACCACTCGCTGCCTCATATAGAGCTTAACAAAATCACTGCATGACCTCTAATTGAGTACTGTTTTTGGCAGGTGCTGAAGAGCGACTTACTCGGACAAAATGGTTGGAAGGGCAAGAAGCGTTGATGAGTTCGACTTATAGTAGATACCTTCCGTAAGGTTTTTTAAGTTACAAAACCTTATGGAAGGTATCTACTATAAATTTTAATCTAAGGTTGAATTTGAACAGGCTTACAGATATAGTTATTATGGTTTTTGCCCTCTCTTTCATAGCCTTTCTAATGAACCTCATTATATTTTTACTGGCATACCTTTTATGTCTGTCATGTGATTTTATTTCAGGCAACAGGTTGACACGTAGCAGCATCACCAGTTAGGAGTCTAAAGATAGAAAAAAGATAATACAAGTTCATATGTGTTCTAGATGGTGCCCCGACATCGTTTGGTGTCGATGCTGCAACAAGGTCTCATGGGGTAATTATTGCAATGGTGGTGACCATTCCAACTTCATGCATATTAAAAAGCTCCGCAGCTTTCATCTTAAACGATCTGTGAAAAGACCACAATTGAGTCTAAACATGAAATACTTGACCAGTGGGTAACTAAGCTCGGTGTGTTATGCACAGATATGATGGGATGTTTGCTGATGCAGGTTTGGAGGCTGAAATGGGTGGGTTTGGTAGGTGAAAATGGTGTATTTAGGTTCTGAAACGTGGGCTGAAAATGGTGTGTTTCGGTGCTGAAATGGGGCCGAGCGTGAATGTGTTTGTATGCTAGAATGGGTGTACATGGGGTCTAAAGTAGGTGCTGAAATGAATGGGTTTAGGTTGCTGAAACGGGGGCTTAAATTGTAGCGTGTGGGTGCTGAAATGGGGCTGAAACACGTGGGTTTAGGGGCTGAAATGGGTAAGTTTGGAAGCACAAAGAGTCCTGAACTGATTTTTAAATCAATGATGATGCGTTTTTGGGATACGGCTCATGGCAGTATACCCTGCCTCA
Source organism: Artemisia argyi (assembly GCA_030686995.1). NCBI lineage: Eukaryota > Viridiplantae > Streptophyta > Magnoliopsida > Asterales > Asteraceae > Artemisia > Artemisia argyi. The sequence continues at coordinate 176,800 of JARVZY010002053.1, forward strand.
TGCATTTTGTATCTGAATCATAGGTGATAAAATTCTATTCTTTACTTCCTCATGCATTATAGTGTTTTGCAGCCAAATTCGCAGAATTATAACCGGCGTATAACATCCCCAGGTATTGTAGATTGCTACCCAGCTTTGTGTATTTTTTAAATTCGTAAAAGCAAATAACCTCACTTTTGAGACCTCATGAGCTTATTAACATTTAAGCTTTCCCACTTTGAAATAAGCTCATAAGCCTATAAGCCCATAAAATAAGCTAATCCATTTATCCAAATATCCCAAAATAGGACAAAGCATGTTAAGTTTTTGTAGGTAGTGCAGTGCAATAGCAACAGGTAATACATAATTCTCGGATAATAAAAAGAAAGTAATGCTATAATTTCACCTGGACATAAGTTAATTCTTTGTTGTCGTATTCATGGAAACTTGCTTTTATTATCTGATAACTCTTTTAATGAGATATTAACGATGTGATTTGCGTTTGTCAATGTTTGTGTTCTGAAAAGACATAAGCAGAATAGTGATTTTGATTTGATAAATCATATGCATTAGCTAAGGGTCAAGGAAATATAGTCATGAATTTATGATCAATTGTATCTGTCGATTGTTGTTTCTTGCTCCAGCCACTGGGATAGGGAAAAGCATATTCATATTAGGTGTGTTATTATTTTGATGTTGGTATTATTTTTGTAGTGTTATGTTTTGGTTTTTTGAGTCATATGTTTATTGAGTCATCTGCCGTATATGTCCAATGAATCTATTTCGAATTGAATTTGGTTGAAATTTGTGAATTTGTTACTAACTGTTGATAACCTTTTTAGAAATTGAAAGGTGATTGAGGAGTTGAAATACGTAATAAATAAGAGGGACTGTGGCATATGGTTCGATAACATATCCGGATGAAGCTGTTGAGACTGATTGTATGTTTTACTTATGGACGGCCATGTGTGTCCATGGAGATAGTTGTAGTTCTAATCATTGAACGAACATTGTTCATGTAAAAGGTAAGAACTTTATTTTGAAAGTAATTTAGTTTTTTGTACAATATAATTTAGTTTATTTTGAAGGTAAGTACTTTATCGTGTTTTTTGTACAATATATGTGAAAAACTTTGAAGCAAAAAAATCAACAATGAGAAATGGTACTTATCTGTTGCAAATTAAATGAAAAACTATCTTTGGGACCTAGATGCAACAAGGTAAATGGTACCTATCTGTTGCCATTTTTTGAAATAGATAAATCTTGGTTCATAAAGGAAAATTAGATGAAAAAATTTGCAATTGTTTGAAATACCTTATTTCATTGGTTTATTGGCTTATTTTAATTCGAATAGCTCATAATTCATTTTTTCAGAATATCGTCTTATAGACTTTGATGAGCCATTAACTTAGGTTAATACGCTCATAATCCAAAAAAAAACTGAATTCATTGGTCTTTCCAAGTTTAAAAAAGCATATAAGCCGGGTAATTGAGCTTATTTAAACACCCCCTGTATACATAATTTGTTACACTTCAAACATTTTAAAGTCCAAAATTGTTCCATTATTCTTTTTGTTATAAGGTTTGACGGATCAAACGAAATTGAATTTTATGCCCCGTAGGATATCTACGAGTTGAAAAGGCTATTTAGTATTTATGATATATTAAGCAGAAATACATCTCATGTCGTTTGGGTTGCATTAGGATATAAGCACCCCGAGAACATATAACCCTCTTAAATCTCATTTTGTTGATTCTATGGTCTTTGATTCATCTAAGACATGTTTTATGTGAATTCTGCAGCCATCTATTACAGTTTCATTTGCAGCTGTGTTGCAGCCAAAAATGAAATTAAATATCAGCAAAGCACACCCGCTGTCATGATGGCTAAGCCGATGTAGAAGCGACTGTTTTCAGGACACCATGGGAATGAACGTGTATAACTCTTTTGTTGACCTGTATGACTATAAGGTGATAAGCCTTGATCGGTGACTATAAGGTGATAAGCTTATACCTGTATGACTATATGTCCTAATTAACTTTTTTATTTGTTATGAACCAGGGCATTAGGCAAGAAGTTGCACTTTTTTATTTGTTATGAACCAAGGCATTAGGCAAGAAGCTGCCTTGGTAATGGCTGTGGGATTGGATGCTGAAGTGGGAGCTAAAACGGGTGCGTTTGGGTGCTGAAATGGAGGCTAAAGTTGGTGCGTTTGGGGGCTGAAATGGGTGGATTTGGATGATGAAATTGGGTGTGTTTGGGGGCTGAAGTGGGGGCTAAAATGGGTTGGTTTAGTTGATTTATTTAATGTTTTCTAAGGGTGCAAAACAGGCCACAATCTGAACCTTTTTATGCCTTTCAATAAATAAGTTTTGGCTTTTGTGTAATGCAAAACAGCCTTGCAAAGTTTGATTTTTGTTTTTCATTTCGTATACATGTAAGGTGTTCAATATATTACACTACTAATCTGAACCTATGATCATATAACTTGAAGTTTTAGCCACAATGAGCAGAAATTTGGGAATTGTGCATATCTTCTGTTTAAACCGTTTGCAGTTAACCTGGAGTGCCCACAAGTACCGTTATAAAACACAATAGTCATATAAAGCCTACAATTTGTAGCAACATCAAACGATAAACAAGAAAACAAAAAATTCGATACTATCGACAAGGCAATCCCGCGGCAACGCGCGGGCTACCACACTCGTTTTATTTAAAAAAGCCAATAGGTGAAAATTAATATATCTTAAAAAACTAGTGATACATTATAATTTTAACCAGAAGAAGTGCTTGAAGGATAACTTTTTATAAATTATTATATAAATAACATATATGAAAGAAATGTTTATCTAATGCTTTGTGAGAGAAATTACTATTCATCTACACTATATTTTTTACATTGACAAAAATAGTGGTTAACTTGCGTTCCAAAGACAACCCTTAATAAATTGAACTTTCATCCGTACCAGTCAAATGCGATTGGAACAAAGGTTCGTTTGGTAGGAATATGAAATATCAAATGAATAAAATAAACGATGCAATTGAATGAATGACGTAATGTAATGATTTATTATTATTATTAATCATATTTAGTTGGTAAGATACGACGTAATGGAATCGATAAAAGAAATACTAAAATAGCCATTGATGGTAGGAAGTTTATTTAATGTGATTAGTTAATGATGGACTTTTATGTAATTTCATTCCATTACAAGATGGCTATGTTTGGCGACACGTAGCAGTAGCAGTAAGCAGTAAGCAGTAGCAGTAAAAACGTGTTTGGTAACGTAGCTGTAACTATAATTATAAAGTGTTAAACAAGTAAATGTTTACTGCTTGTCGCTTGCTGCTTCTCCAGGAAGCATTTAAGATTGGAGCGGTTAATCATGTTTCAGACGCTTGTTGAGGTGTTGCCAAACAAACAATTTAATGCTTACCACTTGTCGCTTATCGCTTATTGCTCTTAAACGCTTCAAAAAAGTTGTTGCCAAACATAACCGATGTAATGAAAAAAAAAAGAGGGGACCCTTAAGGAATGAAAATGGTGTAATGAGTTATTTCTTGAAATAAATCATTACATTGTAAATGTGTAAACAAACAAGATTTTTTCATTCAACCGTAATAACCTTTTATCATTCCCACTTTGATTATGACATACCAAATGGTACGCAATAGTTTTACCACTCAAATGCGCTTGCACTAACAGTCAAATATGTGATTATTTGTGTAACGAAAATTTACACAAATGGTCCCTTTACTTACCTACTGATTTCAGTAACAGTCTCTGAGTTAAATTTAAAGATTGTTTGTGTTACAAAATGTTACATAAGTTGTCGATGTTAGTTACCTCACTACAAAAAACGTTCATATTTCAAGATTTAACAAAAAAATTATGTTGGGTAAAGATGTTAACAAGTAATTAATTAAATTTAAAAAAGCGAATACTTATTGTTGTTTTTTTCTCACCGTAACACGTGAGCAACTCTTATCTTTTATATAATAAAAGAATTACATCATTTCGGAGTATTTTTGACAAAACAATCTTATGAGAAAAAAAATTGGACCAGTAGGAGAGCTTGATTTTGACACATAGGCGAAATCAAGCAATATGATTAGCCAATAAAAAGTCAAAATTGAGTTGATTTTTGTCAAACTTTAATAAATTTGGTGGAGAATTTAATTAGGAAAAAAACACATAAAAATATAGGTGTCAAATTTATGAAAACAAAAACTTTAAAAAAAGGAGATAATTAATAAAACTTTAGTGTTTGAATTTTAAATATACAATATACTATATAGAGTTAAGTGTAAAATTATAAGTCTTCATATTTTTTAATAACTTTAATAAATAAACAAATAACCCCTTACACTTTATACCCATATATTTTATAATATGAAATGTGTTTACAATTACATGTATTAATATTAGCTTGAGACTTTCATCTATTTAAATTAAAAAAATGTGTAAATATATTAATTAGTTTTAATATACGTTAAATATTTTTAAAATAAATAATAGTTTTAAACTTTCATCTATTAAAATAATTTTTAACTATATATGTTAAATAAGGACTAATGTTATCATATTTAAAAGTTTAATATATGCGTATACGGGTTTGAATATTAAAAACGGCTAAATTATTAATAACGGTAATATAAATATTAAATGTTAAGTACAAGTTACTATGATATAAAAACAAATATACGCGATTGTAGTTATAACAACGACTCATGTTACTATTATTTAAAGTTTATATAAAGATATTTGGAAAAACATTTTTAAAAAACTTTACGGAGTATATTTTAACTTCATCAACACTCATTATGTGCTACTAAACTCGCACATTTTGCACAACATGATATCAAATATACGCGATTGTACTTATAACAACGACTCATATAATTATTATTTAACGTTTATATACGGATATCCTGAAAAATATTTTAAAAAAATATTATGGAGTATATTTGAACTTTATATGCTCATTATGTGCTACTAAACTAGCACATTTTGTACGACATGATACCAACAGTTAAAGTTAAACAATGACCTCAACCTCAACATCTATGTCAGCTAAATAAACGTTTATATACGGATATCCAAAAAACATTGTTAAAAACTTTACGGAGTATATTTTAACTTTATTATCGCTCATTATATCCTACTAAACCCGCACATTTTGTACAATATGATATCAAGTATACGCGATTGTACTTATAACAAAGACTCATCTAATTATTATTTAAAGTTTATATACGGAGTGTATTTTAACTTCATCAACGCTCGTTAGGTTCTACTAAACTCGCACATTTTGTACTACATGATATCAATAGTTAAAGTTAAACAACAACATCAACCTCAACCTCAACCTCAACATATATGTCAGCTAAACAAAGTTAAATATTTCATCCAATAATTTTTGTTACAAAATATTAATAGATATTAATATATAATGAAAAACTCATGCATATTTATTAGTTGTACCTATATCATATTTCACGGGTAAATTCTTATATGTCCATATAGTAAACTAAATTTTAAAATAAATTTGATTTATGTATAGTTGCACTTAGTATTTGCGCAAGTCATTGCTTAACCTTTGTTGTATAATGTGTTGATATGAAAATAAAGATTCACATAATCTTTGTTGTGCATGCAAGGGCATTATACAGACAAAAATGCTGAAGATTTAGGCTTTCCCGAAGACTCAAAAGATGCTAAAAAGCAAATTACAATTTACTCATCCTCGGAAAAATGGGTAGGTTGTTTGAATTGCCTATTACGTGGAATACATTTAGTTTAAAACAATTTCTTTAGTATGGGTTGTGGGTCAAAGCCGACAAGATTTGGTCCACAAATATTCTTACCTTGAATTTTATTTTGCGAAGACACTCTCAAAGATCCCTCTGCACCTGAGGATGCGCCATTGCTGCACCGTTGGTCCCTTCGCCAGCCATTTACTTAAAAAAATAATAAAAAAAAATAACACAAACATGAAAAACACGACATGAAATGTTAGATCAAACTATCTCACCAAAAAAATTATATATATATATATATATATATATATATATATATATATATATATATATATATATATATATATATATATATATATATATATATATAATTTAAAACACTTATTTAAGTAATTATCTATCACATAAAATCAAAAAACATTAATGTATATATTTATATATAGACTAGCAATAATCAATATTTATATAGCAAATTTTTTTTGTCATAACCTCAACCCCGTGCGTGCACAAGTATTATACTACCTCCGTCCCATATTAAATGTACACTTTGAATTTTCAAAGTCTTGTTTTATCAACTTTGACCATAAATATTTTTATATATGATATATAATACATGATGCAAAATATATGAATGAATTGGGTTTTAAATGTACTTTTCATTTACATAATTTTTATCAAGTATCATATTATACAAACAAAAATATTTAAGGTCAAAGTTAAAGAAAAAAGAATCGAAAAGTCAAAACTGGACATTTAATAAGGGACGGAGGGAGTAACTAGTTTATTTTACATAATGCTTCAAAATAATAATAATAATAATAATAATAATAATAATAAAATTGAGGGCTCTATTTTCAGTCTTCGCCCAAGGGTTCCGAAATTTAGGGACGGCTGTGATTATTTGACTTCGTATCAAGAGATAAGTTTGTGTTTTGCCAAGAATATTTTTAGAAGAAAAAAAAATTCAAATGGATGCTCTAAAAGTTACATGAAAAGAGTTCGATTAAATTTACAAAGTCAGATTTATATTACAAGATAAACCAAAATGGGACAAAACATTTTGAAAAAATAGTTGAATGACCAAAATGTAAAGCGTAGCACATATGACAACTCTATTGCCGTTTGCCGTTAATGAAAACCGCCCCGTCAAATTTGGAGGCCCTGTAACTCTAATAGCTGAAATATTGTAAAATTAGCTGACATAATGTTAGTATTCATTTTTATTTCGAAAGTATATAATAGCTATAATGTGTTTCTAAAAAATATTGCAAAATTGAAATATACGTAGTTATTTTTGAGAGACTTTTTTTTTTTTTTTTTTGAACATAGACATTTTATTAGACAAAACTAAGGAACATACAAATCACTCCTCGCAAGCGAAGTAATTTCAAGGAAAAGAACTATCCCAATTAAATCCAGAAGCAGAACAAAACGCGTGAGAAGCAACCAGTGAGCTACTTTATTTTGTTCACGCTTAACCCAAGAAAACGTAATTTGCATATTCTTTGCCCATAAGCGAATGTCATCAATAAGAGCTGCAAAACTCCATGGTGGGCATGCTTCTGAAGATGAAAAGGAGATAGCCATTTGAGAGTGATTCCACAATAGCATTTAGCCACCCGTGACTAGATGCAAGCGAACAAGCAGAATGCACCGCAATGACCTCAGCATGGAGGGGAGAAACGACACAACTTAAATCACCGTGGACATAACGAAGAGAGCCAGTGGAATCACGAACCGCAATACCAAAAGCAGGCTTAGAAAACTTGAAAGCAGCATCACAGTTTAGCTTCACCATACTTCCATTGGGGGGAATCCATCGAGGAGAAGAGTGTGAGCTGGAATCAAGATTACCAGGGCCTGATATTAATTGAGCGGAAACTAACTTTTCAAACTCGCAAAGTTGAGCATTAATCGAAGCTAACGTATTATGTGGGGAGAGAACCACATTATCAAAAACAAAGCAATTACGAGAACGCCATATAAACCAACAAGTAGTTGCAAAAATGGATAGAACCCGAGAAACGTCATAAGCGGAATGGATTGTGTCAATCAAGGTTTGTATATAACAAGAAATATTCATACCTGTTGGATAAGATCTGAGGCATAAAGGAGAGACAAACCAAACAGGGCGTGTCCAAGCGCATTCGAAGAGCAGATGTTCGACTGATTCGACACAATCATTACAAATTGGACATGCTGGAGAAGGAGAGCATTGTCTTTTATATAAATTCTCTTTAGTGGCAATAGAATTTGAGATGGCTTTCCATAAGAATAGCTTGATTTTTGGTTGCACCGGGATGTGCCATACGACCTTCCAAAAGTTTGACGACGGGTTAACACTTGATTCACCGATAACAATCGAATTTTGCCTCCTTGCGATAGCTTGTTGGTAGCCGGACTTTACCGTGTATTGGCCTTTAGAATCAAAATGCCAGATGAGTTTGTCCGGAGAACTAGTTTTTGAAATCGGAATTGTCATGACCGCTTCAACTTCCTTTTCAGAAATATGCTCGCGAAGTTTCCTAACATTCCATTCTCCAGCTTCAATAAAATCAGAAACACGGGTATTATTAGGAAACGGTCCTCGGGGGGAATGGATGTAGAAATCATCCGTGAAAGGGACCCATTTTTGTCCAGAAGGAAATGTCTAGCCCATTTCCAACTTGCCATCGAACTCCCTGTAATAACAGATCATGGCCGTGAAGTAAGCTGCTCCAAAGCCATGAGGGACGCGATCCTCTTTTAGCAACAAGGAAGTTAGAGTGAGGAAAATAAATTCCTTTAAGAATTCTTCCCCAAAAGGCATATGGATTAATGAGTAGCCTCCAGCCTTGTTTAGCAAGAAGAGCGGTGTTAAAAGCTTCCAAATCCCGAAATCGAAGACCAACCTTATGCTTTGGTTCTGATAGTTTCCCCCAATTCTTCTAATGGATATGACGCTCATGGGGATCACCACCCCAGAAAAAATTCCGAACGTATGCCATGAGCTTATTCAAAAGGTTTTTAGGAAGCAAAAAACATTGCATAGCATAAGAGGGGATGTCTTGAATGACGGACTTTATTAAAACCTCTCGACCTGATTGTGAAAGGAGCTTCTGCTTCCAACCTTGCATTTTTTGAAGCACTTTGTCTAGAATGAAGCCAAACAACTCTTTTTTCTTTTGGCCAAAGATCGAGGGAAGTCCAAGATATTTAGCTTTTGAGTCCATTTGACGCACATGAAATGCAGAACTGATGCCGTTATGTAGCTCAGATGGGGTGTTGGGAGAAAAAAAGGCGGATGACTTTTCAAAATTGACAATTTGGCCTGAAGCTTGACAATATGATTCTAAGATGCGGATGATAGCCGAGCATTCAACATGTGAAGCTTTCAAGAAAAAAAGGGAATCATCTGCAAAAAAGATATGGGAGACCACGGGGAAAGCACGAGCCATTTTAATACCTGATAGAGAGCCTAAAGCCATTGCCTTGGAAATCTGACGAGATACCACATCAGCAACAATAATAAAGAGGTAAGGAGAAATGGGATCTCCTTAGCGAAGCCCCCGCTGCGGTTTTATAACTCCGATTGAATCCCCGTTCACAATAAACTCTAACTCATATGTCGTGAGGCATGCACATATCCATTTACACCAGAGAACACCAAAACCCATTTTACGTAAAACATCTAACAAGAAATCCAATTCGACTCGGTCAAATGCTTTATTTAGATCAACTTTAAGAGCCATAACATTTTGCTTACCTTTTTTTGTTGCAGATATAATGGAAAGCTTCATTCGCCACTACCATGCAATCCTGAATTTGTCTCCCGGAAATGAAGGTAGATTGTTGTGGGAAGATGATTTTACTCATTAGTGGTTTTAACCGGTTCGATACTTTAGAGATGATCCTGTATATGAAGTTGCAAAGGCTAATAGGCCGAAATTGGGTAAGTGTCTCCGGGGCAGGGGTTTTTGGAATAAGAACAACCAGTGTCTTATTTATTTCAGGAATCATGTCCCCTGTGTCAAAAAAATAGCGAACGGCTTTACAAACAGAATCTCTAATAAGATGCCAGTACTTTTGGTAAAATATTCCAGAAAAACCATCTTCACCTGGAGCCTTCAAACCGCCTAGTTGTTTTGTAGCCTTGTGAATTTCTGAATCTGTGACCGGAGATTGTAAATGCAAGTTCATAGATTCAGAGACTACGGGATTAAGAACACTGATCACTTCCTCATAGTTACGAGTACCTTTTGTCGTGAATATAGACCCAAAGTGATCTCGTACGAGTCTTTGAATCTCACCATGCTCGTGTACCCATTCCCCTTGAGAATTTTTCAATCCTAAAATTTGGTTCTTTTGACCACGCTGAATAGCATAAAGATGAAAAAAACGAGAATTACAATCCCCATACTTCAGCTAATTGACATGAGATCTTTGATGCCAAAACATTTCTTCACGTAACCAAACGGTTTCAAGCTCTTGTAGCAACATCCTCTGTTTATTCAAGTTCCTAGTTGAGTGAGGTAGAGATTGAACTCTCTCAATTTCCTTGGTGAGGATTTCTATTTTGCGTCTGTTATTACCAAAAGTGTCACGGCTCCAACTTGTAAGATTACTAGCACAAGAAGAAAAATTTTGCTTAATGCCAAGAAGCTGATAGGAAACTTCAAAGATTGGCCAGGATCCTCGAATGGTGTTCTCGCATTCTAAATGAGTAGTCCACATTGATTCGAAGCGGAAACGAGATTTCTTTTTCCTATTGGTAGGATGGGAGCAGTAAATAAGAGGAGCATGATCACTACCAATCATAGGCTTATGTAGAAGAGATTGGAATGGGCACGCCTCAAAGAGATCAATGTTACCTAATGCACGATCAATACGCTCATGAATGTTGTCACTTTCATTCCGTTGGTTAGACCATGTATATTTCAGACCTGAAAATGGAATATCAATGAGACCAGCAGCAGCGGTAAAGCTTTGAAATTCTGAGATATGATGTAGATTCGAAGACCCTCCAACTTTATCACTAAGTTCACCAATCAAATTGAAATCACCAATAACAAGACATGGGACAACGCGAGAGGATCGATGAATGATAGCATCCCATACAGGAGCTCGTGATACTCGATCATGTGGAGCATATACAAAGCACATTGATAGAAGAGATAATTAGACATTTCATGTCCCACAATAGAGAGTTTCCTGAGCAGTGATCAAATTTTTATTGAAGGTGAGCACATCCAGATCAATAGAAGAGGTCCACCACAAAGCTAGACCACCAGAGCGTCCCACTGGATCAACATAAAAAGCAGAATCAAAATGTAATGAGCGTCGTAATTTTTCGAGCCTATGTTGTTGGTTCTTTGTTTCCATTAGAAAAATCACATCTGGGCGATGAATTCGATGGAGCTCACGTAAGTTAGAAACTGTCAAAGCTCGCCCTATACCATGACAGTTCCAGGAAAGAACTAACATTTGGCGTGTGGCTGTTTGGGGTCAGCCACCACAACCCTTAGATAGTTCTTTGATGGATTGAATTCCTCCATTTGAACGGGAACATCAATAAGATCATCAGAAGATTCCAATAAGTTTGAATCTAAAGTACCCATTATAGTTACATTGTTCCCTTTTAGGCGCCCTCTTCTTTTTCGTTCTGAGACAACAATAGGTGGAGGACGATGGGTTAAAAAGTTTCTCGCCAAATATTGACTCGTGGCAACCCTCTGATCAAAGCTATTATCAAGTTCAGGATTGTCACAAATAATCCTGTCGTTTGGTTGGTTAGCATCAACCTTAATGGCTGGGGATATGTGTCGGTAACTTACATTAGATACACCCCATGACAAAGATTTCATTCGTTTTCCTGAGGAAGAATCTAAAGACACATCATCACACTTATGTTTCATATCCAGCTTAGAGAGTGCAACAGCAAGAGAGACATCAATTGAAACGTTACGAGGGATCAGTGGGGTAGAAGGGTTGAAAAATTCTGGAGGCTCTGTTACATAGTAATCAGATCAAACAAGAGTTGTCGTGTTTGTAATGGTAGATGTCTCTGCTTCTTGACTTGAGGAAGATGTTGTTGAATAATTCTCACAATAACCAGGAGAGTGGGGTATATCGGTAATGGGTGGTTCAAAGTTGGTTGTTGAAGACGGCTGTTGTTTCGGTTTTTGGGAATGGGTAGTAGTTGGTGTGAGGTGTTTAGGAAACCTTGACATATGTTGATGTTGGTTAGGTTTTTGTAGACGTCGAACTGTGGGGGCATGCATCTCTGAGGACCATTTTCCTTCATTCTTAGCAATAACATTATTCGTACACGAATCACGTCCATGGCCGAGACACCCACAACGGTAGCAAAATTCAGATAAGCGTTCATATTTCAAAGTGACCCATGACTCTTTTCCACCTGAACGTGAAATGAAAAATCCAGGAACCAACGGTTTTGTAATGTCTATCTCAACCCGGAATCGAAGAAAGTCACGATCAGTTTGTGGTCCTTCACCAACACAATCCAATTCAATTAGTCTACCCAAAGAATTTGCAAGCTTTGTAGCGTATTCAGAAGACAACATGCCAAGTGGTAGATCATGAACTTGTATCCAAAACTCTCCTCTATTGAATTCCAGTTCATTTAGAGTCTTATTTGAATCCCACGGTGCAAGAGCTACATAGTACCCCATCACAGACCATGGAGAATCATGTAATATCTTGGGGATATCTTCCTTATTTTCAAAAGCAAACTTGAAAAAATTGTTCTTCCATGGACTTATGTTAACCGGGTTGTAGTTCTTCCAAGCGTTGCGTAGAATTGAAATAACAGATTGCTTATGGACAATATGGTTGTCGGCTATCACTTTACCAAGCAAGCAATTTTCAGGTGGGGCGTTGGTCATGATTAGAAAAAAGAGGTAACACAATCAAATACAATTACTAAATATGAAGAGCAGCCAAATTAATATTTGCAGTAACAAGCTAGCAGATAAATAAGGGAAGGCCACCAGCTGATAATTAACCAAAATTATTCTAGATAAACTATTGAGAACCTTAACCACAAAAGAAGAGCAACAAACCAATAGCTAATAATTAATCCAGGCTTAGAGACCCCATAGAGCAAAAACAGAGCATTCAATAGAATATCCCCAAATATCACTTTCGATTAAATCAAAATTGCAAAACAATGGATATTGAGTAATTAGCTGTAAAGTCAGCTTACCATAGATACATTAACACATCAATTTCAACATACAATACAATATTTATATTGTAGGGTCAAGGTTTTATTAAAGATGATGTACTGGCGGTGGAACAAATTAAGTCGGTGGTGGAGAATTCAAGCGAAGGAAATAGGATAATTTCAAATAATAGTAAAGATGGTCTATAGAGAATCGATTGATAGTAATTACTCACAGTGGAGTAGGTTAATTATCTCACAAAAGAGAGGAAGGACTCACAAGGGAGAAGAAGGACTCACTGCGGAGTGGAAAATTCGAGAGGATTCTTTTTGAAACACTTTTTTGTTGTTAGAGATGTTTTTGGGAGACTTTAACCGTCTAAATTTTCTTGCACAAAATGTTGACAAAAATATCGAATTTGGATAAAGGGGTTAAAATGACACATATTTTAAACACAAAATTTATATTAAAACTTTAAAAACTTAAGTAGAAGTAAATGAAAAATCAAAATTCAGAGGCTCAACACATAACTTATTTGCTTTGTCTTCTCCAACAAAGTGAGACCCCATTTTCCTCTATTGTTATACAACTCGAGCTTTCTTGTTTTCTTCATAAATTCACTTATTTTTTATCCTAAATCATCTATTAACATAACCAAATCCTCCCAAAAAAAAATATTATATATTTATAATAAAGTTTTAGATATTTGAGGCCCCTGTAAAATAGAGGCCTGTTTGATTGCTCTTCCCGCACATGCTCAAATCCGAGCCTCCCGTAAATGTATATCCATGTCAGAGGTTTGGTCTCTACTCTCTACTTTCAGGTAAACATATTACTATCTGCAATCCATCCGCAATACGCCTCGTTGTGACAAGATTAAATATTATTATTGTTACTAATGTGGAAAATTAGAAATGATTAATTAGTTTCGCTCATTAAAATTTAGTTTTATTTGAAACTTATTATGAACGACGAATAACAATATGTATGAACAAATGCAAGACAATAAATAAAGGAGAGATCAAACTAAATACAATAATTTATAGTGGTTCGGTCAAGAAACTTCTCTTCACCCTACTCTAATCAATGAGTTTCCTACTCGAGAGTGGTTTCACTAATTGAACAAGCTCTCTTCTTGGCGGAGAAAATTATACAACGTCACTTATAATTTTACCATACTAAGCTAAATATCGAGTTCTAACTAGGTAGAACCAACTTTTCTCTTGAGGTGTTTTAAGGCCTAGAACAATAACCTAACTCACTCTAGTTTGGTGTATAATGGTGAATATGACTTTGGAGTATAGTTGTGGAATATGAGAATACAACAAGGTTGCAAATACAAAATATAAGATTTTAACTCTTCTTGTGTTCTTCCCTAGCTAGAGTTGATCACTTTAAATGAATTAAAACAAGATAATGATCAAAGATTATTATGCATGAATGCTTTTAGTAACGCTTGACATGTGTTCACATGCTTATACTGTTCCACGGATCCGTGGGTTTGCAGATTTCAAAATTTATATCCATTTTGAATGTCTTTCAACTTTTGTTTGTATTGTTTTCATTCTAGATTGCTTAGGAAAGAGTTAGAGCAAAGCATGTTTGTTGTTTTCTGTAAGGAATTATTGAAGTCAGCATATAGATACTGCTGACAGGATTCTGCTGAAGCTTAGATTGATTCTGCCGATGATCTGGATTCTGCTGATGCATTAGTTTCTACGGATATAGTTAATCCGTAGATAAGAGTTAGTTATTTTAGGATAAGATATATAGAATATCTTCTAGAGTTTTATGAATATACGTTTCTTGTAACAGAGGTTAGGGTTTCTGATAGCATAAAAGGAACCCAAGGTCATTATATTCTGTACGTGTCAAAAACATTCTTAGTGAATAATAAAACGATCCATAGAGGATCAAAGTATTTAGTATACTGTTTGTATTTATATTCCACAATAGATACAAGCTCACAGAGATTGTCCATATAGTTTTGCTAGTGATTACATTAGTAAGCTATCGATCCATTGGCTCAAGATCTATCAAGGGTAGATCCTACAAGTGGTATTAGAGCCACAGGATAATCTCTGTAATCACACTTACCTTCAAACACCTTTTCATTCAGTACCCATGGGAGATACAGACTCTTCTGATGTCACTCAAAACAATGCCAACACTCTCACACAACAGCTTCAACATGTTGCTTTTTCAAATAGCAATGCCAAGTTTCCCTATCTCAAGAAAGACGAGTATGAGATTTGGGCTATGAAGATGCAGAATTGGATTGCTAGTGTTGACTTCAATCTATGGAATGTGATCTTGAATGGAAACAATCCTAAAAAGACAGGAAAAGGACATAATGGCCATGTTACCATCTATCCTCCTTCATCTGCTGAAGAAATCATTGCTATACAAAGGGAGAACAAAGCAAGAACCATCTTGCTTCAAGCAATCCCAAATGATCACATGGGAGATTTTCACTTTCTTGATGATCCCAGAGACATCTGGTTGGCCATAAAAGCAAGGTTCGGGGGCAATGAGGAATCTAAAAGAATGAAAAAATCCATGCTTAAGCAGGAATTTCAGGAGTTCAGGATATCAAAGGAGGAGGGCATTCAGAAGGGTTATGATAAATTCCAGAAGATTTTAAGTCAGCTGCATCAACTTCAAGCCAGGCTTGCCAATGAGGAAGTTAATTCCAAGTTTCTAAGGGCTTTACCTCCTTCATGGTCCCAGGTCAATATATCACTAAAAACTAAAGGTTGCCTGGACTATCTATCTTTTGATGACTTGTGTAACAAGCTCAGAGCCCTGGAGCTTGATATCAAGGGGCACTCCTCTTATACAGCAACTCCATCACAATCTGCATTTGTAAGCACTCATTCAAACAAAGTGTCACATGCGCCAAGTCCAAGCCCTTCCTCTACAATATTATCTTTCACATCTACTGGTCCAAAGAGTTATCCATAGACTAGTAATGTGATGGAAGATGTACTTCATTCGTTTGTTGCTGACTATGATCAAAAGCAGCAACTAGCTTATGAAGATTTTGAGCAGATTGAAGAGCTAGGATTGGAAGAGTTGGACTTAAAGTGGCAAATGGCAATGCTTTCTCTCAAAGTCAGAAGGTTTGAGCAAAAAGCTGGGAGAAAGCTCAATGTTAATGGAAGAGATCCAGCTCGATTTGATAGGAGAAAGGTGAAGTGCTATTCATGTGGAGAGATAGGACACTTTTCAAGAGAGTGCAAGGCTAAGAAGGCTAAAGACAATACAAGATATTCAGCCTACAAGAAGAAGGAGTTGGAAGCTGGAGATACAAAGGCATTGGTGACTGCTGTGGATGCCTGCATTGATTGGAATGAGCACGATACTGATGATGCTGCAAGCAGTACTTCTTAACAAATCTCCTGCCTGGCTAGTTGTGATGCTGAATTTGCCTTCATGGGCATATCTCCTCAGGTATCTAATTGTGTTTTTGGGCGTGATAGAAAATATAATGCTCTTAAAGAAGCTTATGATGATATGGAACCAAAATATAAAACCAGTTTTATTGAGGCTCAAGCTAATAAAGAAGCTGTTAAAACATTAGAAAAACGAAAGGTTTGGTTTCAACAAAATCAATTGGCTTATGAGGAGAAAATTAGAGTGTTAAAAAGGGATTTAGAGATGACTAGTAATGAGTTAAATTTTTCTGAAAAAGAAAAGGCTAGAGTTGAATTAGAGAAACAAGTTTTGCAAGATAAGTTTGATAAGGAAGTGGCTAGGCATAAAGAATGGCTAATTTCAGGTGATAAGTTAGCTAGTTTGCTCTATAGTAGTTAGTCAGTAACATCTGAGATAGGTTTAGGTTTTCAGAAATATGTAGGTGCAGAGGTACACCATAATTCAGATAAGAAAAGTAAGTATAACCTTGAACCTGTAAAATTCTTAAAAGAAGGTGAGATGCATGCAGTTCTAGGACCAATTAGAGGAGTATTTATGCCAACCACCACTACCTCAGACTTTGATGGCTCACATCATTTGTATGGCAAAAAGTCAGGTGACTTGCCAAATCCTGTTTGTACATCTAAGGACTCTGTCTCTCCCACAATCATAGGAACCTCTAAGCCCACATCCCACCATTTAGACTTAGCTGAATCACAGATGCACACTGGCACTAGGACTAATGACTCCCGTGACTCTAGGAATGTCTCTAGTAATGATTCTAATGAATGTGTCTCTTGTTCTTTCAGTGACAAGACCTCAGAGACCTCTACCTCTAGTTATGCTAGTTGTGATTCCAAGACCAAGTCAGATTCACCCAAGTCCTCACCAAAGTCCTCTGTCAAGTCCTCATACAAGTCTGCTAACTCTAGAGTTGCTGCTGATGAAGTTATTTCAACGACAGCTTCTCCTGAAGACTTGTTATTTACTTCTTTGAAAAACAATTCCTTTCAGTCATTACAAAACAATTCTATTTCCAGTGTTTGTTTGAATAATTCTGTAGTTGATAAGACATATTTTGGTTTGAATAAATCTTCTAGAAAGAAGAAATGTTTTGTTTGTGGTAGTAAATGCATTTGATTAAGGATTGTGATTTTTATGAAAAGAGGATGGGTGTTTCTGTTGCTCATAATAGACCTAGACCAAAGTGGACCAATGTTCATGCCAAACCCTCATATGTTCCACATGCAACCCACACCACCAGCAGAACCAACTCAGTTTCTGCTGATAGGTCTGTTCCTGCTGGTGGGTATGTTTCTGATGGTAGATATTTTACTGCTGATAGGAATAGACATGTTGCTAGACCATTTTCTGGATACAACAATAATTACTTTCAAAATGGTTATTGGCCTGGATGTTATGACCCAATGTTTTTGGGAAGGGCATATTGGGATTCTGCTATAAAGCCCTTAGCAGATTGTTATTGGAAATTTAATAGACCATTTATACACAGGGGTTCCAGGAACAATGGTGGATCTAACTCATCTACATGGCTTCATTCTAATGATCCACAAGGCAGGCTTAAGTCTTTCATGACTTAAGTATCTCTATGGTACTCATGTTGTTGTATATTTTGTTGTTGTAGGAACATCCTCTTTTAAATAAAGACTTAGGTATTGTTGATAGTGGTTGCTCTAGGAGCATGTCTGGGAATCAAGAGAAGCTACATGATTTTGTACCTTTTAATGGAGGCAAAGTGACATTTAGAAGTGGAGAAGGAAGGATCACTGGAAAAGGAACCATCAGAACTCCAAAACTGGATTTTGAGAGTGTCTACTATGTGAAGGAGCTACAAAATTTTAATTTGTTCTCTGTCTCACAAATTTGTGAGAAAAAGATTCCTTTGCACTGTCTTATTCTATCACAAGACTTCAAAATGCCTGATGAGAGTCTTGTCTTGCTAAGGGTTCCAAGAAATCATAATCTTTACACATTCAACTTGAATGATGTCAAGCCAGAAGGTGATCTAACATGCTTGGTGGCCAAAGCATCCTTGGATGAATCTACAAAATGGCACAGAAGGATGACACATGTAAACTTCAAGGTTATCAACAAGCTTGCTAAGAATGGATTGGTTCATGGACTTCCTTCCAAGATATTTACTAATGAACACAACTGTGTTGCATGCAACAAAGGAAAGCAACACAAGGCTTCTTATAAAGCCATCACTGTTGTGAGCACCATTTCAGAACCTTTGCAGCTGCTACATATGGATCTTTTTGGTCCAACATCCAACAGAAGTGTTGAGGCAACATGATCAAGATCTCCTAATGTTTTAATAATGACAAATAAACCTCCGAAACACATAAAATAACAACCCTTACCCGAAAAATGTGGATCTTTCAATACAGGTATGAATATGTTATGTGCTTAATTGAGAACACTCGAAACGAGTTTTGGGATTAGAGAGATCCAACTTTTAAAGCACCCATTTACGGGAAAACGCCAACTCATGTTTTCTAAATATCACCTCTATCCAAGGCTTTTCTAAACTTAGGGAGCTTATATACTTCACGTAACATCATGTGAAAGCATCCATATGCTCATATCCAGTGCTTACGTCTTCTCTAATTACGTAACGGGTTTACTCCCTTATTGGTCAAACTAAGTCAAAGGTCATTGTACATAAACGCATCCTTTCCCACTTGGGTTATGCTTTACATCAAGGCAAAGCACTTAATTTGTTTGAACCAAGGTATTAGTTGAGAACGTCGAGTCGTGGAAAGTCACGAGATATGAAACTATGGATTCTCGACGTTGTGTTACTTGAACTTATAAGTAACCTATGATTTTCTCAACTCATAATCTTAATTGTCTAAACTTTCTCTTCTTAATGACAATTAGATTATTTCTTAATCTCATTTTACAAAAGACAACAAAACCAAATCTCCCACATTCCTTCCCAAATATCCCTCTCCAACATTCTCTTACAACATTCCCTTACACTATCTTACAGAAGTGTACCTTTGTCCCTTCACATTCTCCCACACAATATTATCCCAATCTACCAACTTCCCATAAAATCCTTATACACACACTACTCACATACACACATCTTTACATTAAAAATACACACACATCACTCACATACCTCTCTTCACACACACTTACACATACTGCACCTATACTCTCATACACAACTCATACCTATACACATCACATCTATACAACCCATGTCTCACATACTCCCACACCTTTTCATTCAAAATACACATACTACTCACAACCCATACAAACACTAGGCTCCCCATCACATCCCACACTTACACACTCTTCATCTCAACCATCCATCCTCTTACAACACATCTCAACCATTCACTCACCCTCCTCTATATTCCATCACATGTGTTTAATCCAAGCCATCCATTTCAAACCAAAACCATCTCAACCATTGATTCACCCTTTCCCCCTAAGCAAAGCATATTCCTTTGGAATATCCCTTCTTAACCTTTCTCATCTAACCATGGTTAACTTCTAAACCTTTAACCCAACCTTGGTTACATCTTTATCCTTCCCTTGAGGAATATACCATGGCATATTCTCTTCTCACTTATGCCATGTGAGGAATATCATGTCTACCCCTTCCAAATTACCCTATCTACACTTTATACCATTGGTAATTTGTTTTCTCTTCAAACACTTCACAAAACGTTTTTCAAATTGGCTATTTGAGTTGGTAAACCTTAGATTGATTAATGTTAAGGTTTTGTGTAAAGTATAATTGGGGGTTTAGCAAGGTAAGGTATTCACAAGGCCCAAAACTTAGAATTTTGGAAATTGTTACAGAAGCCTGGCGCGCTGCCTGGCGGTCTCGGTAAAATTTCTCAAGTTTGGGTTCTTGACCTATAAATACATACCTTGCCTCTTGTATTCCTCAACCCTTTCCATTATTCTTTCTCTCTACATTCTTTCTCTCTAAACACTCTCAAATCTCTCTATCTCTAATCTTGTGTTCTTGATTCGCACTCTAACATCTTTGAAAGAACACATCTTCTTGCAAGGGAAGAATTAGAAGAACCTAATCCACTCTTGTGATTGTGTCGAGGGTCTTCTTATCTATACCCTTTCTACTAGAATTGAGTCACTAGGTTAGGTTAGGGCTTGATTGAACAAAAAATCTCTTATTCATTCTATTGTTTGTAAGGGAAGTCTTGTGTCTTTGTGACCAAGCCTAGATCATTAGGGATCTAGTTGGGGTTTGATACTTCCGGTGGGAAGTCTTGGTAGTGGTCTTGGTGACCCTTAGGTGAAGTCGAATCACGAGATTATTTTGGGTGGTTTCCGAGGGCGGAATACCGTGGGAGTAACTCCTTCTTTGTGAGCATCGATATTGGCGAATATCGGTGGAGTGAATTGTAACGGTTTGTAGTCCACCGAAAGGATTATACTAGTGAATAGTATCGGATTCGCAGATTCGCAACTGGACGTACGGATGGTATAAACCCCCCATACCGAACCAGTATATATCGTTGTGTTCTTACTTGCTTTATATACTTTGGTTGTGTTAGTGGTTGTTGGATTATTGTACAACCACTTGGTGTTCTCTTTGGCTTAAAGTTTTTAAACATCTAAAAATTCGAAGAAACCGTATTCACCCCCCTCTAAGGTTCTGCAATTGGTATCAGAGCGGAATACTGATTGGTCCTGAACAGTCATATAATTAATAGCCAACCACTTGTGAATGGTCAACCATAACGGTCAAACTAATCAGGACCAAAATCATTTATTTCCAAGGAGTATAGAATATTCCCAGGTCGTTTAGTCCCAACGAGGCGTGAATTCTGTAATACAACGAATCTGCGATCTGGTGAAGTTAAATATAAAAACAGGAATTTGACTGACTAACACTAGGAATATGAATAGTAAATAGCTCTGTCACAGCCATTTCAATAAAAACGTGCAATCAGAAACCCTAAAATGTAAAAGAATTTACAAATGTACGTTTAGGTTCAAATAAACGTAAACGTACAAAACAAATCAACAAATATAACTACAGTAGGTATTTACATGCCTTAGGGGCTTAAATGCAAATTAAATAAACTTAAAATATTTACTTTATAATTGCAAACTTATTTTAAAAGTTAAGAAAACCTAAAAACCTAAAACGCGTACGTTTACGTTTAAATAAACGTCTGCGTACCAAAATAAAACTGAAAAATGATCAATACAAACCCCACAAATGTGAAATTTATATTTTTGTGATCCTAATAATATAAGAAAATTATTTATAAATTAAAATGATTTTTACAAGTATTTATGTAATTACTATTAATTAAAAACTATTATTTACTTATTTAATAATTACCTAAATATAAAGAAAATCTAAAATAAACCTAAATAAATAAAATAAAAACTTAGAAAAATCTAAAATAATATAAAAGAATTTCTGAAACTGAAATTATATTTATTATACAATTATTCTATTTATTATTAATTATTTACTATTATTTAATTACTAAAACTATTTAAAATTATAATAAATATTATATGAACAGTAAAAAATATGAAAAAATTATAGAAAGTATGTTAACTGATAAAGAGGCTAGGAAAAATAAGCTGGGCACAACAGCTTATCCAGATAAGCTGGAATAAGCCAAACAGTTGGAATAAGCTAAATAGGCTAGTACTACTATAAGTATATTGTTTATGTAATAGCTTACGGAACTGATGCCCCAGAGCAGATGGAAGGGGGTGTGTTGTTTATGCATGTATGCTATCCTTGAGGTCCCAGGTTCGATTCCCACACACCCCATTTTTGCCATTTATTTTATTTTTGATTTTTTTACTTTACAAAACTACTTAATAACTGATATTAGGCAACTTTAATAAATGAAAACTTTATAGAAAAGCAAAATAAGCTCTGTACAAGCTTATTTTCTCAACAGTTTAATCAAAATAAGAAAATAAGCAATAAACTTCTAAATAGAAGCTATTACTTAGCATTAAATTGTTGTTTTTGGTATTTTCTTTTTATGGAACTCATTATATACAGTATATGAGTAAGTTAAATGAAAATAAAAAGTTTTGGACCAAAGAATAAGCTGATTCATGGGCTTATGAGTCATTCAGTAGAGCTTTTGGGCTCACAGTGGACTCATAAGCTCAAAATAAGCTTGGAAAAGCTTTACAGTGTAAACAAAAGGTGTAAGTATGTGTGTGCAAGTATTATGGACATATATTAACAAGGTAGTGTACTGGAAGTGACCAATAAGCTTGAAACAAGCTAATAAGCACTTCCAGTTATACTGCAATCTAAACACCCCTACAACTCATTTGATTGGTAAAATAAGCTTAGGGAATAAGCTGCAAAAGCCAAAATAAGCATTTGAGCAGCAAGCTGGGTTGGTGGACCTTCCAAAAAGCCAAGGCTTAGCCTGTGGGGTCCACAGGAGAACTTTTGAGGAGCTTATGAAATATGCTTGATTACACTGAATTGCTCAGTGTAATCCAAGAATGGGACAATCAAAAAGCTGTATGCAAGCTTAGAAAATAAGCTTGATAATGAGAAACAACCATTGAACCTGTTAGAGTGGTAGATGGGCTTCCTAGAAAGCAAATACACACAAGCTATGGTTCATTGGAGAGCTTTTTGTGAGCTTATGAAGTGACCATGAGTATGCTGATTTCTCAGCATACTCAGGAAAGTGGACAAATTAAAAGCTTAAAGCAGGCCTAATAAATAAGCTTGAAAATGAGATATGAGCTTTTGACTAAAGAGATGGACACTTAAGCTTCCTAAAAAGATAAAGTACTCAAGCTCTTGTCCACTTATAAGCTTTTGATGATCTTATGAAATTTGTCTAAGTACACTGATTACTCAGTGTACATGATTAAAAGTTGAGTTTTGATTTGGACAAGTTAAGCACTTAAATAAGCACTTATTGGAAATTTAAGCACATGCATAATCAGGTAGCACGACAAACTATACAAAACTTTAAATAACAAGAACTAACATACACTGATGAGCAAAATTCAAGCTTATGAAAAAACTATGAATCCTGTGCACAGGGCATGTTTAGGAAAAACTAGCTCAAAGATAAGCACAATTAAATAGTTAAAAAGCTGAACTAAAAATTAACAAAAATACTATAGAAAGATAAGCAATAAGGCTAAAATATCCTAAAAGTACAAGACTTAAAACTAAGTAACAAGATCACACTAAAAATCACAATTTAATTCAAAAACAGATTAACTAGAATTTGACTTTTAACTAAGAACACCTAAGTTGACTAATATGAGATTAGATCCTAAACTACTGACTAATTATGAAAGATTAAACATTAAAAACATGAAATAATCAAAGATAAACAACTATTAAGCAGATATGCAAGATTCTAGGTCATGACAATCTCACAGTGCTCATAATGAGGCAGTCAAGTGTCAATTTGACTTTCTATCATGCTACACCCTTTGATTGAAGTCTCACTGAGTTATTTAGGTCCCATATGGTGTACATCGCACAAGAACAACAACAAAAAAAACCTTAAACACAGTTAAACCATCACATCCAAACAACCCTTTAATGAAACAAAATTGAGTTTTTCATTCCATAAGACTGTGTAAACCTATCCTTTCCAATCCAGAGGTCACAATTTGTCAAAATGGACCTTTTTAAGCTTAAACAAGTAGTCACACTAGGTTAAACCTATGATTATCAAAAATAGGCATATTGACTGCCAAAAATGGTAAAAAAGTGCTTACAAGTGAATCCAGCTGAAACCCATAGAGACAAGGTACAAGAACTTGACCTAAGGCCTCCCACAAGGCTACTAACCCACATGACATTCCACAACTTCCATTGCTCCAAGAAGATTTCATCAGGAATACTTTCTTTTTGTATTTTTCATTTGTTTTCTAGATTTTTTTTAGCATTTTTGAGTTTTAAAGATTATAACTGAGTTAATGTATCTAAAAGCTTTCAAAGCTTTGTCAGGAGCTTATGTTAACTAATTGAATCCATTAAACAACTATAATCAACAAGAGATTAAATGACATGAAATTTAAATGGTACGGATAAGAAAATCATTAAACTAAAGATAGATTGAGATTAAAACTAAAAATAAGTTTATTACACATTGTAAATGCATAACAATTCACTAGAAAGCATTAAAGTGACATTAATCTAAGGAAACCAGTAAAGTTAATTAACTAGTGACCAAGGCTATTCCATTGGTACCCTTCTCCTTCTTCCTTCTTGGCTTTTTATACTCTCTTTGGACTCCCACTAGCACTCTGAATAAATCCCACCATCATTTGTGACCCTTGGATGATATTAACTCAATCTTGACCTTCAAATGGTTTTGGCGCCAAAATGCACTTTGGTGTTTTCTTTTGATAATTGAAGCCAGAGGGTAATATCTTGGAGTGTTGAGTTTGGAGGGGTGTAGGAGGGGGATAGGGGTGATGATGGAGGAGTGTTGAGTGGGTTTGACATGATGAGGAAGGCAGGGTGTTGCAAGGTCACAGGGTGAAGGTGGATGATGGTTAAAGCTTGTTGACCGAATTTTTAATATTAAAAGGGGAAGTGGGCTGAGTGTTTGTTTGGGCCAGGAATGTGGAGTGGGCTTGGGTTTTATTTAGATTTGGATTTTGGGGTTTATGAAGTAATAATATGGTCCGTTTGGTTTGTATGGTATTGAGCCCAAGGACTAACCTTGTAAATTCTGCAGAGTTCAGGGTATGAATTGTAACTTTTCCAAACTTCATTCAAGGAACCAAACCTGCATTATTCGATAATACAAGGACTATATTTGCATATTTTTCCATTTTTTCAAAACCAAGGACCATTTATGTCATTTTCTGAATTTAGAAGGGTTAAATGTGTAAATTCCCAAAAGTAATCAAAAATGATATTTCTTGCCAATTATGAATAGTACAAGGGTATTTTATGTTAAATTTCCATTTTAAAATACCCAGGGACTAAATTTTCCATTTTTGAAACTTGAGGGGTAAAAGTTGCCATTTTGTGAAAACTTTTATCCAGGGACTAATATTGAACAAGTTTGTTTATCCAAGGACTAAAGTTGACTTTTTATTCATTTTAAACCTTCAGGGACTAGTTTTGCCAATTTATGAAACTTCAAGGACTGAAAATGTCAATTGTGTGAACTTTGTATGCTTTTCACTTGTTTTCAATCTTTTTGTACCTGAATCACATAAAAACACATTTCAATGATATTTGTAACATTTATATGGTCATTTGTGTGTTTTTGGTCGTTTTTGTGGGTTTAACAATATAAAATATATGTGTATTTAGAGACATATCAAATACTCAAGTTTTTTAGCGTTAAAGCCTTCCCCGGAAGTCGTTTTAAGTCAAGAACTTCTTTCCCAAAAATCTAAAATCCTAACTAAGATTTTTGGTAAAGTAGAGTATAGATCCATGGCTCAAGAGAACTATGTTGAGGGGTGTTCTATGCAAGGACCACCTTTGCTAGAGACCGATGGGTTTTGTTTTTGGAAAACCCGGTTTGAGACCTATGTTAGGTCCAAAGATCTTGATTTTTGGGAAATCATCCAAAATGGCAACTTTGAGTTCATGGTGGAAGACTCAAAAACAAAGTTGTTGGTGAAAAAGCCACATTTGCATCTTTATGATGATGAGAGGAAAAAGCTTGGTAAGAATGATGAAGCCAAGATGTTGGTCTATAATGCTCTACCTCGAAGGGAGTTCGAGAAGGTTCATGTTTGCAAGACTGTCACACCCCCAAAATTGGGTCCAGCGGAAGCATACAAGCAGCTGGGGTGTAACTCAATTGGTATTATAACACTAGTTCAAAAATGGTTTGCACTTGAATCATTTAGAATAAAATAGTTAAATCAAAATGTTGATTTTTACATTGTTAAAAGTAGTGCGGAAGTAGGCCATTAAAATAGTTAAAAACGGTCCCCAAATGATTAAATCAGAGTCTTCTATGACCATGCCCTGCCCTGCCAAAACCTCTTGTAGCGTGCCATTGGTTAAAACCTGAAAATACATGCTAAAGTGTCAACACAATGGTTGGTGAGTTCATAGAGTCTTGTGAAAAAGAATGTAATGCATATGAATGAAGATTTCCCAGCAAAGGCATCGTAAATCCACTCAGTTCCAAGTCCCACCATAAGAGACTTGTAACCTGTGTGTTTACAACCCACTGCCAAATGTAATATGTTTGGTTTGTGTAAACAAAAGTAATAAGATTGATGCAAAAGCATTGTAATCCAGTAATAATAGTGGTGGAAAAGTATTGTAATTCCATAAGTAATTTTCGTATGTACAATAGCCACAAGTATAAAGTAAACCGACAAAAATGTCAAAAATGCTACATTGTCTCTTAAGCTCATGACCCCGAAGCTAGACATAGTAATGGCCCCAACAGAGTGTTTACTAGGCACTCAGTTTGATAAGACATGAAATGCATTCGTCCCGTTGGAGCAACCCAAACGCGAATGGAGGCGTCACCCTCAATAGATCTATTCACTCACTCTCGCTTAGCACTAAAATTAACGGTCCATGATAATAGAGGGGACTTAACTTGGTAGTAATAAGGAAACTTAAGCAATGTATGGAATTTGTAATACTTTGGCATTGTACAAAAATAATTCAAGCAGTGTATTCTTCCCCATAAGTAACTCAAATCGTATAAAGGCATAGAAAAAGTATTGAAGCATGTATCTCCCCCAAAGAGTTTATAAAGTCATTAAACAAGTAAAAGTGGGGCTATGACTCACCTGATATGATGGTACCATGAACATGTAATGAGCTGAAAAACAAGGCGCGCACACTAGCCGCAACCTAATATGAATGATGAACGATCTACTTTAGATCATGGAATGATGTTATGAATGTCCATGCACATGTTTCCTATACCACTCTACTCTTTGAAAAATACTTGTTGTTATCAAAAATATACATTCCAAGACTTAGGAAAAATATGGCTATTAGAAAAATAAAACTAGTTGCAATATATATACTTATATATATATATCGTATGTACCAATGTTTGTGTTGAAATCCTTGGTTTGAAATCCTTGAAATAACGCCTTGTAGTGATGAAAATATACTTGTAATCACTAATACTTCATTAGTTATGAATTTGGGTACTTGGTTAATATTTCTAGAAAATCTAGAATTTAGTACGTAGTGTTATTATTATTTCTAAAAGCTGCCAATTATAGAGGATTTTTGCCGATATTGAAACGTGAATATCTTTGTCGTTATAAGTCTGTTTTACTTGTTCTTTATATCCACGGTTACGTCTTAGTATGTAGTAATATATTTTGGAAAGCTTGGCTCCTCCGGGTTACGTCTAAAGCCTCTTTTTGTCCGACGAAAAACGTCCAACATCATGTATTTTTCCGGAAAATAGTTTTCATCAATAAACTTGCAAAAATCATAACTTCTTCGTTATAAACTCTTTTTAATCCATTCTTTCGCCTACGGATTCGTTTTTGAAATTATTTTCTAAAATTTTTGCCAAAGTTTCCTTTGTTTTTACTGATTTTCCAGAATTTAACAAAATGGGACAGCATGTTTATAAACTTGTTACAAATCCATTTCCAAGGTTCAAAACTAGTTTTAACTTCAACCAAAACTCTTGCAAACTCCACAAATCTATAATAATCCTACCATACACCTTCTTAGGGTGCCATAGGTTCCTAATGACTAGTAAACAAGTTAATTTAACAAAGGAACACCTAAAACCAATTCTAGGGTTTGTATGTTCAAAAAGTATACAAAAATAAAGTGGTATAACTAGTTTGTGCATGAAATTTAGCATGAATACTATAAGATACATGTGTTAATTAGATGAAAACATGAAAATAATTTTGAATACTCACTTTGAAATAATAGGTGGTGAGATGATGAGAAACCTTGGATTACTTGTGTTTTTGTGTTATGATTCTTGATTATGATGATGAAATGAACAACTTTGATGCTTTGTACTAAGAAAAATAATGGATTTTGGTTATGGATGGAGGTTGGGTCGTGGTTATGGTGATGAGGAAGAGAAAGATGAAAACTTTTGGATCTTGAAAAAGTGAGGTTATGATTTTGGTTTTTGGTTTAGTTATAACATTGGAGGTTTATTGTATTATAAGTGTACATAAAGGCATGAGGTTAGAATAATACTTGTGGTATTTAGGGGTGGTATTGTGGCCGGTTTTCAATGTGAAAAGGAGTAGAAAAATCGGTTTTGATCACTTAGAAAATGTAGTGTATTATTAGTTGTAGTTTAGTGTAAGTATTAGTTATAATCGGGTACCGGGTTTGCTAGAAATAAATGTTAACGAAGTTAACCGGGACTTAATAAAGTCACAAAAATGTTAAAAATATGTTGGGTACAAGTATTGAGTGTTCAGGTGATTATTGGTTAGTTTTCGCGAAAACCGTCGTAATATTCATAAGCTTACGTTATAAATAAAATAAATTTCCAAAATACTGGGTAAATGAATGTTATAACTTTTATGATGATAAAATGAATATAAAAATATGTCGGAACCTTTGTGGGAATATTTAGATATTTTTGTCGTATATAAACCGGGTGCTAATGTTTATTATAAATAATTATACATAAAAACGTTAAATGTATCAAATATATAAATTTGAAAATCCTAAGAGTGGTATAACATGTAAATGACCTACTGATGATATGCAGACTGTCTCTAGTCCGTATGCAGTGTCCTTACTGATAATGAAATGAATTCGCACCTAAACCTATACGGTTACGCGAATTTTAATACCCGTAAACTAAATTTACGATGAAATGTGTAATGCAAGTGAATAGTGAAAACTTTTCCGGCAATGAATAGTGTTCAATGAATAGTAAAATTTCTGAATGCTTCTCGGAATGTCAAACTGACACAAAAAATGATGAATAGTAAACTGATAAATAGTGTTTTGATGAATAGTGTTTGATGAATAGTGTTTTTCCAAAGTTTGGGAAATGACCTGAAATGGTGAGTTGTGACAAAGACCGCCAAGGAAATTTGACACTCTCTCATCATCACTCATCAAGGCAACTCTCAAGTGAAAGATTGCAAGATCGACTTACTCATACAACAATATGAGAAGTTTACGATCTCGGATGAAGAAACCATTGATAATGGTTACACAAGGTTCAATGCTATTATCACTAGCCTCACGGCTCTAGATCCTAGCTTCTATAACAAGAACCATGTGAGGAAGTTTCTTCGAGCACTTCCAATAAAGTGGAGGCCAAAGGTGACGGCCATAAAAGAAGCCAAGAATTTGGTGGAACTACCTCTTGACGAGCTCATTGGAAACCTCAAGGTCTATGAGATGATTCTTGAGAATGACAAGATGAGTACCATAGACAAAAAGGAGAAGGTTAAGTCTTTGTCTCTTAAGGCTAAAGTCACTAGTACTCAAGCTAGTGATGATAGTGATAGTCAAGATGATAGCAATGAAGAAGATGATATGAATGACGAAAAATACAATCTCATGGCTAAGAACTTTCGGAGGAGGTTCTTTAGGAAAGGTGGTAACTTTGGTAGAAGAAATAGGTTTGGAAACCGAGATAATGGTAGAAGGAACAACTTTGGGGGAAACCGAAGTAGTGACAACAAGGTTGGTGAAAGCTCAAGATGCACACAAGGATGCTACAATTGCGGAGAGAAGGGTCACTTCATCAATGAATGCCCTAAGCCTAGAGTGAACAAAGCATTTGTTGGAGGTGCGTGGAGTGATAGTGAAGATGAAGACCAACCAACAAATGACGCTACGTGTCTTATGGCTCAAGAAAAATTTGAGGTATCTCTAAACTCTTCTTTTTCTAATAACTTAGATATTATCAATTTGAAAAATGAGAATGAGGAACTAGTTAAGTTTAATGATGATTTTAGAAAAACCCTTGAAAGAGTCCTTAAAGAAAAACGTCTCCTTGAGTTAGAAAATGTTAAATATAAAGAAAGGGTTTGTGAACTTGAAAGTAAAGTGAAAATACTAGAACATTGCAAAGAGGTGGTTGAACCTTGTAAAAGTTGTGAAGCACTCACACTTGAGGTTAACTCTTTGAATGGAAAAGTGTTGGAACTTCAAAAGGAGTCGTTAAGCTTTTCAAAATATAAAAATAGCTCAAATGATTTGGATGGCATTTTAAGTCATCAAAAAGTGTCCCAAGATAAGGGAGGTCTTGGATTTTCAAAATTTGGAAAAACCACTCCTATAAGCCTAACAAAACCAATAACATTTGTAAAGGCTAAAGAAAACGAGGCCCCAAAAATCCCCGAAGCTAACGCGCTGGCTGACGCGTCAACGCGCCTTCAGCGCGACAAGGCCTCTGAGGAAAATTGGATCTTCATCAAACAATGTCATTAAACCAATTACTCCTCAAGCTCCTCTTGTAAGTACTCGAGGTAATCAAGCTCCCATTACAAGAAGAGAAAACCCAAAACAATTCTCTAGCTCAAGTTCTCGCAATGGACTTGGATACTCACAACCTCGAGTAAATCATAGACCATTTTTGCCTACACCCAATATGAGATCTTCTACCTCATACAACCAAAGACCATCTTTTTAAAATAACCAAAGAAGAAATTTCTCTAACTATGGTCAAAATTATTCTCAATACCAATATAACAATTAGCAAAGGAGAGACAACTCCTATTCAAACCAAAACTTCTTTAGACCTCAAGCATATCATAACTATAGACCAAGTTATCAAATTAAAAATGACTATCAAAACAATCCTTGGTCCGCTTTCTCTAAATTTGGTATTGAGAAATTATGTGTCTTGCTTCAAGACCCAAGAATTTTTAACTTGGGCACTTTAAATGCTAACCAAAATGGACCCAAGAAACAATGGGTACCAAAGGCATGAGTTGTACTTTTGTTATAGGTTTGTCTCAAAAGTGATCTACAACCAGATGAGTGGGTAGTGGATAGTGGTTGCACTAAACACATGACCGGGAATAGAAGATTGTTCACATCATACATGGCGTATAATGGCAATCATGTCATTTTTGGGAGCGAACTTAACGGCAAAATTGTCGGCAAAGGTAATGTCCTTCATGATTCCATTGAAATTACCAACGTTGAGCATGTTAGAGGTTTAAACTTTAATTTGATTAGTGTGAGTCAATTAAGTGATGATGATTGTGAAGTTAAATTTACTAAGGTAGATTGTACTATTATAAAAATGGTGTTGTGTTAGCAAAAGGTCATAGGAGAAATAACTTAGATACATGAAAGTTGGGTGATAAATCTAAGCAACACATATGTCTTACGTTCATGGTGGACAACTCAACGCTTTAGCATAGGAGGTTAGGTCACGCCAATATGAGGTTAGTTCAAAACCTAGCTTCTAATGAGCTAGTACGGAATTTACCAAAGTTGAGCTTTGAAAGGTATTATTTTAATACATGTCTAGGGAGTCTAGGACAAACTAATAATAGGAACAAAAAGGAAGTGACAACTAATAGGGTTTTAGAGTTGATTCATTTGGATTTGTATAGTCCATCTCCAATTCAAAGTTATGGAGGAAACTTCTACACTTTAATGATTATAGATGATTATTCAAATTACACTTGGATATTATTCTTAGAAAACAAGGATGGAGTCTTGAATAAATTCAACATTTTAAGAAAGAAACTTGAAAACCTACTTGATTGCTCAATTATCTCAATTAAAACAAATCATAGTAGTAAATTTGATAAAATGCAATTTGGGAACTTTTGTGAACAACATGGAATATCTTATAACTTATCGGGCCCGTTCACTTCTCAATCGCTTGAGATTGTTGAAAGAACACATCATAAGTTAAGAAAATGAGTCGTGCTATGCTTGACGAGCAATCTATCCCACAAAAGTTTTGGTGTCATGCCCTAGATACCGCATGCTATATCTTTAATAGAGTTCATATAAGAAAGGTCATTAATAAAACTCCATATGAAATACTTAGAAATAGGAAGCCTTCCTTAGAGTATTTTAGAGTATTTGGTTGCAAAGTATTTATACTTAACACCAAAGAATATCTCACCAAATTCGACCCAAAGTCGTATGAAGGTGTGTTCCTAGGATAATTTCAATCTATTAAAGCATACATAGTGCTTAACAAGGAAACAATGAGGATTGAGGAATCTCTCAATGCGACCTTTGATGAGAGCATGCCCGAGCCTAAATCATCTCCTTCGGTAGAAGATGATGTGATCAATGAACCTTTAGTTCAAGATCAAGAAATCGCCGACATTACAAGTTAATGTTTCGAATGAAGGAAATCCTTAGAAAGTGAGAGAAGCGAGGGGTCATCTTATACAACAAGTCATTGGTGACTTGAATAAAAGGACACTTAGGTCACAAAACAAACAAGTCTAAGTTTTGGCATGACATTTTTCAAAAATCCAAATTGCTTTTGGGATAGGTTTGGATGTTCATGGATAACATGCATCTTAGGAGAACAATCTTTAAGCCAAAATAAAATGTCTATATGTTGTTTGCAAGCCTTTTAGGTGCTATTAGAGCTTATGTGTTTACATGATTAAGGCTTATATGGAGGCATGGATGGAAGCCCAAATAAATGTCTTCCAAGAGGAAAGATATGTATCAACTCATTATTCAAACAATGATTGATAATATCCAAGATTCTACTTGTCTATGCTATGTGCATTGAACAAAAAAATTTGACACAAAATTATCTTGTTTAATCTTGATAATATTGATTTTGTCTAAATTACAAGACTAGATATAATATTGATCACAACTTTCACTTGTGTTGAAAATGTTATATCTAATTCTACTTGTTCATCTTATGTGATCAATACATGTTGCATGATTAAATTATTTAATCATAAGTGTGAT
The DNA here is from genome assembly GCA_030686995.1 of Artemisia argyi. Lineage (NCBI taxonomy): Eukaryota > Viridiplantae > Streptophyta > Magnoliopsida > Asterales > Asteraceae > Artemisia > Artemisia argyi. The sequence goes on from JARVZY010002053.1 coordinate 209,978, forward strand.
ATCTTCAAAATTGTGATCTAACAAGATCTTTTACTCAACCATTATTAGATGCATAGCTTAACAAATTATGGTGCATGCTTGAGAAATAATGGTAGGTAGCATGTGTATTTAGTCTACATATCATAACTTAAGATCAACTAAAACACTCATAGTTCTTTGAATAACTCTTCCCATGACCATGTGATCAAAGCATATTTACCTTTCCAATATATTCTCTTGATCTTCACAACTTGTACACCTAATTAGGAATCTTAGTACTAATTGCCTTAATACCCGTTGGATAATAGGAGTCATTACCCATATCTAAACCTTACTCTACTATTATTTAAGGATTAGAGATCTTGACTAAGCATTACACCTAAAATCTCAATCTAAGTTAAAAATGAATAACTAACCACCTTCTCCAAACAATGTTCTTGACAATTTCATCCTCCAAAGTAATGACACTAATTCATTGATTGCAAACAATGGAAGTGAAGAAATTGTTAACAACAATGTTGTCCCTCAAGTTCCAACTAAGAGTGTTTGGATGGGAAATGGGTGGTTTATGCAAAACAACCAACAACAATATCCTAGGATCAACCTTGAAAAACTAATGCAAGATGATGTTTGGAGCAATCCACAAAATGTTCAAGTCACAACATCCCCATCAAGGGGAATTGGTGATGAAGAAGTTTGGGAAAAGATAAGGAAGCCCTTAAGCCCAAAACTTCGTCAAGGCAACCATGCAATTTGTTGTGAAAACACAATTGACATGCTTAATGCTATTAAGGATCATAGAGAAGAAACCCGTAAAATGCTCAAATCTCTCCATGACGGAGTTAAAATGCTACAAGCATTGGCCTCAAACATAACATGCATTGTGCATCAAGAAAGGGGTGATGACACTTGTGAGGACAATTTTGTAGATCACAAGAAATAGTTTCCTTATATCATGTATTGTTTAAGTGTGTTTGGTAGATTCTTTGTGCGTATTTTGTGTTTCTTGGATCTCATGGTACCATGATATAGTTGTAATTCTAGCTTTCAAGCTTTATAATAATAATAAATGCACTTTCCTCAATCTTGTCATGCTCAACAAATGGTTATTGGAGTCATATTGGACAAATATATATGTTGTGGACTAACCCTTGATGCAAGTATTCAAATGGTAATCTAACCCGTTTTTGGAACTTTCACATGTGAGGATTTCTCGTTTGTTGCATGTTGTGATTTCTATGTGTAGCTAGGCCACCGCAAAGGTGAGGCTCTTGACCCGTGGATCCCCACCTTGAAACAAGGGGGAGCAATGATCTAGGGGGAGCTATGTTCAAGGGGGAGCACGTTCGGGTACAAGCTACTTACCCATTCAAATGGAAGTCCCGCCTTTTTGATTCGCCAAAAGGGGGAGAAAGAAAGCAAGAGCGTGAAGACCAAGTTAAAGAACAAACAAAGGCTTCACCAAATTACACGGCAAAGGTCAAGACGCAAGCTACACCAAAGGCGCGCTTTGTCTTTGCTAAGTTTGGTAATTTTATTTGCTTTCGGATTTTATTTGTCATCGTAAAAAAGGGGGAGATTGTTGAGGCAACATGATCAAGATCTCCTAATGTTTTGATAATGACAAATAAACCTCTGGAACATATAAAATAACAAACGGTAGCCTAAAATCGCCGGAGCCAATAGCTGCTGCTGGCACGCTGCCCGCGCCTTAACGCACGGGTGACGCGCTAGGAGTCTGTATTGCTCCGGGCGAATTTTGAAAGTCGGCTTTCCCCTTACCCCAAAAATGTGGATCTTTCAATACAGGTATAAATATGTTATGTGCTTAATTGAGAACACTCGAAACGAGTTTTGGGATTAGAGAGATTCAACTTTTAAAGCACCCATTTACGGGAAAACGCCAACTCATGTTTTCTAACTATCGCCTCAAAGATAAGGCTTTTTAAAACTTAGGGAACTTATATACTTCACGCAACATCATGTGAAAGCATCCATATGCTCATATCCCGTGCTTACGTCTTCTCTAATTACGTAACGTCTTTACTCCTTATTGGTCAAACTAAGTCAAAGTTCACTTTGCGTAAACGCATCCTTTCTCACTTGGGTTATGCTTTACATCAAGGCAAAGCACTCAATTTTTTTGAACCAAGGTATTAGTTGAGAACGTCGAGTCGTGGAAAGTCACGAGATATGAAACTATGGATTCTCGACATTGTGTTTCTTGAACTTATAAGTAACCTATGATTTTCTCAACTCATAATCTTAATTGTCTAAACTTTCTCTTCTTGATGACAATTAGATTATTTCTTAATCTTCTTCTTAATCTCATTTTACAAAAGACAACAAAACCAAATCTCCCACAATCCTTCCCAAATATCCCTCTCCAACATTCTCTTACAACATTCCCTTACACTCTCTTACAAAAGTGTACCTTTGTCCCTTCACATTCTCTTATACAATATTCTCCCAATCTACCAACTTCCCATAAAATCCTTATACACACACTACTCATATACACACATCTTTACATTCAAAATACACAAACTTCACTCACATACCTCTCTTCACACATACTTACACATACTACACCTATACTCTCACAACTCATACCTATACACATCACATCTATACAACCCGTGTCTCACATACTCCCACACCTTTTCATTCAAAATACATACACTACTCACAACCCATACACATACTAGAATCCTCATCACATCCCATACTTACACACTCTTACACACTCTTCATCTCAACCATCCATCCTCTTACAACACATCTCAACCATTCACTCACCCTCCTCTCTATTCCATCACATGTGTTTAATCCAAGCCATCCATTTCAAACCAAAACCATCTCAACCATTGATTCACCCTTTCCCCCCAAGCAAAGCATATTCCTTTGGAATATCCCTTCTTAACCTTTCTCATCTAACCATGGTTAACTTCTAAACCTTTAACCCAACCTTGGTTACATCTTAACCCTTCCCTTGAGGAATATACCATGGCATATTCTCTTCTCACTTATGCCATGTGAGGAATATCATGTCTACCCCTTCTAAATTACCCTATCTACACTTTATACCCTTGGTAATTTATTTTCTCTTCAAACACTTCACAAAACGTTTTTCAAATTGGCTATTTGAGTTGGTAAACCTTAGATTGATTAATGTTAAGGTTTTGTGTAAAGTACAATTGGGGGTTTAGCAAGGTAAGGTATTTACAAGGCCCAAAACTTAGAATTTGGGAGATTGTTACAGAAGCCTGGCGCGCTGCCCGCGCGTTGAAGCGCGGGTGACGCGCCGGTCTCGGTAAAATTTCTCAAGTTTGGGTTCTTGACCTATAAATACATACCTTGCCTCTTGTATTCCTCAACCCTTTCCGTTATTCTTTCTCTCTATATTCTTTCTTTCTAAACACTCTCAAATCTCTCTATCTCTAATCTTGTGTTCTTGATTTTCACTCTAACATCTTTGAAAGAACACATCTCCTTGCAAGGGAAGAATCACAAGAACCTAATCCACTCTTATGATTGTGTCGAGGGTCTTCTTATCTATACCCTTTCTACTAGAATCGAGTCATTAGGTTAGGTTAAGGCTTGATTGAACAAACAATCTCTTATTCATTCTATTGTTTGTAAGGGAAGTCTTGTGTCTTTGTGACTAAGCCTAGATCATTGGGGATCTAGTTGGGGTTTGATACATCTGGTGGGAAGTCTTGGTAGTGGTCTTGGTGACCCTTAGGTAAAGTTGAATCACGAGATTCTTTTGGGTGGTTTCCGAGGGCGGAATACCGTGTGAGTAACTCCTTCTTTGTGAGCATCGATATTGGCGAATATCGGTGGAGTAAATTGTAACGGTTTGTAGTCCGCCGAAAGGATTATACTAGTGAATAGTATCGGAGTCGCTGATTCGCAACTGGACATACGGATGGTATAAACCCCCCATCCCAAACCAGTATATATCGTTGTGTTCTTACTTGCTTTATATACTGTTGATACAAAAGTTGGGCGTTCCTTGTTTGGGTTCCTATTCTCGTACCAATCAGATCTTAAGGCTTGAGACCTGCGCACTAAGAAAGCAAACAAACATCGTTAGGCTTATCGTGGGATTGTCTCCCACGATTATCCTCCGGCGTGAGAGTAAGTAATCGGTTTTAGGGTTGTATAGAAGAGTTAGGGTTGTAGATCGTCCCTTTAATGAGAATTATGATATTCTTTATATAGGCACGAAATCCTTGTAGATTTCGTGTTTCTCACTCTTCGGCGTATAATGCCTATCCAGTCTATGGATCTTTATCCCATAAATAAGAGATCCTTATCTAGACCATAAATAATGTATTTGGGTTTGGGCTTTTGTGAGCCCAAACCGTTAGCATGGTAGCCCAAATCATTGTTGTGATAGCTCACTAGTGGTGGGCTTGGGCGTTAGTAATGTTCATTAATCCGGTTCGTGACCCGAATATAGACTATACGTCATCATGTCCCCCAGTCTAGTATGCGCAGGTTTTAACCGCGGGTGCTAGACTAGTAATGTCAGCGGTAAGCGTGGCGGGGAAGATTCTAGTATTTCCCGCCAAAAAGAATATACGGTGTATCTAGTCTTAAAACATCCCACGTATCCCTTGAAATACGTGAAAAAGTGTTGTACCTGTTGGTATTCTAGCCATACGATGAAAGTAGTGGGATCCACGTGGCAATCATCCAAGGCTAGGGGTAACCCTATATAAAGGGTTCCCCATTTTCACTGTGATTATCACAGTAAAAACCTCCATTTCTTCACTTTAAGAGTCATCAATCAAGAAAAAAATTAGTATCTATTAAGGTAATTGCGCATGCGCTCCATAGTCAAATCTTGTTTAGAAGATGGTTCGTCAATTAACTGAGTTCGTGTCTGAGATTGACGAGGATGAACTCTGTCAGTTCACCTCCGACTATTTCATCCCCCTCGCGGTGCACCCGGAAGTACCGGAGGCAGACACATGTATCGCATACTTCCCTGAGGGGAAGATAGGGGTATACACACACTTTTTTGAGTTTGCGAATCAGTGCGTGCTCATATCCCTATTCTTGAGCGACGTGCTCAACTTCTATCGTTTGCATATATCTCAGCTGCACTGTATAGGTGCGGCGTAGATAACAAATTTTGAAGTAAACTGTCGTTTACTTGCTATAAACCCTACCATCAATCTCTTCCGCGCGTTTTACCACACAACGTGGTCAAACGGGTGAGTATCTTTTTCTAAGTGCCCAGGGCGCTATCAGTGTTATACTGAGAAAGTAGACGCCCTTAGGAGTTGGAGGGAAAGGTTTTTAAGGGTAGATGATACGGTGTTCCCTTCGCTCTTTGAGTTTTATACTCAAGGGACGCTTCCGAAGGATGAGCGCCCAGGTCCCGGTACGTATAACGCGAAGGATGCGGAAACCATTAATGCTAACCGCATCCCCATCAACTCCTATCCTGAGGAGTTTTTGGTTCATATGGGAATTAGTCGCAACTATTTCCATGGTTGACGAGGTGCCAACATTTCTGGATGAAAGCGGCCAGGGTGGCTGCTTGTCCTTTCTTTCCTTCACATTTGTAGTGTAAGCACCCTTTTATATTGTGATTTTAATAACTAAATTGTTCTTTGTTGTTTGTTCAATTGTTGCGCAAAGATGGACTTGTTTGGTGTAGTGAAGTTGACAAAGCCCTCGCAAGTGACTGTGGGTGTGCGCCCACTGAGGGAAGGTGAAATACCTATTTTGGAAGCCACATCCGGACGTCTTCTGGAGCCTGTGCAAGAGGAATCATCTGATGTTGCACAACCCTTACTGAATGCAACTCCGGTGCAAACTGTTCCTGCGCAGGGAGTGCCAGCTCCTGAGCCTGCCTGCACTGAGTCGTCTGAAGGTGCTGGGATCCTCAAGGTTGATACCGATTTTGAAGAGGAGTGCCAGGGTGCCAAGTGCAAGGCCTCTGATGATGGTGGTGAGGGTACTTCTAAGCGCAGGCGCCATGTTATCATTGAAGATGAGTCCACAGATGAGGAGGCGTCACTATCCTTGGCTACGCTTGATACTACTGAGACCTCCTCTCCTACGTAAGTGACAATGGTTTTGTTATCTGTTTTCTTTCTCTTTAGTTGCTATACAATGCCTTGACTCCTTGTTGTTTGCATGTAGTGACAAAGCTGTAGGGGGTGATGCAGCGTTCGTTGAGCAGTCGCCACCGAAGGTGAGTCATCCTCAAGTGGAAGAGCCTTCTAAGGTTGGTGAGGAGTTGTCTGTGGAAGGTCTGATAGAAGAGTTGGGTCTGGCGGCTGCGCGCCAGGCCGCTATGGTTGATCAACTTAAGGCTCGGTACGCTGGGGAGGGTAGCAGCAGCGTACAAAAAGATGAAGTGATGGATCTAAACACCTTGATCTGTGTTAGAATGATACTTTGAGTTATATCACTAAGTATGCGGAATCTACTTAGTAATACTTAGAAGTTTGATTGTGAATGAAACAGTTGTATATGAATGAGAATAATGTATGTATCAAACTGTTAGCTTCAATATTATTAATAATAATAATACGAGTGATCTTAATATTACTAGGGTTGCAACCTTGAAGCTCTAAGAAAAACGTATATCCAACCTTAACCTAGGACCTCCTTTTATAGCATAAGGAGTCCTCTTCTACAAGATACGTATAATGATAATAGAATAAGATATACACACGATCTATTCTATATTTATCTATACAAGTTTCCTAACAGTTATCCTAACAGCAGTGGTAATAATATGTACTAGCAGTGGTAATGAGTTTCCACTGCTAGTGCATTCTTCAGCAGTTGTAATCTTCATACTTAGCCGTGGTAATTGTTAATATAATTCCCAACAATCCTCCCCTAAACTTATGATTAACATATAAATCAATAAGTTTCTTCAAGTAGTCAGCAAATATGAGGATATGGGAATTCTTCCAAACACTTATCTTCTTTTTCTTAACTCCTTATCACCTCTCACAATTTGATCATAAATTCTCTATAACAAATCTTCTATAACTTCACTTCTTTCCCAATATCTGAGCTTAACTGACATCATAACAGTGAGAACTCCTGCTCTCAATGGATATTCCTTCTCAGCTAACGTAAATGCATCAACTCCATCTTGAGTAGAAACATGATGTACATCACTTGAATCATAGAACTTCCACAGAGTATTCATATAAGCTTCAAATCTCCAATACCTGTCACTAGGGTCTGGTTCATATAATCTTCTAAAGTGAACCCACAACTCTTGAGTTTTGACATCAACAAGTTCATCTTTCTTGAACTGATCTTGAATTATCCTCCACAAAGTATCCAGATCTTCTCTATCACAAGATCTAACAATATCTTCAAAATCTCTGCAAATGCTTGTGACATTACTAGTTCTGATAATCTTCCATGCTACACCAAAATCATCAGAATAGATTTCCCAACCAACTACTGGATATCTTGTTTGTAAAGGTTCTATATTAAGCACATCAGTTTCAATAAACACCATATTGGTAACTTGTTCTTCAGTAAACTTGCTGACACCTTCTTTTGCTTGAGATAACTCATGAGTCTTCAATTTCTTAGCATCTTTGGATTCAAGACTCATTCCTGACCTTTTTGACTTTATTGCTACAGGTTCTTTATCCATAGGAATGAAATTACTATCCTGTCTTTTAACCCTGTAGTAAATACCTTCAACCTGATCATGTGTCATTCCTTTAAATTGTGCCATCTTCCAATTTAACATGACAACAATAGGTCTTCATCTCAGCAATAATTTGTGCCTTAGTAGGTTGTCTTGGTTTCTTTTGACCCTTTCTTACTGTGCCAATGATATCATCAAGAGCCTGTTGATTCTTCATCTGAATGAAGTCCTTCAATTGAGCAGACCTTTGATCTTCATTTAAAGTTGTGTTAGCAATGAGTTCAACTGCCTTCTTCCTAATCACTGGGTCATTTGCAATCATGAACTCAATTTCTTCTTCTGTAGGCACATAAGTGAACATTGGAGGTTTCTCATGTAGTATGGTTGGTGGAACAATAGAAAGTGGTTCTTCCAGCACTGTTTCCAATTTATCCAACCTCTTAGCTTCCATAAAATTTTTAATCTCTTCTTCCTCTTGTCTTTTCTTCAACTCTGCAGTTTCATCTTCCACTAATTTCTTTGCCAACTCTGCATCGTAACTAATTTGAGCTTGTTCCCTTCTAGAAACCTTTCTTGGCTGCACTTGTTCTATACTAATCATAACTGCTTTACCCTTTTCTGTTCTTATTCTAGCAGCTTCTTCTTCTGCAGTGGTAACATCTTGACTAGCAGTAGGAACTTGAAACTCAACAATGGAAATTGGTTGAGAAGAAATTCCAACTGTATCATCAAAATCAGCATCCAAACCATAATCTTCTCCAAAATCTATCTTCCTCCCCTTAGTCTCAGCATCTGTTTTCCTCCCTTGTTTGGAAGAATCTCCCAAACCTTCACTAATGCTTGCTGAGGAATCTTATTGAGGTAAAGATGAAGATGAAAACACAATCCTTGCAGATCTTTGCTTCTTTAGGCTCTCAACTTCCTCCTTTAAACTCTTAATCTCTGCTTTCATCTGGTTAAGCTCTGTGGCATGCTCTTTCTTTGTCTTTGCCAGTTCTTTCTCCAGAGCTGTAACCTGCTTGACTAATTTGGCACATAATTCCATCAATTCATTAAGTTGCACACTGCCCTCAACACTTCCAACTGTGTTACCTGTTGGGAGAGGTGAATCATAGGGAATTGATTCAGGCTCTTCTCTAGTTGGACTAGGAGGAAGCCTTGAACCACCACTGCTTGTTCCTAAACCAAAAGGTTCAGCATCATGCAATGTTGTGATGAGAGGAGCTGGCCGTTTTTGCCTCCTCTCATATGTGTGAGTTACTGCAGGGGTATGTTGAATAGGTGGAACTACAATAGTGGGTGTGTGATGGGATACAACTGGGATAGTTGCATCTTCACCCTCTACCTGTGAAAGAATTTTAGGAAAAAGTGGTTTAACCTCCCCATTCCAAATTTCTGAAGCTTTACACATATTTTGAAAAACTTTTGGCTTAAGACAGGGGGTTTGATAAACTCTTTTGTGGGTTTGCAGCTGAAATTCATTTAACACTGCTTGCACAAACCTTGGATACATCAAAAATTTATATGAACTCTTTACATTGCCTTTCATATTATTGAAGATAAACTTTGAAAAATTGAAAGTCCTATCAGTAGCCAAGCAAACCAAAGGGTAAGCAATGGTTGATGCAAATTGTTCATAAGAAGTTTTCTTTGGACTTATACAATGTAAAAGAGTATGTATTAAAAATCTCCAATGGGGACAAAAACATCGTTTTCTGAAAGTAACTTTTTGATCAGATGTATCATACCCAATGGAAGCAATATATTTGAAAATTTCTGAATTAGGTAATGTGATGATACCATTGAGATCATCCAATTGGAGAACTCTCCTCAAGGATGACTCAGTAACATCAATAGTTACCCCATCCACTATGGCTCTAAGAGCTTCCACAGTTTCTTGTGTGTCTCCCTGTTCAATAGTTATGGATTCCACAGTGTTCCAGAACTGTTTGATATGAGAAACAAAGATTGTGGGATTAACAGTTAAAGCATACCTTATATGGGTTGTATTGAGAAAATCCACAATCTGATGGAAAACAGGGCCACTATTTACGTTTGAATTTTGTAAATAGGCCACTTGGTTGTGCTCCTCAGCAAAGTTTAGAATCGTCATAATTTTGTGAAAGAAAGGTAAAAGTGTTAGTAATCGTGAATAAGAATCAAGCCGTATGATGATTAATTTATACTAATAGGATTTTGAAGAATATGCGTAATGTGAATTATCTTAAGAAAGAATTTATCTTTGGAAAAAGAATAAATTAAAATTGGTAAGTGGATAATTCACAAAAAGTGACCCCTATTAATAAGGAAACATGGTTATTTTACAACGGCTAGTGAAAAATAAGATTACTGACACAACAGTTGTAACAGCTAGTTCACCAGTGGTAAAAATTACACTTCCAGTGGTAACTTGTGAACTAGCAATGGTGAATTTTCACAAAATATCAAAGAGCAGTGGTAAGTAAAACATGTAAAATTTGCTGCTCTAATTATAGTTTTTAGCAAACTATCAGCTATAAACGGATTTGATATGTCTTTACCATGAGCCGCTTGCTATGGACTAGCCAACTCTTTATCACATGGAATATGGTGAGTTGATGACCATATAGTTTTGGGTAAACTATCAACCATAAACGGATTTGATAAGTCTTTACCAGTAGCCGTTTGCTCTGGACTAGTTGATTCTTATGTTGATTAGATATGGTGAATCAATAACCATTTGTTGTGTGTCTGAGATGCACACATTATAACTCCAAATACTCAAACAATATTGGTTTGTATTCTGCATAAGTAGGAAACACCAAACACAACCAATATAATTTAACCCAAAGTAACTTTTTAACCAAGTTACTATTCATAAAAATATCTCTCCAAAGTCAACCCGATAATATCCAAATTTACTCTTCCAACCTACCAAAACAGATAAGAGTAAATAACCTTCATTAATTATCCTTCGATCTTGACTTTGCTTATAAAAGGGGGCTCAAAACACATAATTCTTCATCAAAACTTATCTCCAATATCACAAACCCTACAAATCATCATGAGTTGGTTTCCATTGATCTACATCTCATCAGATGATACCTCTGATGAGGAAATCAGTTACTGCTCTGACTCAGAAGAACTTTCAGCTGGATGGAGTGGTTATTTTCCTCCAAGTGCTGCAACAGCTACATCCTCTAACATGAAGCCTAACAAGAAGATTTCAGCTGCTCCTGCTCCATCTCTAGAATTTTATTCAAGCTCTTCTTCTGATGAAGATGATCCAACCTACACCTTGTCCAAGGAGCTTCCAAGAGCCCTCACTACAGCTTTGGAGTCAGCCATAGTCAACATAAAGTGGCCTGCTATTGAGAAGCCTTCAAAATTTCCAAAGCTACCTAAGCAAGTGTTGGGTCTTGCTTGTCCAAGAAAGAAACTTTCTTTTGATGACAAGAGAAAGAAAGCTTCTAAGGGCAAGCATGATTATGAGGGTAAAGGAAAGAAGCCCATGGAGTAGCTTGTCTGAAGATATAGGTTGTAGGTTGTTTAATCTTTGTGTTTTGTGATATGATGTTTGTGTTCTCTTTGAATGGTTGTACTCTATCTCCTTTGGATTTATGAATAAAAGTACTTTTATCTTCTTCTTTTGTCACTGAGAGAGCAAATCTTTCCACTCTTTGTACCATGGTTTCCACTGTGCTTTAATTCCTCTGCATACATGTTAGTAGAAAACCATACAAACATATACAAACAATATTAGTACCTAAAAACTATCCTGAAACACTAAAAATTATTAGACATCAAAGATTTATGGGTTTAGCATTCCAATACCTGTTACCAAGTACTGAAACCTACCCACATCAATCCCTTTTGTTAACAAATCAGCATAGTTGTTATCAGTATGAATTTTGACAACACTAATAAGCTTTTTCTCAAAACAATCTCTGATAAAATGATGTCTAATTTCTATATGTTTAGTTTTAGTGTGTTGCACAGGATGTTTAATAATGGATATGGTATTGCTATTGTCTATATATATAATGGTGTTCATGAAATTGTACTCATAATCCAATAATTGATTTTGAAGCCATAAGATCTGAGCACAATAGCTAGCAGCAGCAACATATTCTGCTTCAGTGGTTGAAGTAGCGACCATTGTTTGTTTCTTGCACTGCCATGACACCAATCTACATCCAAGAAATTGACATCCTCCTGTAGTTGACCTTCTATCCAAACTTGCACCAGCATAATCACTATCTGAGTATGTGATCAATTCCATAGGGGATTCTCTTGGATACCACAATCCTAGATTAGGATATGTCTTCAAATACCTGAAAATCTTCTCTACTATTGTCATATGTGATGTTTTTAGAGTAAGTTGAAATCATGCACAAGCACATACAACAAACATAATGTCTGGTCTTGATGAAGTAAGATACATCAGAGAACTAATCATAGATATGTATGTCACACCTCGCCAAGGCGGAAACGCGAGGGTGTAACTTCATGGATATCATCACAACATCTGGTGTCTATATAGAGAACAACTACATGTACAAAAATAGAGCAAAGTACAAACACAAAGTGTTGTAATAATACCCCAAAACAAAAATAACCAAAACAAAACATAACTCCAAACATAGATGATAAACCACTTCCAATGCAACTAGGTCTTGTCTAATCACATCCTTCTATCTTATCCTTAGAAGGCTCACCTGAAAATGATGCTTAAAATGTCAACATTACGTTGGTGAGACTCATAGGTTTAAGACTCATACACACCATAGGCAACCGGTTAACTGTGATTATACCACATAGCATAACAGCAAGCCAAGTTGTTATACACGTAAACACACAATCGCATAATTAAAACAACCAACGGGACAGAACGTGTCCCCCGATCCATTTAGTTAGGATGGAACGTGTCCACCGATCCAATTCTTTCATCAATTGAGTCGTATGCGTGAGCAACAGGATAAACATCCTCCCAATTGAATTCCCACACAAATTTCACCACTTGGGTACAGTTCTACCCTTCTCATCTCAGGTACAGTTCTACCCTCGATTTCCACACAATTTTCATCGCGCAATAATCACTTAGCATGCAAACATATATAATAACACTCGCAAGTCCATGCATTTAAAACACATAATCACAGTAACTTTAACACAAGCATCATTTCCATCCCAAGTTTAAAAACAATATAAAAGTGGGACTATGAACTCACCTCAACTTTGCAGCTTCCAACAAACACAAATCACAATCTATACAACACAAACAAGTTTACGTTACACACGGTCAAGCTATAAGCTATAACCCATGTAATACTTATATGATGGATGTCTAAGACTCATATGACCCACCATGGATCTCCTAGACACCATACTAACCACTACCATAACTTAATACTCACTAAATCCCTTGCACTCTTAAAATCAGAAAATGCAGAATTTTTGGGTACATTCGCCCACATAAAATCACGACAAATAAAGCTCAAAAACTCACACCAAAAATTCACCATGGTCTCTCATAAGCATAGAAGCTAATCCCAGAAGGCCATGGACCAATAACACACACAAGTACTCCAAAGAAAATCAAACTTGTCAACTACTCAAATTCGAATCTGAACGCACACCAAAAAGTTTTGATTTACATAAAATACTTCCACAAGTTTTTATCGCAAATACTTTTCGCGGTAGTCTAATATAACCTAATACTTAACTATTCCAGAAGGCCTAGTCAAAATACCACTTTTACAACCACAAAACACCCTCAAACTGTTACCCAAAATCTGTCCCGGTTTGACAGCTTTGACACCTTAACAATGAAAAATCAAAATACCAACTTCCCTACCTTAAAATCAATCGTGGCTGGACTTTTTGGAAAGCTCTTTCATTAAACTTCAATTTAGACATAAAATTCTTGACTTAACTCTTCACCATCTATTATTTACACTCACATATTTACAGTCATAATTTTCTGTCTAAACCCTAACTCAATAACTAGCATGTTTTACGCTCAATTCTCTTAACCAATCATCATACTATTATCATTAATTGATCCCATCATGTTTAATAACATTAATTTACACAAGTTAACATAAACCCTAATCTATCATACTTTATATTACATGAATTAGATCAATAACTAAGTAATTGAATGATAACTAGTATAGAAAATATACCTTGATCTTGATTTTAGCTTCAATAATAAAAACCCTAATTTTTTTCTTCTTGTTCTCCTTGTGGTCGACTTTAATATGCAGGAAAAAGGGATTTGGGAGTCTTGATTTTGTATTTATATTATTAGTGGTAACCCTTAAGGCTTAGAATTGTATTTGATATCAAATTTGGTTTCTTTTTTCTCCCTTATCCTAATATTCGGCCGCCCCCTCCTTATACATATTTATTTTTATTTTTTTATTAAATTTATTTATTACACTCAAAACCTCATACTTTTCATATTTTATGTATTCCCATATCAAAACCTAACGTCTTTCGCGATAAACCTTAATTTTACGACAAACCGGAAAAATAATCATTTTCAAAACAAAGTTTCCAAAAATAGAATTTCACACTCTATTGAAACATAACTCATAAAAACAAACTCCTCCTAACTTGCTAACGCTCAAATACTTGAACGAAGACTCGTTACGCAAAAACACAAAAACACCAAAAACTACACAAGTCATTTCTACACCACAAAGATAATCAAAATGAACTTTCCCAAATTCCAAAATTTCCAAATCACAATAAAACCACTTACGCAAAGGGATTTAGTGCTAAAACTCACCTATATCACACTTATATCACTTCAAACACCTAAGACACACCAAACAAACGTCAACCGAGTCAAGACTATCAATCAAACTGGCCTGCCAAAACCACGGTTGTTACATCATCCCCCACTTAGGGAAATCGCGTCCCGAGATTTCAACTACTATAGTCACCACTCACAACAACAAAAAGAAATTTATGGATTTTTAAGCGGATAAATAACACACCATAAAATCACAGAGAAAGAATCGCAAAAATGTGAACTGATTGGCTCCAAACGGTCAATCTAATTGACCAGGTGAATAGTCAACCAAGTCAAACTACTCAAGAGTCAATCTCCGTGGAAGTATAGGGTTTTCCTGGGTCGTTATGTCCCGACGAGGTGTGATGGTAATCAAAACGGGTTTGAGATCGGGTGAATTTGGACAGAAAGGTCAGGATTTTGATTATTATGATTACACTACGAGATGAGGAATGAAAATAACTTAGAAATACTATATTAACATATACTGATAATCAGATACACTAAAAAAGTGAGCTAAGTCTAAAACGCGTACGTTTGATTTAAAGTTTATGTGGACGTACGAAATAAAATGCGACTTTTGGAGAAATAAAATACCTACGGATGTGAAAATTACATTTTTACAATCCTAATGATAAAAGAAAATTTTTAGAAAAAGAAAAATAATTTTTACACTATTTAATTAATTATTATTAATTAATTACTATTTAATAACTAATTAATAATATTTAAAATACACTAATTATGAATTTAAGCTAGAAAAATAAAAATTTAATTCTAAAAATTCTAAAATAATATAAAAGTAATTTTAAAACTAAAATATATTTTTCCTACTTTTTCTCTATTTATTATTAATTAATTAGGATTTAAATACTAATTAAATTAAAGAAAAATAGCAAATGAATAGTAAAAATTCTAAAACTTTTTCTAAAAATATTTTATGACATTTAAAACCTAGGAAAAATATAAAAACATAGGAGCACTTAATAAAAACTATTTATACTATTTAATTATCTAATATTAATTATTAATAAAACTAATATTAATTATAATAAATACTAAATGAAAAGATAAAAATCTAGAAAAATTCCTAAAAATACTTTAATATAAAATAAATCTAAGAAAAATATAAAAATGTGAAATTGCTTAATAATAAGCTGAAAGAAAATTTAAAAAGATAAATTCTATTAAATAGAAGCTATCACTAAATTTAAATTTGGTTTTTTCTAATTTTTCTTTTACAAAACTAATAAGAAACCGAAAAGAAGAAACTTTTGTGAAGGTGGACTCTATGGAACTCAAAAATAAGCAGTGTGCACCCTAATAAGCTCAACAGTTGAGTAATAAGCTTAATAATGAGGTTTTAAGCTCACAATAAGCTACACAGTTTGAAACAAGGATACATTAGGATACCAACAAGTGATGTACACTGGAAATGAGCTAAAACAACAAGGAAAACCTATTGAATAAGCTAATAAGATGAGATAAGCAATTCAAACTTCCACTGTGTACCAAACAGCCCTGCAATGAACTCTAGAGGCAATTTGAGCTTATTAAATAAGTTGAAAAGCACAAATTGAGCACAGAGGGAGCAAGATGAGCTGGTGGGCTTACCAAAAAGCCAAAGCTTTTTGAGTGAGGCCCACAGATGAGCTTGTGGAGAGCTTATGAAATAGCCACAATTACACTGTATGCCAAGTGTACATAGAAATTAGGACAAGGTTTAAGGGACTAGCAGCCCTATGAATTAAGTTTGAAAACCAAAGATGAGCACAAATCCTACAAGCTAAGCTGGAAAGCTTCTCAAAAAGCTAAGAAACTTGAGGTGAGGTCCACTTTTGAACACTATGCAAGCTTATGAAAATAGTACCACTTCTGTGACACAGGGGAGGGAGCAGATCAAATGGTCACTTTGGGTGAGCTTATTTATAAGAAAATGGTCTCCAAATTCAAATTTTATTTTTGGAATAGGTTCTCAAGCAATCAAATAACACAAATCAAGAAAGACTTTGGATTTCCAATCCTTAATGAAACTTGTGCATGCTCTGGGAGATTTGGCCAAATTGACAGATAAGAAAATTTTGACTTTTGAAAATTTACCACAAATTGACTTTGGGGAATTATTAAAACCTCTAACCGATTGACTAAGTTTTATTAAGCTAAAATAAGACTAACTGAAGCTAGGTTAACTACTTTTGAACTGAATTGAATGATTAAGGGACCTAACAATCTAACAGTTAACATCACATGAAATGATTAAGATCTTTTTGACTTTTTGACAAATACCTACTGTATTTTCTTCTACTCTAATTGGACCGGTTGTGAGATGTTACCAATAAAAACAACAACTAAATCTACCAAGAACACAGATAACAACATTAAACCAAACACCCCTTAAAGTTGAAACTGTTTTGAGTTTTCAATTGATTAAGGCTAATCTAAGCTGCTAAACTAATTCAAACATAATTGCTAAGCTATATAATATGTATAGAACCTATATTGACCTGAAAACAAACACTTCAATAAGCTAATTCTAAATATGCAAAACTAAGCAAAAATACAAAATACTAGCAGATTATGCATCTAGAATGCAAGAGCAGGAAAATAAGCATCAATCAAGCTTAAGTAAACTGGACAAGAATTTAGATCTCAGATAAACACTAACACACACAGAAAATTAAGCAAATGCAGAAAATAACTAAAAATTATATTGATACTCACAATAGGTCCAAAGCTGAGATTTCAGTAAGATGAAAGTAGCATAACAAGAAACTAATCACTGAATTCAATAAGTGCCTAGAGGTCTTCAAAACAAGCTCAGAATAAGCTAATACTTATTTCACCATAGGTAGACTTCTCATAGATTTTTTATGATATTTGAGCTAAACACCTTAACTGTGGAACTTAATGGCTACAAAGACTCACAGTAAGCTATGAGGAAGCTTATGTGATCTTTTCAAACTATATTAACTACTTTCAAATTGCGCATGAACCAGAATTAAACATGGAAATTCAACTTTTCATTAACCTTGAAAACTTGATTACAAATTAAAAATCTGAGTACATAAAACTTTGAACTAACTTGAAAGCTTGAAATTAACTGAGCTTGAGATATAAAATTACATTTTAACTTAAACTAAACTACTACTAATTTCTATTCTACTACTACTCTAATTTTCTAACTTACTTCCTCTCTCTTCTCAATTCTTCATTTATATAGGTCCTGGTGGAGTGTTCTTTTCTTTCCCCACTTCTTCTCAGCCCTTGGATGGCTTTCTTTTGATCTGAGCCCTTCAAACATCTTTTGGCGGGAAAATGGCTCTTTATCACTGGGTAGTGGTGGGAAGTGAGTGTAAGGTGGGTGATGGCAGAGATGGAGTGTGTAGGGTGGCTTTGCAGGGTGATGATGGTGTTGGTTTGGCAGGGGTGTAGGTCACGGGTATGGGAAAGGGGATGGTTGACCATGGGTTTGACTAGGGTGAATAATATAAACGGGTTTTTATTATAAGTGTGGGAGTTGGGCTTTAGGTGATGGGCCTAGGTAAAATAAAAAGGGTGTGTTGGGTTTATTAATAAAAGGTGTTGGGGTAAAATAATAGTAAAGAGTCCATTTGGTTGTAGTAGTTTAAAGCACAAGGACCAATTACGTAATTTGATGGAAGTGAGGGATATATTCTGCCAGGATTCCAAAATTATCAAAAGGACCAAATTTGCCATCTTTTAATTTCCCAAGGGTGTTTGTTGATTATTTTCCAAAATTAAGATTCCCGGGGATCAATTTTGCTAAATTCCAAATTACAGGGACCATTCTTGCAATTCTTTGACAACTTTAATCCAGGGACTAATTTTGACAACATTTGAATTCCCAAGGACCTTTGTTAACTTTTCTTTCAAAATAAACTTTCAGGGACCAAATTTGTCAATTTTTGAAACTCCGGGGACTAAACTGTAAATTCTCAAAATATGACAATTTATGATTTAAAAAGGACCTTTGGTGACTTTTCTTTTAAAATAAGTGCTCAGGGACTATTTTTGCCAATTTTAGAAAGTTGGGGGACTGAAACTGCCAATTATGCAAACTTTGTACGTTTTTCATATGTTTTTACTCATTTTGCATCTAAAACATATAAAACACAATTTTGGAATATTTTTAGTATTTTGATGCTTTTTTGAGTTGTTTTAAATGTTTTTGCAGTTCAGATTGACCAAAAATGATGAGTGTTTGAGCACTCATCATGAACCGACTAAATACTCGAATTCACACGATAGAAAACATTTCGTCACTCCATCGATGCACGCAAATAGATACACTCCCCGATCAATAACACCAATGATCAAAACGACTTCTCACATGTAGGACGATACCCTCGAACCAAAAGAAAATCGAAATGGTAACCGCAGGAAACACCACTTATAATGGATACACACAAAATAAACATTAATTACATCTGATCCTCACGTTCCCAAGTAAACTCAGGACCACGCTTAGAATCCCACCATACCTTTACCAACGCTATCTCACCAAACTTCAAACCCTTAACATCTCGATGCATAATCTCAATAGGTTTCTTGACAAAACGGAGGGTCTTGTCAACCTTATTCTCATCTAACGGCACATGCAGACTAGCATCCGCCAAACACTTCTTTCAATTAGATACATGAGATGTATCATGTACACCACTTACTTCCTCCGCTAACTTCAACCGGAATGCCACAAATCAAATCCTTTCCGTAAATCTCAAATGGTCCTACGTATCTCAGTGCTAGCTTGCCTTTCTTACCAAAACGCACAACACCCTTCCAAGGAGATACTTTTAACCTCACAATATCACCAACACCAAACTCTAAGGGCTTACAGAAATAATCCGCATAACTCTTTTGGCGATCTCTTGCTGCCTTAAGTCTTTCCTTAGTCAGAAAACCTTATTCGCAATCTCTCGTTCTAGTTCAGGACCAATTAGTTGGCTTGTTCCACCATTTGCCCACAGAACAGACGACCTACATTACCTTCCATACAACTTTTCACACGACACATACTCAATACTAGAATTATAATTGTTGACATAGGAGAACTCAGCTAAGGGTAAATGTGTACCCCAGCTCTCCCCCCCCCCCAAAAAAAAAATCAAACACACCCATGCTCTCAGCTCACCATCCAACGCCTGATTTGTACGCTCACTTAGTCATTCATTTAAGAACGATAAGTCGTACTCATCTTAATATGCTATCTCAAGGCTCCATAAAACATTTACCACATTCACGAAGTAAGTATTTTATCTTGATATAAGCTGATTGACGCGACACCACACAACTCTCTACCAACTCATCAAATGTAACGTCTCGCTAACTCCTCCTTACCACAATCTTCATGTATCTCTGACTGTTGTACCACCTTAATAATCATTGACATTAACATTTACCTCCAAGCGTATCGACACTTGCTAAGGTATCTGTATTCTCCTTCATACTTGATCCCCAACACAACTCTCGTTAAGGTAATAATACGTCTTATCCATTCTAGGATGTATCAAATACCTTTCATAATTGATTTCCTCATGCTTCCTCTCAATGAAACCAATAGCTGGTCCGCAAAGTACATTCCTCCATCTTCGTTCCTTTCCATTTACTGGTCTAAACCAAGTAATCATTCTTCTTACATGTTCTCAACCTTGAGCCTCTCTCTCCAGGCTGTCAGTATCATCATCTTAACTCCGAACTGAATTATCATAATCATTGCTCACAAACATCTAAGCTTCACTCATTCATTCCTGCTCAGCGCTCTTACCACAATGTCCGCTCTTCCTTAACGGTGGCAAATCAGACAATCGTAGTCACTGAGAAATTCCACACTCAACTTCTCTTCAACATATATTAACCTCTTGTTAAATATATGCTAACGGTTCTTACGATCTGTGAAGATAACACTATTTTCTCCGTACAACTATCATCTCCAAGTTCTACTACCAAACTCTAAGTCATGCATCACATAGTTCCTCTTATGGATCTTCTACTTCTGCGATGCCCATGAAAGTTGAAGAACGTACATCTTGAAGCTAAACCTCTTACTTGAACAACTTGGCAAACACCCTCTTCCTCTTCAACGAACTCAAAAGGGGTACGAATTACCAACTAGCGAAGTAACGAACATCAAAATCAAAACTAGAAAAACACAATGAGAAATTTTCTCCCAATAAAAATAGACACGGATAAAATGTTCATGAACAGCCATACAAAGAAAATATAAAATACACGTAGAATATCACCCTTGTTTTTCTTGATGAACAAAGTTTGATCAATCTTTCCTCTATGAAACCCATTGTTCAACAGATAGGTAGCTAAGGTTTCATACCACTTCCTTGGAGCTTGATGTAAGCCATAAAGATCCTTAACAATTTTATACACTTTATTAGGGTGTTGAGGATCTTCAAAGCGTGGAGGTTGAGAGACATAGACCTCCTCATCAATCTTTCCATACAGGAAGGCACTCTTAACATCCATTTGATAAACAGTAAAGCCCATAAAGGATGCATAGGCTAAAAAAAATCTAATAGCCTCAATCCTTGCAACAGGAGCAAAAACTTCTTCATAGTCAATACCCTCCTCTTGAGTATATCCTTGTGCAACTAATCTAGCTTTGTTCCTGATAACAATACCTCTTTCATCTTTCTTGTTTCTGAAAACCCACTTAGTACCAATCACCTTCATACCATCAGGCAAATCACAAAGAACCCAAACCTTTTGAAGTTTGAACTGCAGCAACTCCTCTTGCATTGCTTCAACCCAACTAGATTCTTCTAAAGCGTTATAAACATTTTTAGGCTCCACTTAACAGAAAAACAAACATTCATTCTTGTTCTTGTGTTTCTTGGACTCATAAACTTCACTAATGAACCCATGAACATCATCTTTCTTTGTCTGCCTTCTTGTCTTCACACCTGATTGTAGCTCACCAATAACATTTTCAAGTGGATGCGCTTTGTGAATTGAAGTCTGTGATGTGCTAGGAATATCATATGTTGTTGGCATGTTTGAGATCTCAACATCATCACTGGGTGATTCCTGAGATGAACTTCCCATATTTGGACTATCAGTGGAAACTTCTGTTGCAGCAGTGGGAATTGGGTTACCACTGCTAGCAGGAATGTCTTTATTCAAAACATCAAAATTCACAGCATTTGCATCACTTTCCTTTTCAGAATCCTTTGAAGGTTGAGAGTCTTCATTATTGTCAACAAAGTCCCAAATTGGCATAACAATTTGATCTTTATTATCTTCATCATCTTTGCAAGATTCATCTTCATCAATGAATTCTTCCGATTCTTCAAGATTATTGTCTCATGTACCTGAGGTAATAGGTACATAATTCATTGTATTTGATAATGTCTCAAGATCAAATAACCATTCTGGTCCTGAACCTGCTATGTTAGTTTTATTTTCAAGAAACTCAACATGCAAATTATCTTCAATCTTCTTTGTTCTTAAGTTATAGACTCTAAAAGCCTTGCTAACCATAGAATATCCAACAAAGAAGCCTTCATCTGACTTTTCTTCAAACTTTCCCAGATGATCAATGGTATTGAGAATGGTGACATGACATCCAAATGGCCTCATAACATCCAAAATTGGGGGTCTTCCTTTTAATAGCTCATAATGTGTCTTGTTCATTGATTTAACCACTAAAACCCTGTTCTGAATGTAACAAGCAGTGTTAACTGCTTCAGCCCAAAAAGTCACTGGTAGCTTTGAATCAGCTATCACGGTTTTAGCAGCCTCAATTAGTGTTCTGTTTCTTCTTTCAGCAACTCCATTTTGTTGAGGAGTTCTTGAAACACTAAATTCTCTCTTAATACATTTGTCTCTGCAGAAATCATCCATAACTTTGTTCTTAAACTCTGTCCCATTGTCACACCTGATGATCTTGATCTTCTTATCAA
Source organism: Artemisia argyi (assembly GCA_030686995.1). NCBI lineage: Eukaryota > Viridiplantae > Streptophyta > Magnoliopsida > Asterales > Asteraceae > Artemisia > Artemisia argyi. The sequence continues at coordinate 232,323 of JARVZY010002053.1, forward strand.
CTTGGTTTTCTACTTCAGTGATGAAAGTCTTAAGGATGCCTGTGGTTTCATCCTTGGTTCGTAAAAAGAAAACCCATGTAAATCTACTAAAATTATCAGTCACAACAAGACAGTACTTCTTCAAATTTATGCTGCTCATAGATGTAGGACCAAACAAGTCCATATGCAGCATGTAAAGTGGATGATCAAATGAATTATATGCTTTAGTCTTGCATGAAGCTCTGTGTTGCTTACCTTTAAGACAGGCAACACATGTTTGGTCATTTTCGAATCTCTTCTATGGTAAACCTCTGACTAGACCATCTTTCACAATCTTGTTAATGGTCTTGAAATTAACATGACCAAGTCTTTTGTGCCAAAGCATGGATTCATCAAAAGTGGCTTTTGAAAGCAAACAAGTAACATCATCTTTAGCCACTATGTTCTTCATGTCTATGCTATATAAATTGCCTTTTCTAGGGATTTTAAGCAAAATATCACTTTCATCAGGGAGCTTATAATCCTTAGATAAGATATAGCATTCATCTTTTGTGAATAGAACTCTATGTTTCTTGTCACACATCTGAGACACACTGAATAGATTGTACTTGAGTTCTTTCACATAATACACATTCTCAAAGTCCAAGTTTCCAGCCTTGATTGTTCCTTTGCTAGAAACTTTGCCACCAATACCACCTCCAAAGCTGACAAATTGTCCATCATAAGGTTTGAAATCTGAAAGATATGACTTATTGCCAGTCATGTACCTGGAACATCCACTGTCTGAATATCCTTGATCATCTTTAGACGTTGAATGTTCCTGCACATAAAATAAAGGAATTAGTTCCTTTTGGGGACCCAAGCCACAAATGACTTGGATCTGCCTCGTGTATCAATATAATTATATCTATCAAAGGTCATTGATACACCATTGAGATTGTTTGAGGTGATAGATCCTTTTGGTTTCCATTCCCAACGTGCTGAGGCCTTAACAGCATTTCCCACATTTACCCTTTTGTTGTTTACAGAACCACCAGTGGAAACTTTTGGCCTTGCAGTGGTAACTACTGGTTTTGAAATTTTAATTAGGTACCCACTTGTGGTTATAGTAAACTTTCTTTTCAAAATAGGTCTTTTTCCCTGTTTGTGCAGATTTAACAAAAGTTGTAATAGGTTTTGCACTCTTAACATGAGACTTAGGGTAAACTCTGTTTATATTTCTGGTAGTGGCAATTGCTGGTTTAGCAGTGGAAAGAGTTTTGATGCCAGAATTTTGTGGAAAACTAGAAGGGGGTTGAATAGTTTTACGTCTTTTTAATTTTATTATGAAAACTTAGTTTAGTTTTAAAACCTTGTTTGCTTTTATAACTTTGATTCGATCTTATGTTAACTTAAATCTTGAACAATATGAACAACTATATCTAAGTATGAACAATAATAATAATGTAAGCTAAGTATGTGAAATCAACACATGCATAATATAAACAATTATAGCTATATACGAGAGATAAGTAAGTAAACGTTTATTTTATAATCCTTAGTTATATTTTGTATGAAAACTATACTTGATCGAAATGATCAATTATATGTATGTTACCTTTTTAGTTTGATTGTAAAAACTTTGTTTTGTGAATGAAACTTTTGTTTGATCTTTAAGCAAAATCAATACTAGCACTATATGAGCAACTATATATATACGTCTACGTCTACAAAAGTAATAACGATATAAGCAAGATAATAAGTAAGAAATGGAAAGATCTAACCGCGAGACAAAGGATTTATAGTGGTTTGGCTACAAGGACACCTTCCTTGCCCTAATCCACTCCTCGAGTCACCTACTCGAGAGTTTTCTTCACTATGTCACCAAGCTCCCTTATGGCGGAGAAAACTTTACACACCAATATACACACCATAACTTTGTCACAACTTATTCACACCTTCTACACAACTTCTTCACACCTATCTATCTTCACAACAATCTACTTCACAACAAACTTCTTCACAACTGTCTACTTCCCAACTTCTCTACTTCACAACAATCTACTACACACTCACTCTATCTACACACCTTGCTAATCTATCTTCTATCAAATATTCACAACTAGTTACACAATGAAATAGATATAATGGATGATACTCTAACAACTTGGATGTGGAGGTCACAACAAGTTGTAATACTTCTTCTCTTGAGGGATAGAAGTATTCATCTCTTGCACTTGAGAGGATGATGTTTGGATCACTTTGAAACAAAGATTTATGAATGTATGATCAAAGGATTAAGATAATAGAAATGGAGATCTAGAACAGAAAGTTTAAGAGTGCAAAAGGTAAGAAAAATCTGTGAAATGAACCAGTATTTATAGGGACAAAAAATATTGTTCTGGAGCGTGGCTGGTCCCCTTAATTCATGGCCGGTCCCCTTAATTTTAAGGGGACCGCCCCTTATAATTAAGGGGGCCGCCCAGCTGTGACGGCCAGAAAATCTGTCTTTTAGTGGGGAAAGTTTATTTGGTGAAAAACTAACTGATTTTGGTTAAAAATTTGAATTCATATATTTAGTATAATTAAAACATTTTTCATTATTACTGATACAGTCGTTTTAGTGTAGTGTTATAACCGAAGAAATGCTTAGGAAAGTATGTCCCCGGGTCGTGTTCCAGCGATGGTGTGAATGGAATTTAGAATTTCCGATTCGTGAAACGTGTCGTGAAAACGGTAAAAAGTTATTTGAATGAGATTAAACTAATGAAATAATAAATGAAGCACAAATAACCAACTAAACACGTAATTCAAATAAGGCAACTAAAAACGTAACGTAAAATAGAAACCGTACGCTAAAACGTAAATAAAACGTTAACGTTTGAAATAAAACGCGACTTTTAAGCTACGCTACTCCTACGGACTTGAAAATAATTTTGAAAAGTTAAAAATGATAAAAGAAAATTTTGAGAAAAAGAAAAATATTTTTTTGACTTTTTAATTATTTTTTTATGAATTAAAAACTATTTAACTAATTAAAAATTAAAAGAAAATGTAAATAAAGTGAGAAAAATACAAAATAAATTTCTAAAATTATAAAATAAATGATAATAATTTTCTAAAATATTTTTGGATTTTTCTTGGATTTTTCTGATTTTTTTTGGATTTTTTAGTAATTAAAAAGTATTTAAAATTGATTAAAAGTGAAAATAAAATAAGAAAAATAGCAAATCAATTTGGAAAAATATGAAAAATTTAGGGAAAATCTAAATTATTATTCTAAACTTGAAAAATTTAAAAAGTGAAAAATAAGCTGTAGAAATGCAAAAAGCTATGAAACTGCTTATCCAAAGTGCTTAATAATAAGCAAAACTTGACCAAACAGTATCCAACTTAAAATAAATGTTATTTGAACTTATAAGAGCTTAATGGAACAGTATAGAAGCCAAATGAACTCAGAAGTACAGGTAATGATCAAAATCAGGTTCAATAAGCTAAATGAAATAAGCAATAAGCCAAGCAGATAAGCAAATGATCCCAGATCAATGAAATTTGCTACTAAAAAGCACAAAGTGACTTATATGAACCAGCAAACTCAGATTAGAACGACAGAAATCCACTTGCAACCCTTATCTATGAAAACAGATTCTAGGTTAAACCACTCAATAAGACAGCAGATAAGTCTGAGCAAATAAGCTCAGAAGGAAGAGCTTGAGGGTGCAAATGCTAGACTACCTAGCTGAGATTCCAAAACCACCAAAAAATCTAATCCCCAATTCAATTTGACAGCCTAAGAGTAATCTAGAAGATTGCTAAAAAACTGAGGAGCAGGGGAAAGTAAGCTCAGACAGTCAACTTCCAGGGACTTTTTAAATAAGCAAATAAATTTCAAATCTGAAAATTCTTTTTGCTATTGATTTACTAACTACTAGTCTTCTAAAAACAACAAACAAAAAGTAATTCCAATGATTATTAAATCCTACAAGTTATTTCAAAGATGTGACCAAAACTGAGTTTAGAACTTGATTTGACTTTTTGATTGCAACTAAACTTTGACTAACATGAGATTCCAATGATCAAAACTGATTAACTATGATAAACTAAGCTACTGTGTGAATTGATTACTCTAAATGAACCTAAATTCTACCTAAATGCAAGATTGTAGCAGCAGATTGTAAAAGAATGGCAAATTAGAAGCTAGTTTTGACTTCTTATAATATAGATGCAATATTTATTGGTTTAGCTAACTCTAATATGACCTTAGTGAACTAGTGATGCAGACAACAAAGCAAAAAGCCATCAAGAACAGGCAAAAAAATATTGAACCAAACACCCCTAACTAGTAACTGATTGCACTACTACTACTGATTAAAGCTTATAACTACTGATTTTATTATTGAAACAACCAATCTAAGCTAATTAAACTTACAAAATCCAACAAAGAACAGCAGGAATCAAGCAAAAGTTACTTATAGCTTACTAGGGCATTTGAATAAATGTGACAATAGAATCAAACTTCCAACCATCAAACAGATAGCAGCTGATCCTAACACCCCTGATCCTAGAAGTTCTACAACTAGACTTCAATTCAATCCGATATACTAAATCAACTTAAACAACAATCAGTTTTATTAAAATGAACCAGAAAGTCAGATTCAGAGACACAGGTCCAAGTTATATAGCAGCTATATAAAACAGTGATACTCCAATTGTTAATATAAACTAACCATTACCACTAAATAAGCTGATAGCATGCTATGATAAACCAGAAACTAATATCTCAGATCAAACAATAACTCAGTAACTCAAAGAAACTCAGATCTAAGATGACAATCACAAACATCAAAAACAGATCCAATAGACAGATGATGAAACAATAAACTAGACCAAACTTAAATCAACTACTAATATTAAAATAAAAGCAACTGCAATAAGCTATATAAAGAAAATTTAAACTGTAATGAATAATAATCAAGTACTTAAAACAGATCTACACTAGCAATGCAAATATAAGCTTTTGAAATTTAAATGAAAGCTTACGAACAACCTCTCAGCCAAACAGAGAGGGTCTCCCTCATAGCCTATCTCTAGATAGGCTAGCTGCTTCCATTACTCAGTCTAGACTATCACCCACAATCTTCAAATTACACTCAGCTTATTGAATAAGCTACCCTTTGACAGATTTTTACCAAACACAAATGACCAAATTTAAACAGAATTTTATCCCACACAATCACTACAAAATATTGATGAACTACTAAAGGTATTTAAATGTAATACTAAAAACTGAATTTAAGGAAACTAACACTAGAAAATAAATTACAAGGGAAATAATTGAAACTTGAATTGTATTTAAAATTAAAATTGAGTACAACTTTGAAACTGAAATTACAATTTAGAAAGCAGAATTATAAAAAACTACTTAACTATCTAAACCTACTCCTAAAATCTAAACCTAATCTAACAGCCCCAAATGAGGTGAGGAGTGAGGTATATATAGCCTGAGGAGAGTAGTTGCCAGATCACCTATCCGTGTGATGTGTGCTTGTTTGAGTCCATCTATAGCCGTTTGATCATTTTCTGGATTCTTACCATCAATTAGAGCCCTTGATTGATTTTGTTGATATGACCAATCCTCCGTGTGCTTCATGATTGGACTACGTGTCCTCCTGACATTCACTGGCTTACCCTGACACCTTCTAGAAACCCCAATCATTGGGTAATTAAAGTTACGTGGGGTAATTGGAGAGGGTTAAGGCTAGGGTTCTAAGAACAGTAATTGTTCTGGGTAAAGAGTGAAATTGGGGGGCGGGGTTTATTTGGTTGTGTTTTGTTTTTATTAAAATAATGTTGACCGGTTTAAAGTGGGGTTTGACCGGATTGGATCGGGTATAAGGGTGGTGGGCTTTGTGTTATTTGGACTGGGCCTGGAATAAGGATTAGGGAGTGGATCCGGTTGTATAGTAAAGTTTTAGTAATAATAAACAAGGACCAATGTTGTAATTATGCATTCCATAGGGACCAAATCTGTAATTTGCTCAAAGTTTTTCTCAAGGGCCTTTCTTGTCATTTATGAATCATGGAGGACTTCTTTTGACTTTTCTTCAAATATTCTTCAAGGGATCATTTTTGTCATTTTCTGAAAGTGCGGGGACTGAAATTGTCAATTTCTCAAACTTTTGACCAGGGACTAATTATGCAACTTTGTGATTCTCTGAGTACTTCTTATGATAATATGAGCTTTCTTTGATCATTTTGCTTCCCCGGCTTCGGCTTTTGACCTTTTTCCAATCTCGTGCTCGTTTTTGTCGGTTTTGGCTTTGTTTTTGTCCATTTTTCACATAACCGTACCTGCACATACACAAATACAAAAAACATACGTTCTCTTGGCATATTTGGTTAGTATTTGGTATATTTGGTCTGATTTTGGGTCTAAAAAGGATGTGTGATTAAGCACTCTTCAAAATCCCCCAGACTAAGGTATTGCCGTGCCCTCACGCAATGTCATCACCTCACGCTTAAAAGATAAATAATTTCAAAACCTCTCTTTACTGACGTTGTAAAGTAGCAATGATGTTCAAAAGAGATAGTAAAATCATTTATTCTAAAAAACGCTCCATTTTCCGATTTTCATAAATAACAACTACAACTACTATTTTTGTTCTTTTTTATTTTTATATATGTGACGGTTTGCTTTGACTTTCATTATCAATTCTTATCTGTTGATAATTTTCAGGGTCAACGAGTAGAAACACTTCTCACAGAGAAGAGACCGTATGGATAAAAATCGTCATCCTTGATTTTTCACAAGCTCCCAAACTAAGCGTAAAATCGAGATCATTGTTTATCCAGAAGTTAGATGCTAACACTGCCCACAAAAGTTAATTGTGTATTACCTCTTGTTCCCAGGTCCTAAGTTTTGTATCTCAAGATTTTAATTTGTCAGAAATGAATTGCTTCATATTTTCTCGTTTTGATATTTGTTAGTCCGATAAGAGCACAAAATTTGAACGCTAAGTAGTTTCCAAACTTTCCCTTGAAAACCCCTACATACAGAAATCGGGTCCACATGAAGGTCTCTGATTTAACACGATTTGTAGGGGCTCCCTTTTTATTTACGACCGAGACATACCATGTTTGATACCCGAAACGGAAGCTTTTTATTAGGGAAACCCCCGGAGTCGAAGCTTGGCATTTTTGCATAATCATAAGCACTTTAATAATACTTTGGTCCTTAGTCCTTTATTCTTTTACAGTCAACGGTTTATAAGCCGTCAAGATGTAAGAGCTTTATTATGACTTTGGATTTCTATCCGCTGCTTTTTATAGCTTTGGATTCCTCTGCCTTTTTATTTGGCTTTGGACTATTATTATTGATATTCATAATCATATGCCAAACCCCGAGTCCTACGGTTTTTACTAAGATCACAACATCGGCTGCGAACCCGCAAGATGCAATAGTCTATTTTACCGTAACACTGGCAGTACCCCTATGTGTACCAAACCCCCATATGCAGAGATTTTGTTGGGAACGAGAAAAAACTAAGTATTGCCCAAACCGTATACCCTTAATTAATCCTAGAGATCTATTTTTATTGGTGTGCAAGCTTGTGGGAACAAGGAGGCCACAAGTACCTCTCGTGGGCTTTTTAAATCCCAGTAATAAGATCCGTGTATAGCACGAAACTTCTAAATAAACTCTATCATTCCTCGATCTCCGTTAATTTGAAATCCCAAGTAATGAGATCCGCGGATGCTTAGCCATAATCTTTTGATTATTTTGGTTAAGGGAGACGAGCTAGGGCTCAACACGCCCGGTCAAGCCGGAACATTTATTTCTACTCTCGCCGGTAGGAAAGTCAAAACAAGATGTCAAATCTTATTATACATATCATATATCATTTTTTTTGAATGAATAGGTGACAAAAATTTAAAATTTTGGTGGAAAACGGAGTTGCGTAAATTAACAGCTCAGACAATGGTACAGGTCAAATCGAATCGAAGATTCACCCCCCTAGACTAAAGTGAAACATTGTCCTCAATGTTTTGAGGGTAAAGGTAATCCTACGTAAAATCTAAGGCCGTTTATTAAGTATGCCAAGAGATAAACGTTAGTCGATAAGATTTTGGATATGGTGAATTTCCGAAAGAGTAGCGAAGAATGAGACTCGAATGGAGAGAACGACAAACAACGAGCACGAGAGTCCTCAAACTTCGGGGAAATTCCTGAACATTCATAAACAACCACGAAAACACGAGTTTGGAAAGGGTCGCCCCCCTCACGTCACGTTATTAAAGAAAATAGAAAATAAGGAAATTGAAAATGGATAAGCATGGGGTGCTTCCCACGAAGCGCTTGTTTTTGTTCACCGAGTCACATGAGCTTGACTTGATCCCCAAATTAATTCGTCCTTGGGGAGAGCAGATGGAACGGACACCCGGCACAAACGGAGATGTCGGGGTCAAAAACGGTATCCTCACTCCTGGTGGAGTGGAAAAGTGAAGAAATGAAGGGATAAGTAAAGAACGATTGAAAAACCCAGATGATACAAGCAAAGTCAATTTCTGAATCACGGGTGGGTTGGGTGGGTAAAATATCAAGCACAGGAACATCTGGTTCAGAAATCTCATCCACCACTCCAAAAATAACATCATTCATATCTGATTCAACATCTACATCGGGTGGTTTCGCCGGTGGACGAGAAGAAGGTAAATCGGAAAGAATATTTCTTTGAACGTCATTCTCGTTATTCTCAATACCCGGTGGTATCGAGTCATCCGCAGCAAGAAATTGATCAACATCCTCAAAAAGAGGGTCACGTAACGGATTATCGGAAATAAGCTTAAAATCAATTTCAAAATCAAAACGATTATAATCCGGAAGAGAGATATCAGCATGAATAGTGGGATTGCCACTACTCGTCTCTTCAAATCGAAAAATTTCAAGCTCGGGGTAAGAAATCACTTTCCATAACAAGGATAGAAGAAAAAGTCGGAGGATCATTTAATGCCTCGATCTTCGAAATGAGAAGATTAACTTTGGATAATTTCTCACAAAGAGGTTCCTCTTGGATTTTCGTGTCACTTTCTTCATCATTATAATCGATATCTCCACAAGAATCTTCATCACTCGTAGTATACTCATTGTGAGAATCGGAATAACTTTCAACTTCATCAAAATCTTCATTGCTCATCGGAGGGAGAGAAGTTAACGGTTCTTCATTCAATAATTCCTCAATTAAACGGATGTCTTCCTCAGGATCAAAATTAGAGTCGTCAACCATTATCGGAGTGGAATCATTAGCAAGACATGCCTCGATCTCATCTAAAAAAACATCATTCCTCTTAACCGGTGTGAAAGAAAGATAGGAAGAATCAGAAACAATTTCAGAATCACCGTTAGAAATTTCCCCGGACTCACTTGGGATTGGGACGAGGTTCTCAACACTAGACTTATTGAATTCGTCCGATTCCGTTGCCGGAATAGTGTTTAGATGCTCTTCCCCTATTTTTTGAGAGTCCTCGGGTTCTATGGGAGAAACATCGGAAGTTTTGTTAAGATCGAATGTAATTTTCTCATCATCGTCGTCGGAATCATAGTAAACAAAATTTTTGAAAGGATTAGATGCTCTCTCTTCAGCAAGTAACTCTGCAATAGTCTTCTCACGAGGCTCGGGAGTATGCGTATAACGATTAGCCACCAACTCTTTTAACTTCTCGATCATGGATTTAATTTCACAAATATTATTAGTAAAATCGGAAGTTTGTGGGGGTTGGTTAAAACCATGAGAATCGTAACATGCATTTGGCTCATAAAAATTTTCAAACGATCCCCCACAATTTTCAAAATTCCATGAACTTTGGAACGAATTTTCATTGTAATTTGGTACTTGCTCATAAAAGTTTTGAAAAGGATTATTGAAATCATTTTGAGGATATTTATCAAAACTCATATCACAAGCGTAAGACGTTTCAGCACTTGGGGCGTAACATATACAATTCGTGTATCCACATTGATTACAAAAACATTGCCCATACGGTAATCCCTCGTCGGATGGATTTCCACAATTAAAGCAAGTGAACGGAGACGGCGGTGGTGTCGGATAGTAATCGGGTACGTTTTGAAAGATTGTGTTTCGAACATACTCAGGAGTATTACAAAACAAACAAACTCCATCGTGAATATCATTACCACATTGTTCGCACGTACACCAAATACATGCACCTTCAAAGAACGGTTCTCCATATTTAAAACAAATTGGATCCATAAGAATTATCGGTTTAGAGGGTTAAAGAAGAAGAATCAAATGATAAGAGGATAAGAAGATTATTTTTGGTTTTTATTTATCATAAAATCAAAGAAAAGGAAAATCTTTTAGTATTATTTTTTTTTTTGGAAAACAAAATTCAAAAACTTAAAACTTTTATTTTCTTTTGTTTTTCAAACGTTACGTTAATCGTAACCGTTTCCTTCAAATCTACTCGCGACGGAACGGGAGAGAAGAATGGATCTCTCTTCAGCTTGCAATTTAATGTCAAAGCTTCCGTATTTTCCGCTTATTCGGTCGTAAAATCCAAAGTAATCCGATTAGCAACTAATTTCACGCGTAGTTATATTGTAAGGCTTATTTGGTTTATAACGCTCTTCCTTTCGGTCGAGACGAGGCTGTAACTTTATTATTTTTTTTGGTATTTTTGAAAACACTCTAGGAAAAGTGTTTTTGATTTTTCAATTTTTATGGTTTTTATAGAAAATATATACAAGGAAGGTTTTCAAAACACAATTTCGAAAAACGAAAACGAAAAATTCACTTCAACCTTCCCCGGCAGTGGCGCCATTTTTTTTGATACAGTCGTTTTAGTGTAGTGTTATAACCGAAGAAATGCTTAGGAAAGTATTTCCCCGGGTCGTGTCCCAGCGAAGGTGTGAATGGAATTTCGAATTTTTGATTCGTGAAACGTGTCGTGAAAACGGTAAAAAGTGATTTGAATGGATTAAACTAATGAAATAATAAATGAAGCACAAATAACCAACTAAACACGTAATTCAAATAAGGCAACTAAAAACGTAACGTAAAATAGAAACCGTACGCTAAAACGTAAATAAAACGTTAATGTTTGAAATAAAACGCGACTTTTAAGCTACGCTACTCCTACGGACTTGAAAATAATTTTGAAAAGTTAAAAATGATAAAAGAAAATTTTGAGAAAAAGAAAAATATTTTTTTGACTTTTTAATTATTTTTTTATGAATTAAAAACTATTTAACTAATTAAAAATTAAAAGAAAATGTAAATAAAGTGAGAAAAATGCAAAATAAATTTCTAAAATTCTAAAATAAATGAAAATAATTTTCTAAAATATTTTTGGATTTTTCTTGGATTTTTCTGATTTTTTTTGGATTTTTTAGTAATTAAAAAGTATTTAAAATTGATTAAAAGTGAAAATAAAATAAGAAAAATAGCAAATCAATTTGGAAAAATATGAAAAATTTAGGGAAAATCTAAATTATTATTCTAAACTTGAAAAATTTAAAAAGTGAAAAATAAGCTGTAGAAATGCAAAAAGCTATGAAACTGCTTATCCAAAGTGCTTAATAATAAGCAAAACTTGACCAAACTGTATCCAACTTAAAATAAATGTTATTTGAACTTATAAGAGCTTAATGGAACAGTATAGAAGCCAAATGAACTCAGAAGTACAGGTAATGATCAAAATCAGGTTCAATAAGCTAAATGAAATAAGCAATAAGCCAAGCAAATAAGCAAATGATCCCAGATCAATGAAATTTGCTACTAAAAAGCACAAAGTGACTTATATGAACCAGCAAACTCAGATTAGAACGACAGAAATCCACTTGCAACCCTTATCTATGAAAACAGATTCTAGGTTAAACCACTCAATAAGACAGCAGATAAGTCTGAGCAAATAAGCTCAGAAGGAAGAGCTTGAGGGTGCAAATGCTAGACTACCTAGCTGAGATTCCAAAACCACCAAAACATCTAATCCCCAATTCAATTTGACAGCCTAAGAGTAATCTAGAAGATTGCTAAAAAACTGAGGAGCAGGGGAAAGTAAGCTCAGACAGTCAACTTCCAGGGACTTTTTAAATAAGCAAATAAATTTCAAATCTGAAAATTCTTTCTGCTATTGATTCACTAACTACTAGTCTTCTAAAAACAACAAACAAAAAGTAATTCCAATGATTATTAAATCCTACAAGTTATTTCAAAGATGTGACCAAAACTGAGTTTAGAACTTGATTTGACTTTTTGATTGCAACTAAACTTTGACTAACATGAGATTCCAATGATCAAAACTGATTAACTATGATAAACTAAGCTACTGTGTGAATTGATTACTCTAAATGAACCTAAATTCTACCTAAATGCAAGATTGTAGCAGCAGATTGTAAAAGAATGGCAAATTACAAGCTAGTTTTGACTTCCTATAATATAGATTCAATATTTATTGGCTTAGCTAACTCTAATATGACCTTAGTGAACTAGTGATGCAGAAAACAAAGCAAAAAGCCATCAAGAACAGGAAAAAAACTATTGAACCAAACACCCCTAACTAGTAACTGATTGCACTACTACTACTGATTAAAGCTTATAACTACTGATTTTATTATTGAAACAACCAATCTAAGCTAATTAAACTTACAAAATCCAACAAAGAACAGCAGGAATCAAGCAAAAGTTACTTATAGCTTACTAGGGCATTTAAATAAATGTGACAATAGAATCAAACTTCCAACCATCAAACAGATAGCAGCTGATCCTAACACCCCTGATCCTAGCAGTTCTACAACTAGACTTCAATTCAATCTGATATACTAAATCAACTTAAACAATAATCAATTTTATTAAAATGAACCAGAAAGTCAGATTCAGAGACACAGGTCCAAGTTATATAGCAGCTATATAAAACAGTGATACTCCAATTGTTAATATAAACTAACCATTACCACTAAATAAGCTGATAGCATGCTATGATAAACCAGAAACTAATATCTCAGATCAAACAATAACTCAGCAACTCAAAGAAACTCAGATCTAAGATGACAATCACAAACAGCAAAAAACAGATCCAATAGACAGATGATAAAACAGTAAACTAGACCAAACTTAAATCAACTACTAATATTAAAATAAAAGCAACTGCAATAAGCTATATAAGGAAAATATAAACTGTAATGAATAATAATCAAGTACTTAACACAGATCTACACTAGCAATGCAAATATAAGCTTTTGAAATTTAAATGAAAGCTTACGAACATCCTCTCAGCCAAACAGAGAGGGTCTCCCTCACAGCCTATCTCTAGATAGGCTAGCTGCTTCCATTACTCAGTCTAGACTATCACCCACAATCTTCAAATTAGACTCAGCTTATTGGATAAGCTACCCTTTGACAGATTTTTACCAAACACAAATGACCAAATTTAAACAGAATTTTATCCCACACAATCACTACAAAATATTGATGAACTACTAAAGGTATTTAAATGTAATACTAAAAACTGAATTTAAGGAAACTAACACTAGAAAATAAATTGCAAAGGAAATATTTGAAACTTGAATTTTATTAAAAACTAAAATTGAGTACAACTTTGAAACTGAAATTACAATTTAGAAAGCAGAATTATAAAAAACTACTTAACTATCTAAACCTACTCCTAAAATCTAAACCTAATCTAACAGCCCCAAATGAGGTGAGGAGTGAGGTATATATAGCCTGAGGAGAGTAGTTGCTAGATCACCTATCCGTGTGATGTGTGCTTGTTTGAGTCCATCTATAGCCGTTTGATCATTTTCTGGATTCTTCCCATCAATTAGAGCCCTTGATTGATTTTGTTGATATGACCAATCCTCCTTGTGCTTCATGATTGGACCACGTGTCCTCCTGACATTCCCTGGCTTACCCTGACACCTTCTAGAAACCCCAATCATTGGGTAATTAAAGTTACATGGGGTAATTGGAGAGGGTTAAGGCTAGGGTTCTAAGAACAGTAATTGTTCTGGGTAAAGAGTGAAATTGGGGGGCGGGGTTTATTTGGTTGTGTTTTGTTTTTATTAAAATAATGTTGACCGGTTTAAAGTGGGGTTTGACCGGATTGGATCGGGTATAAGGGTGGTGGGCTTTGTGTTATTTGGACTGGGCCTGGAATAAGGATTAGGGAGTGGATCCGGTTGTATAGTAAAGTTTTAGTAATAATAAACAAGGACCAATGTTGTAATTATGCATTCCATAGGGACCAAATCTATAATTTGCTCAAAGTTTTTCTCAAGGGCCTTTCTTGTCATTTATGAATCATGGAGGACTTCTTTTGACTTTTCTTCAAATATTCTTCAAGGGATCATTTTTGTCATTTTCTGAAAGTGCGGGGACTGAAATTGTCAATTTCTCAAACTTTTGACTAGGGACTAATTATGCAACTTTGTGATTCTCTGAGTACTTCTTATGATAATATGAGCTTTCTTTGATCATTTTGCTTCCCCGGCTTCGACTTTTGACCTTTTTCCAATCTCGTGCTCGCTTTTGTCGGTTTTGGCTTTGTTTTTGTCCATTTTTCACATATCCGTACCTGCACATAGTCACATACACAAATACAAAAACATACGTTCTCTTGGCATATTTGGTTAGTATTTGGTGTATTTGGTCTGATTTTGGGTCTAAAAAGGATGTGTGATTAAGCACTCATCAATTACCAAAAGTGTTTTTCAAAAATATATAATATGTTTATATAATTAAATAAACTTTGTAGTAATTAATTAAATACCCCTTTGATCATAGATTGCAATAAACACTTTGTTTATTCATACCTTAAGTGATTTGGATGTAAAGAGAATGTTAATCACTAAATACTTGTTTATGTCATAAATTTTAGTTCAATGGGTTTATGTTTTGTAATAATTAAAACATAGAGATATTGATAATATGTTAATAATGTTTTTAGGCATTATTTATGTCAACAATCTCCCCCTTTTTGATTATTACAAAACCTTAAACTCATTAGGTCTAAAATTTATATTTAGACAAGTATTTTTGAGTTTAACATTCTCTTCTCCCCCTTTTTGTAAAATCAAAAAGGTTATGCCGATTAAGCTTCATAAAAGAAGTTAAACGGGTAGAAAGCTCCCCTTGTTATGTGCTCCCCCTTGTTCGAGGGCATCAAGGAATCGAGCAATGGGAATCTTGGCTGCAAAAATATTAGAAGCACAAGCATACATAGAAAAATATGCAATACGCAAATAGCAAGCATAGCAAAAAAAAATAATAATATTAAGGATACATAATAATTAATTCAAAGTGATTAAGTTACAGATCCTAATTTGCCAAAGAGAGCCATCGGACTTGCTTGTAACAAAAGGTTGGTTGATTCGTATTTGAAAGTGAAAATCATAAGCATATAGTATGCTTAGATGGTTGATGATGGAGTGTTTGGAATGAAAATGGTTGAGTTAAGGTAAGGTTGTTGGATTAATGAAGGTATATGTTTGGGTGCATGAATGTTGGAGAGTTTGGTGGTGGAGAGTTTGTAGCGGAAGAGGTTGATTACGGTTTTGGATGTTGTTCAAGTGAGGGTATTGGATGTGATCTAGTGAGAAGATATTTAATCCAAGTGAAGTGTTCATTGAATACAATGGTTTTCAGGAGAAAGATGCAACAAGGTCAATTGTTGACATGTTTTTCAACTTGATTCAAGTTGTGGGGTGATGAAGGAGGGCTAGAGGAAAGTTGTTCCAAGTTGCATTGAGCAAGGTGTAAGGCAACAAGAGCACAAAGCTCATGGGCTTCCTTGAGTTCTTTAATGAACTTCAAGTGTTTGGAGGAAGGTGAATTGGACATGCAACATAGGGATAACATGTATGTTGGTAGAAGGTGGTGGTGATACTCTTGGTGGTGGAGATATTTGTGAGTTTGGGTAATCATGAATGGATGACAATGAAGTTGTAGAAGAATAGGATGTTTCATGAGTGGAGGATGTTTTAGATGGTGGATTGGTAGGTTGAACAAAATGTGAGGTGTTAGGAATGAGATTGGGATTGTTGTTTTGAGATTGAACATGCTCTTCATATGGCTTATGTGGGTGAGATGAAGGTGTATTTTTAGGAACAAGGATGGATGTTTGGTTATTATGATGAGGTTTGAACATGAGGTTTGTGTATCATGAAATATGGTTTGACCTTCATGAGTTAAGTTGTAGTGGTGATGACACACTTTGTAGAGTGTAGGGAATGGTTATATGATTGAATCTTTTTTTGATAATGGCTCGATGGAGTTATTGGTGAAGATGGGAAATGAGCATTAAGTGATGTGATTGGTGAGAGTGAAAGAGCGATGTTCATGGAAGGAATTTTTTGGTAGGAATTTTTTGGTAGGAGGGTGTTATAGATGATACATTAGATGCACTAGGAGATGAAATTTGAGGTCGAGGTAAGTAAAGGTTATGAGGTTTGAGTGTGTAAAGGTTTTGAGGTTTGAGTGTAAGGTAGAAGGATATGAGGTTTGAGTGTGTAAAGATTATGAGGTTTGAGTCTAATGTAGAAGGATATGGGTGATTAAAGGTTGTTGATATGTAATGTTGAAGACATAGGAGGATTTTGGTATTGGATGTTTGACAACATCATTTGGTTTGATGGGCTTTTAATGGAAGTTAGGCTTTCTTCTCCAAACGGGGTTTCTTGGTGGTTTTAGTTTGATGGGAGAGGACATGAAGAGATGAATGAAGATATGTTTATAGTATAGGATAGGTGAGATTAAGGATGGATAAACTTTGATAGAAGGTTTAGGATAAAATAGGTTTGTGAATTTTGGGAAGTGTAGGATGAAATGGACTAAAAGGCATAAAAGATTCTGCAAACTCGACCATCAGATGGCCGGTCCCCTTAATTAGGGGTCGGTCCCCTTAATCTTTAAGGGGGCTGCCTTACATAATTAAGGGGGCCGCCCATCTGGTGATTCCCAGATTGCCAGAAAAGGGTTTTTGGTAGTGAATTGCAGAAAGGTTGTGTTTTTGGTTTCGAACAACTCCAACTCTTTGAGGCAATTAAGCATATACTAATTATGTAGGCAATTATGTAGCCAAAGCATGTTAACCAAAGAGATTAACTAAACAAGCAATTTCATCTAGCATGTAAACATACTCATCAAGCAAGTAAAATATAAGTGCTAGGAAACAATAAGCAACATCAAGTTATTTCATAACTAGGAGGATTAATCCTAATGTGTATCAATGTGCAATAAGTGGGTAGTTATGATATCATGGATTTCTAGACTTGTTACAAACAAAGTCTTAATAGACAAACCATGGTCCTCTTGATTTGATTTAGTTCACTTATAAGTGTCATTTATATAAATATAGATGACAAATATGAAACCACCATGCATGATTTAAAAGAGACGTTTTTAGCATTATTCAACAATGTTTGAAAGTAGGTTTTCACTTAGATGTGAGAGATATTTGAATAAAATAGATTGGGTTTTACTTCAAAATGTGTGAATGAATGGTAAAAAATATTTTCCCAATCTTTAGTTTTGATCAAAACAAAATTGTGAATATTGATAGTGAAAACATGTTATTTAAAAGTGGGATAGTTATTTGAAAAACTATTTTCCAGAATGTGAGGTTTTTGCATATTTTTAGAGATATTAGATTTTTGACAACAAATATCATTAATCATATATTTTAAAAGATGTATATTAAAGATCTCATGCTCAAGAGGATTGGTTAAGCCTATTATTATCTCATGCTATCGTTTCCACATATCCTATGATCCTAAAGGAAGTGATGACGATAATTTATGTGTTAGATGTGAGAGTGTAGATGTAACACCCCCAATTCATGGATGCAGCGGAATTCAAACTGGGTGTTACTCGACGGCACAATAGTCACAATAATAGAAAACGAACTCTAATTGTGTCGTTTTTTAAAGATTTATCATTCAAGTTATATAAATATCAGAGATTACAAAATGAGGTCCCAGATAGTTCCATGTTTACAATTTACATTAAATGAGTTTTTGAATGATAATAAAATTTATAGCCCTCTTGAATATTTGTGCTCCTCCGTGCCAGCCTCGTTCATTATAGACCTGAAATACATACTTAAAACAGTCAACACAAAGGTTGAGTGGAATTCGTAGAGTTTGTAGTTAAATCGTTGAACACAATAATCGTAGTGTGAGCTATAGACTCACACTCATAGTTAGAAAACAAAATCGTTATTATTGCACTAAGCTCATGCAACCAAAGCATTAACATCGAACCAAAAATTGGCATTATAGAAGCCCTACCAAGGTAATATTGCCATTATACCTCTAAATATCAAATATAGTGCATTTGTTTGAACTTGTAGTTGTTCAACACAAATGGGATTCGTCAATCCCAATAGATTTATTCACAATATTCGCACTCACTATAGCTAGTGACTAATGGTTCATGATATAGGGACTTCGAACCTGGCAATCGTTACTTAGTGACAATAAAACATAGTCGGGTAAACATACAGTAAAAACATTGTGTTCGAGTAGAAAAATAGTAGCATGTATCCCCCCCCCATGGGTTTGTAAAATAGTTAAACAATAGAAAGTGGGGCTACGAACTCACCTTAAGTTATGTAGTAAGTAGTGAATGTGAGGTTGAATCGCGAAGGTTTCTACGAGCAACCTATAATAGAATGTTGCGACTTAGGATTGGAGTAAAGAATATGAAGAATTGCCTATATATGTATGTCTTGCATTTAGTCCATGATGTGGTACGATGTATAGTGTAAGTCTTTGAAAAGAAATGGTTCATGAAACATGTATAGTTTATATATCGTTTACTACCGTTCAGGCCGACATAATTCAGAAGTCATGTAGTAAACGTTCGAGGAGCCAGGACACTTTAATTCGTAAATCCACAACTCATCTCGACGGCTTACATAATGAACTCCTCACATGAGGCTCCCTACTATTGTAGTAGTTGATAAAATATATATATATATATATATATATATATATATATACATATATATATATACATATATATATATATATATATATATATATATATATATATATATATATATATATATATATATATATATATATATATATATATATATATATATATATATATATATATATATAAGTTTTGATCCGAAAAGTTACATGTCCAATATTTGAATAAACTTAGGAAAGTTTATTTTTACATGAAGATTGTTATTAGGGTAAGTTTCTTATAACTTGTATGACAATTACTTGTAATATCTCATGGTTCTTTAGATGAAGTAGATCCAAATTGTATGTTCAAGTTATCGCCAACTCTTTGACCCATGTTTTCGCCTAAGTAAGTTTATATGTTCATTTAGTCATGGCCTTGCCATGACCTTTGGTCATTTGATCCATGGTCTTGAGACTCAACCTTGGCTCGAGCCATGGTTATGGTCTTGATTCTAGGTCATAAGACCTCTTTGGTCTTTATAAACCATAACCATTATATAGTGACTTATATATGTAAATAGCTGTTAAGAAACTGAGAAAAATCTCATTCGTTATTGGTTTTCTGGAGACGTGTTTTATGTTCTATCACAGAAACTATTTTGGCAGTTTTGCCGCAAAGTTTTGGTAACTTCAAATGGTCATAACTTTTGACTCGTGTACTCGTTTTAGGTGGTTCAAATTGCTATGGTTTCCTTGTTAGGTCCTCTACTACAATATGTAATGATCCAATATCATAATTTTACCATTTTGATCAGATTATACCAAGAAAGTCACTAGTTTACTTGTTTAAATAACTTAACTTAACAATCATTTATAATAACTTGTTTTACTCATTTTTATACATCATGGACATGAATACAAGACATAATATAGCATGAATGATATGTAAATAACATGATTATGATATTTAACAAGAAGTATGTTAGGGTTTGGCTTACAACTTTTGGCTTTCAATTAAGAAAGGAAGTTAACATGTAAGGTAAGGACTTTGATAGACTTTAGCTTCACCCTACTTCACTTCATGCAATCTTTCTACCCTTGTATTCTTGAAAGAGAGATGATGAAAGTTGAGGTGACTTGAGTGGATTCAAACTCAAGATAAATCACCAAAGTTTATGAGGTTTGGAAGTGTTTTGATTATCTAAAACCAAACTAGGGTTTCTATCTTAGAAGTTGCTCTTGATTCTTGCTTGAAACTAGAAGAAATTAGCTAAGTGTTATGGTGGTTTGGTGTGTGATGGTGGATGGCACAAAGTGGGGAGGGGGGGTATTTATATGGGTTTGAGGAGGTTACAAAACAAGACTTGTCAAAGCTTACATGACAAGCTTGTATACATGTAAACCATCCAAGGGTACTTAGCCTAAGATCAAGCCACACCATGGGATGACTCCCCCCCCCCTATAGGCGGTTCCATAAGGGCTAGGGGGTGAGGTGTGCCTTGCTTGATATTATCCAAGATATTGGATGAGTTTTGACTCCGGGAAATGCCAACCGTAAATGATTAAGCCTCAAAACGTAAAACCGGGTGTCGTAAAAATGTGGAACTTGAAAGTATGGTTAATCATGTCAATATGTTCCATAATAAAATATAAAATTAGTGGTAGGTTCCATTGGGGTGCTAAAACCCTGCTAAAACTGGAAACACGGGTCTAAAACGCCTAATACGTAAAATGTACGAATATTGTGTAAAATTGAGAAAAGTAAAATGTTACTTTTCTAATAGGATACAAATGATTTAAAATGACTTATAATGTCTAGACTGAGCTCAGTCTAGTGTCGGTTGGTATTAAATGTCTTTTAGACATAAAACCGTAAGCCTAAAAATCAAGGAATGACTTATAAAATCAAGGAATGATTTTTGGTCAAAGGAGGAGGGAAAAATATGTTGACTTATTTCAAAATGTGAAAACTTAAATCGTCTTAGAAACGTGGTGCAGGTATAGGCTAAGGTTACGACTGAGTAAAAACGCTTAAAAGTGAAAATTCCAGTTTTTCACGGCCGAGGTTTATTTGGTCATGTTTTTCACAGTCATGATTTATTCTCAAATAAATCATGAGTGTATCAAACATTTTTCTGATACGGGGAAAATTAACGCGGTCGAGTTTCGTTGTGCGTAGAATTTTTGAATGACGTTTTACCCTAAAACGTGTAATTCCTTAATAACTTTCGCGAAAATGATCTGATGAGTGTCAAACTTTTAATTTGCCATGGAAATGATTTATCACTCGAGGCCAAGAAACAAAAATCAAATTTCGGGAAAATTTCGGGAAAAATGAATAGTAAAAGTGAATAGTAAAATTTCCCGGGAATAGTAATTAACCTGAAATTGCGAATTGTTACAGTAGAATGGGGTATAACCTAACATCTGCAGTTCCTTTGTTTTCGTACGCTTATCTAACTTAATGCCATAGTCTACGAGAGCTTGTTTCATCCATAGTTTTCTTACACGAGGGATCTAATCCTACTTCTATATTAACGATTGATCCACTTAACTCATTTCATTTCATCACCATGAGTTTGCTAATAGCGGATATAGAAGATTTCCATTTTCTATTTTGTTCGACAATGAACAATTTCATCTTATTCCTAGGAAAGTCAACTAATAATGTTTCTAGGTTATAAGTATATAAGCTATTATGTACGTATATATGTTTAAGAGTTACAAACAATATAAATGTATAGCTAAGCATGCAAATTATAGTGATGAATTTAAAAGAAACGCGTACCTTTTAGTCTTCAATGGATTTTCTTCAAGCACTTCAAGTGACTATGTTGACTTAAAGAGGTCATTTGTAGATGAGATTCCAACTTCTTCGAGGAATGACAACTTAGCCACTTGGTCCCCATTGTCTCATTGGTCCAAAGTTTTTTGGTCCAAACATATTCAACATTTGGCTAGGATGCATGTATGGTGGTAATATTTCCCAAGGATTGTAACTTGGTTGATAATTCCACATTTGATGACTAGTATTGTTGTAGTTTTGTCTATTTTGGTTTCTTGGTTGAGGTGTTTTAGATCGAGTATGAAGATTATTTGGTTTTCTTGGTGGTGGAGTTTTAGATCTTAATTTAGGTTTAGAGGATCCTACTTCGGTCTTTAAGGATGGTTTATACAAAGTTTTTACTTTTTCATCATTCGCAATGGGTATTTTTCTATCTTTTGTAAGTATATACTTAGGTTTTGATTCTAATGATTTTTGGTTACTAGATTCACATTCAAACTTTATGCTTTTATTTTCACTAGTTGAAACATTAGTTGAGGTTAATCCTAGACCGGTTTTATCTCCCGAAGTTTCTTGAATACTTATTATTTTCTTAAGTGGGTTACTACTATTTTTAAACTTGTCAAGTTTGAAAATTTTATCTTTAAGTTTTTTGTTTTCATTTTTAACCTCTATGCATGTTTTACATCCTATAAAAGCTTCTTTTCCTTTTTCCAAATGTTGTAGTTTAATTTTTAATTCGAGTACTTCATTTTCTAATAGATTATTAATATGTTTTAGTGACTTATTTTTAGCTATAACCTTTTGACCTAATTTGCATAACCTATTATATTCACTATCTAGGTCTTTTTCGTCTAATGATAAATTTTCGTCACTAAAGTATTCGGTTTCGGAACGTACCTCGCTTGATGTCTTAGCCATAAGACACTTCTCCTCTTTTGTGATTTCTTTCTCATCGTCATCGCTATCACTCCAAGCTCCTCCAACAAACGCCTTTTGATTTTGATCTATTGACATCATTGGACATTTTCCGATGAGATGATTTGGATCACCACATTTGAAGCACTTCCTTTCACTTTTGCTATTTTTGTCATCTTTATTTCTTTGGTATGCTTTCCTCTCATCATGCGGTTGTCTAATGAATCTTCCTCGCCTTTTGAAGAATTTCTTGAAGTCTCTTACGGCCATCGCATATTCTTCGTCATCACTTTCGGAGGTTGAGCTATCCTCGTTACTAGATTCTTTCCTAGCTTTCAACGCAATTGACTTGCTTTGCTCTCTTTTTCCATTGACCATCTCGGAGTCTTTCTTTATTATTACTTTGTAGACTTTCAAGTTGTCGATCAACTCATCAAGTTGAAGAGTTGACAAGTTCTTCGATTCTTCAATCGCCGTAACTTTAGCTCGCCATTTTGGATGAAGAGCCCTAAGAAATTTCCTAACAAAATTCTTACTAGAAAAATTCTCATCAAGTGCTTTTAAACTTGTGATGATAGTGTTAAACCTAGCAAAAACATTATCTATTGATTCCTCCTCCGGAATCGTAAATTGTTCATATTGTTGAACAAGAAGATCTATTTTGTTATCTTTAACTTGACTATTACCTTGGTGAGTGATTAGTAAAGAATCCCAAATTTCTTTCACGGTTTTACACATAAAAATTCTTTCATATTCTTTGAGTGGTAACGCATTATAAATAACCATTTTAGCTTCATTATTTTTTGCTAGTTTCTTTTTCAAATCATCATTTTGTTTTTCAAAAGATACAATTTCATCCATTTTAGTTTCAAAATTATATTGAATAGGGGGAAAATCACCAAAGGTAATGACATGCCAAAGATCAAGATCTTTTGATTTCACATAAGTTTCGAATCTATTTTTCCAATAAAGAAAACCATCACTTTCAAATAGTGGTGGTCTTTGCACAGATTGCCCTTCTAAATATTTTTCAGATTCTATAGATCGTTTCAAGTTTTAAAATACAGTTTATTTTAAAAATCTTGTTTAACGTAGCTCTGATGCCAATTGTGGAAAACTAGAAGGGGGGGTTGAATAGTTTTACGTCTTTTTAATTTTATTATGAAAACTTAGTTTAGTTTTAAAACCTTGTTTGCTTTTATAACTTTGATTCGATCTTATGTTAACTTAAATCTTGAACAATGTATGAACAATAATAATAATGTAATCTAAGTATGTGAAATCAACACATGCATAATATAAACAATTATAGCTATATACAAGAGATAAGTAAGTAAACGTTTGTTTTATAATCCTTAGTTATATTTTGTATGAAAACTATACTTGATCGAAATGATCAATTATATGTATGTTACTTTTTTAGTTTGATTGTAAAAACTTTGTTTTGTGAATGAAACTTTTGTTTGATCTTTAAGTAAAATCAATACTAGCACTATATGAGCAACTATATATATACGTCTACGTCTACAAAAGTAATAACGATATAAGCAAGATAATAAGTAAGAAATGGAAAGATCTAACTGCGAGACAAAGGATTTATAGTGGTTCGGATACAAGGACACCTTCCTTGCCCTACTCCACTCCTCGAGTCACCTACTCGAGAGTTTTCTTCACTATGTCAACAAGCTCCCTTATGGCGGAGAAAACCTTACACACCAATATACACACCACAACTCCGTCACAACTTATTCACACCTTCTTCACAACTTCTTCACACCTAGTCACTACTTAATCACAACACTACTTCTTCACACGTATCTATCTTCACAACAATCTACTTCACAACAATCTTCTTCACAACTATCTACTTCCCAACTTCTCTACTTCACAACAATCTACTACACACTCACTCTATCTACACACCTTGCTAATCTATCTTCTATCAAATATTCACAACTAGTTACACAAAGAAATAGATATAATGGATGATGCTCTAACAACTTGGATGTGGAGGTCACAACAAGTTGTAATACTTCTTCTCTTGAGGGATAGAAGTATTCTTCTCTTGCACTTGAGAGGATGACGTTTGGATCACTTTGAAACAAAGATTTATGAATTTATGATCAAAGGATTAAGAGAATAGAAATGGAGATCTAGAACAGAAAGTTTAGGAGTGCAAAAGGTGAGAAAAATCTGTGAAATGAACCAGTATTTATAGGGACAAAAAATATTGTTCTAGAGTGTGGCCGGTCCCCTTAATTCATGGCCGGTCCCCTTAATTTTAAGGGGACCGCCCCTTATAACTAAGGGGGCCGCCCAGCTGTAACGGCCAGAAAATCTGTCTTTTAGTGGGGAAAGTTTATTTGGTGAAAAACTAACTGATTGTGGTTAAAATTTTGAATTCATATATTTAGTATGATTAAAACATTTTTCTTTATTACCAAAAGTGTTTTTCAAAAATATATAATATGTTTATATAATTAAATAAACTTTGTAGTAATTAATTAAATACCCCTTTGATCATAGATTGCAATAAACACTTTGTTTATTCATGCCTTAAGTGATTTGGATGTAAAGAGAATGTTAATCACTAAATACTTGTTTATGTCATAAATTTTAGTTCAATGGGTTTATGTTTTGTAATAATTAAAACATAGACATATTGATGTTTTTAGGCATTATTTATGTCAACAAATTTAACACAACACACCTGGGAATCATCTTGCTTAGTGGATTTGGGTGAGTAAAGTTATTAGCATTATTTCCATTCACCCTGGTATTCCCAAACACTTCCCTTCTACCCATGTGATAGTTACAATTATAATGAAGATGTTCAGAACTACCACATATGTAACAAGGTTTGTTGTTAAACACAAAGTCACTATCAAATTGTCTAGATTTAACATGATTCCAACTCCTATTGTTCCCCCTAGTAGTTGTTGACCTACTTCTGTACATCTCTGCATATCTAGTAGTGGGCCTAGAGTAATTAGCTTGTGTCCTAGGCTTCTCATTAACAACTTCAGGAATACTCTTTTTAACTTCCATATGAACACTCTCAGGAACACTAGTTTTAGACTCAATATTCAAACTTTCATCTTTAAGAGATGAGTCACTAGCACTATCAAATGTATCAACCTCAACCTGAACCTTTTCAATAGCAGCCTCTTTAACAAATTTTGGTCCATAGGTCATGGTTGGCTCCTGGAACTCTTCTAATCCTGTGTGTGCTAAGTCAATACCAGGAGGTGATGGAACACCTCTTAGAGGTGGTGGAACTGATTTATATCCTACTCCTGATTTGGCTTTGTTTACAACTTGGGCCTCCCAAATTTTTTCAATACACTTTGATTGATGATCTAGTGTATTACAAGTTATTGGCCCTTTTAACCTTCTCTAACTCTTCCATAAGAGCCTTATTCACAGCAACCTTATAATCTAAGTCTCTTTTTAAAACAGCAATATCATCATTGAACTTAGATTCATTGGCTCTATAATGCTCTAATTGTGCTTCTAAAACACCAAGACCTCTTTTATGATTTGCTAAGTTATAATTAGTTTGATTTAACTCTAGAAATTGTTCATCATATTGTTCTTTAAGTTTCTCATAATCTTTCAAAGCCTTACAAGTTTTAGAACAAGCATTATTAATTTGTACCTCAGAGTCAGAAAAAGCCATAAGTGCAAGCTCAGTAGCAATCATTTCAGACTCTGAACCATCTTCTTCATCCTCAGCCATATAGCTCCAATAATAGCTCACTCCATCAATGGCCAATAGCACCTTTTATTCTTCAGATGTAGGTTCTCTCTTCTTGTCCTGCTTATACCAAGTTGACCTGTTATCAGGCTTCTTTGGTTTCCTACATTCCCTAGCAAAGTGCCCCTTCTTATGACAGTTGTAGCACTCCACCTTCTCATAGTCATTCAACTTAAGCTTGGGAAGCTTAGCAACAATGTTGGACTGACTAGTTTTTGTCTCCATTGAATCTTCTGAGTGAACTTGGGGTCTTGTAAATCAAAGTATCAAAGCCTGTCTCTGATACCACTTGATGGATCTAAACACCTTGATCTGTGTTAGAATGATACTTTGAATTATATCACTAAGTATGCGGAATCTACTTAGTAATACTTAGAAGTTTGATTGTGAATGAAACAGTTGTATATGAATGAGAATAATGTATGTATCAAACTGTTAGCTTCAATATTATTAATAATAATAATACAAGTGATCTTAATATCACTAGGGTTATAACCTTGAAGCTCTAAGAAAAACGTATATCTAACTTTAACCTAGGACCTCCTTTTATAGCACAAGGAGTCCTCTTCTACAAGATACGTATAATGATAATAGAATAAGATATACACAAGATCTATTCTATATTTATCTATACAAGTTTCCTAACAGTTATTCTAACAGTAGTGGTAATAATATGTACTAGCAGTGATAATGAGTTTCCACTGCTAGTGCATTCTTCAGCAGTTGTAATTTTCATACTTAGCCGTGGTAACTGTTAATATAATTCCCAACATGAAGATATTGCGTTGTTGAGGGCATAGTTGGTGAGTGCACAAGCGGAAGTAGTGTCAACCACTGCGTACTCCAGGAGGCTTGCGGATGACAGATTAGCCTTGATGGCCGAGGTGAAGCGCGAGCGTGCTGCCGCTGAGCAGTACAGATTTAACTGCGCATGGGGGCTGAAGTACTTGCAAGAGAATAGAAGCAAGCACTTCGCCCAGCTTGATGAGTTCCAAAAGTTTGTGGAGACTGCTTTGGAGACGCAGGAGAGTAAGCTGCGCAAGTTGAGCATTGAGTATGATGAGGAGTTGTACCCTCATCTAGTGTCTGCTGTTGCTGAGTGCAGGTAGTTATTTTCTTTTTGATTTCCTTTTTTGCCAGTTGTTTGAGCTTAATGCCTTTGAATTTGTTATCTTCTAACACGTGTGTTGTTGCATTGTTAGGTGGTTGATCAGTCACGGTCTTCGATTGGCTGCCATGGGTATGCTGGAGTCCCCGGAGGTCCTTGAGGCTTTTAGGGATGTTGTAAAGTGTGCCTTGGCGCGTGGCAAGGCCGAAGCCGTGGAAGAGCTGCACAAGGGGAAGATGCTAACCGTATCTCCCGCGGAGGTGCCAGGATATGCTGGGGATGGCTATGCAGAACTGGTTGCAGCCATGGAGAAGATGAAGGTCTTCGATTTTCCCTATATCGTACAGCTAGAGCGTGATCAAGATTATCCTATCAGCGTAATCATGCAGGGGCTGACTCTGGCGAGGCACGTAGCAGAAGGCGCGGAGGCGCTGCCTGACTTCTTTTTGAAGACAGATGAGTCGCAACTGCAGGTGCCCATTTTTGCTCGCCCCCGCGACATGCTGAATCCCTTCGCCCTTGAGAAGGAAATATCTCTGAAGAAGTCCTTGAAAGCTCACGCGACCAGGCTTGCGCGTAAGAAGGGCGTGAAGGGGAAGGCTATTTTGTGCGGTATTGGTGCGGCCCATCTTCCCAGGTCTGATGAGATTCCCGTCAGCATACCGACGGTGTCGTAGGAGGATAACAGCCTGTTGAGAAAGCTGGATGAGGTTGGGCATGTGGCGTCTACGGCTAGTAGCTCAGGGCATAGACGCGCTCGTAGCACGTAGATTTGTTGTATATATTGAATCTGTAACTCGTGGTTAATGAATAATAATGATATTATTTTTGGTACACATGTTTGTATTATCTTGTACTTAGATTATTTGCCTTTTCGTGAAAGACTTTCCAAGAGTCAAGTTGTGACCAAACGTACTTAGGAAAAATTGTATTAAGTCCATAACTTAATAAATGTATGTGAGTAAAAACTCATAATTGTATGGATTAACTTGCAGCGTGCTGCAAATACCATATCAAGGGACCAAGAGTCTTGGCTCCTAAATTGCTAAACGCGCACAGTGTGCGTTATTGCGTAGCCTTCGTGGGATGCGCATTAAACTTACTTCAACATCTTGATAGTAAGGTGTTTAGCAAGGATGCGTGATCCAATGTTGATGGGTTTGCAACCCTCTTACTCAACGAGTTATTTAGTAGGTTTACTCATCCTTTCTGCCATCGTAGGTCTTAATAAATGCATGCACGCCATGTAGGCAAAAATATAAATTAACAATATTGAGACATAAATAAAAAATGTAAGCAATAAAGTTAAATGTGTTGTGGAGTTAGCAAGAAACCACAACGTTTTATTAATACTTGCAAGTTTTTGAAAATAAAAGACAATTCCCTAAAAAAGGAAATTCAAATACACGGACATTTATTAGGCACTTACTAAAGTGCAGAGTTGTCTGTGCGTGGGCCGTAGCCTTTCCTAAATATAGCATCTTTTAAGATTGCAGATATTCCAAGTGCGCACTAGATCATGGCTATCCATATCACGCAGCTTGTATGCGCCTCTGCCTAATGCTTTTGTGACCTCGTAGGATCCCTCCTATTTTGGTCCAAGCTTTCCCATTTCTTCTGTGTGGCTTGCATCATTGGCACGATATACAAAGTAACCTGGCCTGAATGAGGTGTTTCTGACTTTGGCATCATAGTACCCCTTCATCTTTGACTTGGCCCTTGCTTCGCGTATAGCTGCACGTTCGCGTCTTTCTTCTAACAAATCCAAGTCTATGCGTCACTCGTCATCATTTGTTGCAACATTGATTTCCGCCGTACGAATAGTTAGCATTCCAATCTCGGCTGGTATAACAGCTTCTGTCCCATAGACAAGAGAGAATGGTGTATCTCCAGTGTTAGTTTTGATTGTCGTGCGGTGCGCCCATAAAACATGCGACAATTCATCCACCCATCTTCCTTTATGTTTGTCAAGACGCGCTTTTATTCCTTACCCCGGACTACGATTCGCGCGTTCAACCAGACCATTGGTTTGCGGGTGCTTAACTGACGCGAAGTGTTGTGTAATATTTAATTGCGCGCACCAGTCTTTGAACGGGTTGTCATAGAATTGTTTTCTGTTGTCCGAAATAATTTCTCCAGGTAGTCCAAAGCGGCATACAATGTTGTCCCAAACGAACCGTTTGACTTGGTTGCCTGTGATACTTGCCACTGCTTTTTCCTCAATCCACTTAGTGAAATAATCTATGGCCACTATGAGGAATTTTAGTCCCCCTGCTGCTACTGGAAAGGGACCTGCAATATCAATGCCCCATTTGTAGAATGGCCATGATGAGGTGATAGGTGTCAGCTCTTGTTGTGGTCAGCGGGGGATGGGTCTGTGGACTTGGCATTCACTGCATCTTTTTATCATGTCCCACGCATCGCGATGCATAGTAGGCCAATAGTAGCCTGACCACAAGGCTCGTGCCACAACGGACCGTGGACCTGAGTGCATGCTGCATGAACCAGCGTGGATCTCTCAGAGTACGTAATCTGCTTGAAGAGGTCCAACGCACCGAAGCCATGGTTGTAGAAATGAACGTCGATATAGGATACCATCTTGAAGTTTGAACCTCTGCGCTGTGCGCCATATCCGTCGAGCGTCTTTCTGTTCTTGGGGTAATATCCCCTTGCTTATGAATTCGATGATAGGTGTCATCCAAGTAGGATTCTGCTCTTCTATCACCGTGAATATCTCCATCTCTGAGATGGATTTGTTCTTCAAGGTCTCCACCAATAACTGTTTTGATAGGTGCGCAAAGCTTGTAGATGCAATTGATGAGACAAAAAATGAACCACTTTTAAGGGGTCATTTAAGCTCGGAATTGAATTTATTTGATCAAATATTACCCTAAATCGTTCCTTTTGTGATTTTAGGTACTTTGGGAATGAAATCTGGAAAAGGAAGCAATTCGGACGTTTTTTGAGCATAAAAGTGAAGAAAACGCCAAAGACTTAATTTTCCATGCTGAGAACAGTACTTGACGGCGTCAAGAGGAAGACCCTGATGGCGTCAGGAGTAAAAGTGGTGACGACCCAGTGCAAACCTGACGGCGTCACAACAAGGGCGTCAAGAGTTAAAATCGTGACGGCCTGCACAAGGTGTACACATGACGGCGTCAGATCCAGATCTAGGCAGTCCGAGGAACTATTTGGCGGCGAGATGACGGCGTCAGCCCTTTGTTCTTGATGCCATCACCTTCTAAACTCTATATATAGTTTTCTAATTTACATTCATTAGAGAGGAACTTGTGTGGAGAACCCTAGGGCCGAACTCTGTAAACCCTAGCTCATATTTTACAGTACTTTCAAGGGTTTAACCCTTGAATCCTTTCATGTGCTATTAAGATAAGTCTTCTCTTTAATTCAATCAATATGTCTATGTGTTGGTTGATTATATCTTTTACTTGTCTTGATTTCAACATGTTAGGCTAGATTTATCTTGTGTTTGCTTAGATCTAATGAAACCTAAATGTTAATTATGTGTTGATTACTTGTTTATGGTTGTATTGGATGAATGATTTCAATGTTAGGCTTAAGAAAACTGGCAGATCTCCATTGTGTAACATGCTTGAACGTCTTAGGAAACATGAACCGATGTGTACTAGGTTTTATTGGTTGTATTTAATGCATGAGTAAATTCTAATGATCCCATGTTAGGAGCTTCTTAGCCGGCTCGACATAGGAGTGAAGTAGGCACTCATATGATTGGGGAAGTAAGTATGCCACCCCATGAATGCTATTAAGGAATACAATCCGTCATCCACGCAACTATAACAAGTAATTAACGTGTAAAAGATATCTAGCGAGTAGTGAAATCTAAGTAAACACATTTCTCCCACATATTGCTCACAACTTTAGTTTAATTTAGTTTATTTTCATTTTTAATATTTTATTTTGATTGCATCTTTAGTATTGGGTTAGTTGACTAGCAACTAATTCCTCCCAACTCCTTCAAACCCGAGATTTTTACTTGCTTTCTAAAACATATAAAAATACAAAAATAATCATCCCTCATCTCTAGATCTAGTCTTTAGGTTTTCTAATCCTAGCGACACTATTCCTAGTTGAACGATCAATCCCCCGGTACTTGTCATTATACTATACTACATCGATCAGGTACACTGCCTGGTGGGGGTTGTAAGCTTCTTGAGATCCCTCGAGAGGTAAAGCCTGGTGCAATTCCCACGCATCAAGTTTTTGGCGCTGTTGCTGGGGAATAGTTATTGTCTAGGTTAGAATCTCTTTTTATTAGCTCTACTTACTAGATTCCTTTCTAGTGAGATTTTATTTTTATTTTTAGGTTTTCTTTAGTCTATCTTATTTCTTCGTGTTTTTGTTCGTAACTCTTCACCACCCGACATCATGGACTATGGGAACATCTTTGAACCCGTCATCCCACCACAACAAAACCCACCACTAGAACCTCTTAGGCTCCGAACCTTAGGAGAGTATTCCCGACCTAGCCACCAAGGCTACCGAAACACCATTGAGCTCACCGGAGCCAATGTGACCCCCTTGCGATCGGACACCATCCGGTTGGTGCAAAGCGGATGTGCATTCCATGGAATTCGTTCCGAAGATCCAAACCAACATCTCAAGGACTTCCTTAAAATCGTAGATTCTATAGACCTTGATGTTACAACGAGAGAGTCAACCCGATTACGCCTATTCCAATTCTCTCTACGTGATCAGGCTAGCCAATGGCTTGAACGTTTACCCGCGGGATCCATCACCACATGGGATGATCTCACCACTCGTTTCCTTGCTCAATTTTTCCCACCGGGGAGAACTACCAAGCTTAGAAATGACATCTTGATGTTCCAACAACGTCAAAATGAAACTCTATACGAAGCATGGACTCGGTTCAAGGACTTACTCCAAAAAGTCCCTCATCATGGCATAGATCTTTAGCTCCAAGTCCAAATCTTTTATGACCATATCGATCTCTCCACAAGGCGAGCCATTGACCAATCGGCCGGTGGTAAGCTACGTGATCTAAGTGCGGAACAATCATGGGAACTCATAGAAGATCTTGCTCTCTATGACAACGAAAGTTGTAATGATCCCCGTGACTTGAACAAAACGGTCAAGGCAATATCTTTGCCTTCGAACAACTCTAGCACTCCCGACCGTAGGATCATGGAACTTGAGGACCAAGTCAAGTTTCTCATGAAATCTTACGAAGCTCCTAAGCCTTCAAGCCAAGTGAACAAAATCACTTCTTCATGCGAATTATGTAGTGGTCCCCATGACACTCGTGATTGTGTGGAACTCCCCGGAACAGCTTTTGCGGACTACGCATCCTCGCGTACCGACGAAGCGAGAGATAAGTGGTACACTTTCAAACCCGAGCCAAACCCTTACGGTGATTCCTACAACCCCTCTTGGAAAAATCACCTAAACCTTAGGTGGAAACAAAATCAAGCCAATTCTTCCAATCCGCCTAATCGTTACCAACCAAACTGTCCACCCTCCAACCGTACTTTCAACAACAATCCTTCTAACAACTATGGTAGTACCAACAATCTTGGAGGATTGATGTCTAAGTTTATGGCATCTCAAGAAGCTCGCATAGCTAGGTTTGAAACCGAATTCAACCAACAACAAATGGAGATGACTAGCAAGATAGACTACTTGTTGAAAGCCCTCAACAACCAAGCGTTAACCACACCTAGAAAGGACACTAGGGACGCCAATAACGGAATCCAAATTAAGGACCCCTCATCATCCAAACACGTCCATTCTGTCAATGTTGTCACCATTAAGCCAATAGATAAGGAGATAGAAGAAAGTGACAAGGATGAAGTTGAAGTAGAAACTGAGACTAGGGATGAAATTAGGGGAGTTGAGGTTAATAAGGGAGAGGAATTAGAGGAAGTAGAGAATATAGAAAAGCACTTTGATAAGTTGCCCACCAAGGAAGAACGGGAATACCATAAGGATTTATTCGATGGCCCCGAGACACCATATATCCTTGGCACACCCCTTATCAAAATGGGAGACCCCTCTAACATCAACAAACCATGCAACATCGGGCACATGCATATATGGAAAGCTTATATCGATCCTAGATCTACTGTAAACATCATGACTAGGATTTATTACAATTGGGTGATGAAGAAACAACTTGATTATAGGATGATGCCCAATAAGAATTTGATAAGTAATTTTGTAGGAAGAGTGAAGGGATTGCATGTGATTATAGGTAATTTCACCTATGAAATCGATTTTATGATAGTAGAAGACACTCGTCCGGTGATAGATGATTGCCTAAGCCAAGTAATATTCGGAAAACCATTTGTTGAGGCCACTAGGATGAGTTATGATCCGACTTTAGGGATAGTTAGGTTCAAGGAAGAGAATGATGAGATTGCCTACCAAATGCCCTACAAGATTGAGCAATACCGCCTTCTTTCAAATATAGAAAAGGAACATAAACAAGCGGCATATTATAGGAATGATGAGGATAGACGTAGAGGAGTAGAGTATGTGATGAATAGGATGCTTGGTTTCTACAAAGAATGCTTGCAATTAGGTCCGGAATACAAAACTGGCTTAGAAGACGACCTAGAGAGTGAAACCAACGATGAGGTCATGTAGTAACCCATGACCTTGAGTCTAGCTACAAGACTCGTAAATAAAGAAAAGCGCTTCTTGGGAGGCAACCCATGATTTTGTGTGATTTTATTTTGTTTGTTTGTTATTTGCTTCCGCATGCATGCTTTATTTTTATTGTTGGTAGATCATGTTTCTAAAGTAAATAGGTGAAAGTACTTTACTTTGTTGTTTGGCCTAGTCTTAACTTCACCCAAAGGTATTTTTGCAAAAGATAAGTGTAAGGGGAAACCCCAAATATGTTTTTAAGAAACAAAACCGATCATGATTCTTCACAATATTAAATGAACATGTATATTCGTATTTGTTAGAGTCAAATGCTTGTATCGAGTCACAATGATGTTTTGCAGGATTTTCCAGGAAGTAGGACCAAGTTTTTTCCAGAAATTTTCCGGAAACTTAACATAAGAATTTCTGCAGGTCACTTCTGACGGCGTCACGAGTTTACTCTTGACGGCGTCACGTGTAAAAATCTGGAAATTTTACCAGTTTTGTTTTTCTAACGGAGTCTTAAAGTTTTTGTTGAATTATTAGTTTTATAATCTCCAGGAAATCTGCAAACATCATTCCACAAACATTATATCTTATTTTGTTTTCTAGGATTTATTAGCATATGTAGATTGCCGCCGATTTTATGCGAGGTTGCCTTGTCTATTTTCTCAGGATTTACAGGTTATGTATGACGAGAAGATGATTATTATTCTGGAAGGGAAGCTTTGATTGTTCATTTTCTTGGAGGAAGATTTAACCTGGCCACCTTATTATCCATACTGAGCGAATCAGGGGAGTATTTGGTTTCATTCGTTTTTACTTATTTCACTTTTACATTCATTACTTGAACATTGGGGACAATGTTCATCCTAAGTGTAAGGGGAGGGTAAAATGATGATACCTTACAGATACACTCTCGCTTGAGTTTGTTTGTTTGATGGTAGGTGTGTAATAAAACTATGAGAAATACTAGTTAGTGCAATTTTAGCGCCAAATTTAAAATTTTTTACAACATTTAGGAGTGAAACTTTAGCCATAGCAAGCGTCTCATGGATAGGAGATTGTATGACTAGCACATAACCGTACCATTCCGAAAAATTTTCCACCCAAATATGTGAGGTTCGCCTTTAGATTTGTTAGGAAAAGCATTTACTATTAGTGCTTATGAGTGTACCGGTAGCCTTTAGATTTTAGAACTTGCGTTAGTGATGCATCCCGAGACCGCTAGTAAGACTACATTCGTGTAGTAGGATTTACTACATGATAAGAGGCATTAGGATCACCCTTGTGTTAAACCCGTATCATAATTACTTGACCATTGAAGTCATATTACTTGGCTAGTTAAGTCAATTAATTTTTCCCACACCCTTAGCGTTGTACTCATTTTTCGTACACGAAACCCCTAGTACACCCCTCCGAGCCTAACTTTTCGTTTCTAACTTTAAGCATCTTACTTAAAGGAAGAATTTGTTACACCCCACTTAAATGTACACCCAAATCGCCTTAGCCTTCCATGTATGCACTCATCTTTAGTGCATTATTGTTATTTGTTAAACCCTTAGTTAATTATCTAATTGATTACATGGTTGCTAAGTCGAGTCATAGCCTTGTACATATTATTTTGGGACGATTGGGACTCATGGGTAAAGTACTTATTTTATGGAGTAATGGGGAAGAACATCATTTATTACCCCCATATGTACGTTAATCTTAAAAGTACTCCAAGTGTTTTGATTTTCTTAATTCGAGTCATTAGATTAGTTTATTGTAAAGTATGTAAAAATTCAAGTGTAAGGGGAATTTTCATTCCCTATGATGTATTATTTTGGATGGTAGGGTAAGAGTGTATGCAAAAAAAAAAAAAAAAAAAAAAAAAAAAAAAAAAAATCGAAAAAATCATGAAAAAAATAGAAAAAAAAAAGAAAAGAGAAAAACATACGGACTACCATCCCTTTTCATTCTATGTTCATTTTATGTTTTTGTTATTTTTTGATTTATTAGCTTAAGTCGAGTCTAGTCTTGGCTTAGCAACGCCATGTTGTACATGTAATTAACCAAGATTGTTAACTCGCCACCAGCAAAGACTGCCTATATCCAACAAAACCGTGTATTTCATATCCCTATACCTAACGTTACAACCCTTTAAAAAGACCTCTTTGATAGTTTATCCTAGGTGCTTACGCCATGTGGTGGAGGTTTGATCCTTTCCCAAGCCTATGGTAATCTATTTTGCTATGACAAGTAGTGAGAGATGTTTTCCATTTCCATAATGTGATATAACTTTATTACACCCGAGAGATGTGAGTATCTAAACACTATTTGTGAGGTGCTAGTGTATGACCTCTATGCTTTTCTTTGGTCTTTAGTGGAACGATTATTTGTCGTAATTACTTTTATATTAATGTTAAATGACCCCTAACTTGTATTTTGATTAGAATAAAAGCGTATTTGCTTGAGGACAAGCAAATCTCAAGTTTAAGGGTATATGATGAGGCAAAAAATGAACCACTTTTAGGGGGTCATTTAAGCTCGGAATTGAATTTATTTGATCAAATATTACCCTAAATCGTTCCTTTTGTGATTTTTGGTACTTTGGGAGTGAAATCTGGAAAAGGAAGCAATTCGGACGTTTTTGGAGCATAATAGTGAAGAAAACGCCAAAGACTTAATTTTCCATGCTGAGAACAGTACCTGACGGCGCCAAGAGGAAGACCCTGACGGCGTCAGGAGTAAAAGTGGTAACGACCCAGTGCAAACCTGACGACGTCACAACAAGGGCGTCAAGAGTTAAAATCGTGACGGCCTGCACAAGGTGTACACATGACGGCGTCAGATCCAGATCTAGGCAGTCTGAGGAACTATTTGTCGGCGAGACAACGGCGTCAGCCCTTTGTTCTTGACGCCGTCACCTTCTAAACTCTATATATAGTTTTCTAATTTTCATTCATTAGAGAGGAACTTGTGTGGAGAACCCTAGGGCCGAACTTTGTAAACCCTAGCTCATATAGGGAGTAGTGAAATCTAAGTAAACACATTTCTCCCACATATTGCTCACAAATTTAGTTTATTTTCATTTTTAATATTTTATTTTGATTGCATCTTTAGTATTGGGTTAGTTGACTAGCAACTAATTTCGCCCAACTCCTTCAAACCCGAGATTTTTACTTGCTTTTTAAAAAATATAAAAATACAAAAAGAATCATCCCTCATCTCTAGACCTAGTCTTTAGGTTTTCTAATCCTAGCGACACTATTCCTAGCTAAACGATCAATCCCCCGGTACTTGTCATTATACTATACTACATCGATCAGGTACACTGCCTGGTGGGGGTTGTAAGCTTCTCGAGATCCCTCGAGAGGTAAAGCCTAGTGCAATTCCCACGCATCAGCAATCTTGCTCAGCGCATCTGCTTTTCTGTTTTCTCCTCTAGGAACTTGTTTGAGGGCGAACTTGTCGAAATTCTGGATCAGAGACTTGGTCTTGTCGAGGTTTTGGATCATGTTGTCCTCCTTTGCCACATATTCGCCTAACACGTGATTAGCTACTAACCAGGAATCGGCATTTGCTTCTAGGTTGCGTACACCCATTTGAGTTGCAATGTGTAATCCAACAAGTAGGGCCTCATATTCTGCCTCATTGTTTGTGGTTGTGAATTCAAAACGCAGTGCGTAAGTGAATTTCATTCCATCTGGGCTAGTGAGGATAAGGCCTGCGCCTGACCCACCTACCACGAAGATCCATTTGTGAATAGAACCCATAGTTCTTGTAATTCTACCTCGCTGTTTAGAGGTGGAGTATCAGTATCTGGCTTCTCAATAATGAAGTCGGCTAATATCTGCCCCTTGATCGCAGTGCGTGGTCTATAAGAGATGTTATGCTCGCTCAATAACACACTCCATTTTTGTAGCCGTCCTGATGCGTCAGGTTTAGAGATAACTTGCTTGATAGGTTGGTCCGTAATTACAGCTATTGGGTGTGCTTGAAAGTATCTGCGCAGTCTTTTGGCTGCGAATATTAAAGCTAGGACCAGCTTTTCCATGGCAGTATAGTTAGTCTCTGTCTTCTTGAGTGCTTTGCTTACAAAGTATATTGGTGTTTGAACGGAGTTCCTATCTGTCAATAGCACCGCGCTAACTGCTCCATGAGTTACAGACAAGTACATGATCAATTCTTCCCCTGGTCGGGGTGCGACAAGTTTGGGAAGTGCTGCTATATGTTGCTTAAGCTATTGAAAAGCTTCTTCCGCTTCCGCAGTCCAACGAAAGTCTCCCTTTTTTGTGCACTTCGTGAGTGTCTTAAAGAGAGGGAGTGACTTATCTGCTGACTTGGATAAGAATCAATTTAGCCCAGCTAATTTTCCATTTAATGACTGGACTTCTTTCAGTGTGCGTGGTGAAGGGAGATCGATGACAGCTTTTGTCTTTTCTGGGCAGGGCTTGATGCCATCAGGTTCTATCAAATATCCAAGAAACATGCCTTCTGTAGCACCAAAAGTACACTTCTTGGGATTTAACTTCATGTTGATCTTTCCCAGTGTTTTGAATGTTTCCTCAATGTCGCGCACCTCCTCGGTATGACTCTTTATAACAAGGTCATCGACATAAACTTCCAGGTTGCGACCTACTTGCTTTTCAAACGCATTGTCCACCAACCGCTGGTATGTTGCTCCCGCATTCTTTAGACCAAAAGGTATTTTTGTATAGCAATAGACCCTTTAACTTGTGTGGAAGGCTGTTTTCTCTTCGTCTTCCTCAGCCATCTGAATTTGATGGTACCCTTTGTATGTGTCTAGGAAACATTTAAAGAGGTATCCACACAAAGATTCTACCTTCCAGTCTATCTCTGGTAGCGGGTAACAGTCATGTGGACATGCTTTGTTAAGATCAGTGAAGTCCACACACATTCTCCAACTGCCATCGCTCTTTTTTACCATTACTGGATTAGAAAGCCAGTCATGGTAGTAGACCTCCCGCCTGATGCCTACGTCTACAAGCTTGTGTACTTCCTCCAGAATGGCTTTTGCAAGATCTGGAGCTTGGCCGCGCTTTTTCTACCGTATTGGAGGATATCCTTGTCGGATTTTTAGCTTGTGCTCCGTGATAGATCGTGGCACTCCAGTCATGTGCTTTGGTTCCCATGCAAAGATATCTAGGTTCTTTTGCAGGAGTGCACACACAGCTGCTTTGCCTTTGTCATACAGCGACCCTCCAATTGATACTTGTTGATCTGGGTAATCAGGATGAATTTTACCTTTAGGTTTGACACTTTGGTTGCGTGCTGTTCTGGGATACTCTCCATTTCACTCGTCATCGTGTTGCATTCTTTAAGTGACACAGCAGTATTGTAGAGGGTCACAATACCTCCATTCACTGGGAATTTGAGCATCCCATGCGCTGTGGACGGTACAGCACGCATGGATGATATTCCAGGTCTTCCAATAATGTTGTTGTACGGGGAGGGAGATTTGATTACCATAAAGTTCATCCAAGCTGCCATAGAGTACTGCTCATTACCAATGACCACAAGTAAGCGCAATTGCCCCATGGGCCATATCTTCTCTCCTGTGAAGCCAGTCAGCCACGTTGTGGCCGGAATTAACTGACTTCGTATCTCAGGTCGCAGCCTCTTGAAACAATGTTCGTACATAATATTTGTGGATGCTCCTCCATCGACATACATGCGGTGGATATCGTTGTCCGCAGCCAGAGTGGGGAAGGAGATTT
Organism: Artemisia argyi; assembly: GCA_030686995.1. Classification (NCBI taxonomy): domain Eukaryota; kingdom Viridiplantae; phylum Streptophyta; class Magnoliopsida; order Asterales; family Asteraceae; genus Artemisia; species Artemisia argyi. Next base: position 272,151 of record JARVZY010002053.1, read on the forward strand.
CATTCCCAAAGGAAAACTTTTGGCTGACTTTTTGCCTCGTCTTTCGCCACCATGACTGTATCATGTAGATGGTGTCGGCCTTGTCTTTGGGTGTCTCCTTCTTACCTCCCTTCTTCTGTTTATCCTTTCCCTCTTTGATGTTCTTAACGAGGTGATCCATTTTACCCTCTTTCACTAACTTGTCGATTAGCTGTCGTAGTTGGACACACTCGTTGGTGGTATGGCCCTTTTGTCCATGGTATTCGCAGTATCCATTCCCTACGCGCCGATCCTCTGGGGTGCGCATTGGTGGAGGTTTCGGGAAGTTTGCACCTTCTGTCACAAATATCTCCCTCGGGGTCTTCGTGAGGGGAGTGTATTTGTCATTATCTCGTCCGCTTCCCAGACTGCGATAATTCTTGCTGCGGTTGCTATTCTGGTCATTGGATTGTCTCCTGGGCTGTTCTTGTGACCTATAATTTGAGTAACCTTTCTTGCTATCCGCATCAGCTGCTTCTCCTTGGATAAAAGACCTTGCGCGCTTCATCAGCTCATCAAAGGTTTAGGGAACCTTATCATTCAGTCTCCTAATGAGCTCTGGGTTATTAATCCCATTCATGAACCCTGAGATCTTTAGTACCTCGGGACACGCCTAGACGTGTATACATTCATCCTTAAAGCGCTCCACATAAGCGCTTGTGGATTCCCCTTGGCGCTGCTTTACTCTGGCAAGTTCAACAGGGTTTTTGGCACACTTCTTTCTTTGAGTAAAGTTCGAACGGAATGCTTTCCGCAACTCTTCAAACCCGTTTATGCTTCTTCATGGAAGCTTGCTAAACCAGGTTGGCGCATTCCCTACCAAAGTGGAGTTAAACATATGGCACCACACAGGTTGTGGCCAATTTTCGATAGTAGCGGCTGATTCAAAAATTTTTAGGTGATCATCAGGATCAACCGTCCCATCATATGTTTTAATATTGGTGGGCATGCGCCTTCTCTTATCATCCGAATAATCGCTGATGCACCGCGTGAATGCGTCAACCTTTTGGCGGCGCCAAGGAAGGGATATATCTTCGTCTTCTTCCACGCGATGTCTTCCCCTGGACTTCCAGTGTCCTGTTTCCTTGTCCTCGTTGTCCGAGGACTCGCTTGAGGAGAAGTTGCTTCTTTTGCGGCGCTTGCGCCATTTTTCCTCGGAGTCCAAGCTTGGGGGGCTATCACTTGGGGAAGCTTGTCTTCCAAGCCTATCATGAATTCTTCTACTACCTGACCTTGAAGAGCTCTCGCTTGATGAGCGTTGCCGTCCAAGTCTATCCTGCATCCTGCGGTTACCAAGTCTAGCGTGGACATTGGTACGCCTTCTATTATCTTCATACTCCTCCGAGTATTGTGAATCAGATGCTTCATCATCCGCATCCTTCCTTCCGATTCTAGTGAACACTAGAAGTCGGCGGGTATCCTTTTCGTGCCTCTCCTTCTGGTAGCGCGATGGAGATGTTCCGTACTCAGGGCCAAAGTTGAGCCGGGCTTGTAGGCTCATGCTTGACCTTCTTCTCGCTTCCTCTTGCATGAAGGCAGTTAGGGTTTTGTAATTTTTGGATACAAAATTACTTAGCGTGAACTCAGGAGCATCCCCCTCTACCGCGAGGACATTTGTTTCCACGTTAGGTCCCCTGTCTCGATTAGACGCGCATGGCGGCACAATGTTGTCCACAGTGGGTGCCGTTTGATGGGGAGTAGTGAAGAGAGTGCGCTGAAGATCTTCAGCGCTTGTGGTCACCGTAGTGGACTAGGTAGTCCTTGTGGACAATTCTACCATTGGGAGAATTAAAGTTGGGCCCATTTATTGGTGACCAGGCGCACTGGTTGTTCCAAAGGTCTGCCTAGAGGTCGAATCTTGATGTTTCCTCCTCTGGGGGTCACCATGTGTTTTTTCCAACTGCGGAGTCCGCTAGCTTGAGTTTTTGTGCTTCGTCATTCTAGTTCTTAGTGTAGGGTCCCACGGATGGCGCCACTTGTTGATACAAAAGTTGGGCGTTCCTTGTTTGGGTTCCTGTTCTCATACCAATCAGATCTTAATGCTTGAGACCTGCGCACTTAGAAAGCAAACAAACACCATTAGGCTTATCGTGGGATTGTTTCCCACGATTATCCTCCAGCGTGAGAGTAAGTAATCGGTTTTAGGGTTGTATAGAAGAGTTAGGGTTGTAGATTGTCCCTTTAATGAGAATTATGATATTCTTTGTATAGGCACGAAATCCTTGTAGACTTCGTGTTCCTCACTCTTCGGCGTATAATGCCTATCCAGTCTATGGATCTTTATCCCATGAAAAAGAGATCCTTATCTTGACCATATATAATGTATTTGGGTTTGGGCTTTCGTGAGCCCAAACCGTTAGCATGGTAGCCCAAATCATTGTTATGATAGCCCACTCGTGGTGGGCTTGGGCGTTAGTAATGTTCATTAATCGGGTTCGTGACCCGAATATGGATTATACGTCATCATATACTTTGGTTGTGTTAGTGGTTGTTGGATTATTGTACAACCACTTGGTGTTCTCTTTGGCTTAAAGTTTTTAAACATCTAAAAAGCCGAAGAAACCGTATTCACCCCCCCCCCCCCTCTACGGTTCTACAAGAAGTATTGACCATAAGTACTTCTGTCTAGTGATCACTAATGCTTATAGTAGGTTTAGTTGGGTATTCTTTTTGGGGACTAAAGACCAAACTTTTTAGATACTAAAAGATTATATGACCCTCATTGAAAACCAACTCAACGAGAAGATAAAAGGGATAAGGTGTGATAATGGGACAGAGTTCAAAACTACCAATCTCATTGAACTCTGTAGGACTAAGGGTATAAAAAGGGATTATAGTTTCAGGTCCTACTAACAAAGTAGCCTCTAATGACAAAGTTGCTGATGATGTGGATAACTCAACATATGCAGAAGATCTTGCTAGACTTCAAAAGCAAGAACATGCAGATAATGAAGAAGCTAAGAGGCTTGGTCTTGAGTTTGCTTAAGATACTGAGGCACTCTTGAGACAAGCTGCTCTTGATGCCAGCAGAAACATAGTTTCTACTGATGGACCCCCTGTTGCTGCTGATGGCATTTCTGCTATTGTACCTGTTTCTACTGCTACATCCAAAAGCTTAGATGAACCATTTACAAGGTTTCCCAGCCCCTCAGACCTTGGCCATCATAAAAAAAGTGCTGGAATTTTCCAATCAGCTTCTTATGATGATTATTTTGCTCCAACTCTGACCAATCTTGACACTTCTGTTGAGGTTAATCCTAATCCCACTAAGAGGATAAATACCATTCATCCTCAAACCAATATCCTTGGTGATCCCAATGCTATGGTTCTAACCAGAAGTGCAGTGAAAAATACACAGTTTGGACAATGTGCTTTTCTCACCTATGTTACTAATAAGAAAAGAGACAATCATACAGATCAACAACACTGTTTATTTGCTTGTTTCCTATCTCAAGTTGAACCAACCAGTATTTCACAAGCCTTGAATAATCCTATTTAGGTAGAGGCTATGCAGGAAGAGATACAACAGTTCAAGAATCAAGATGTATGGGTACTTGTGGATCTGCCTGCAGGAAAATTTTCAATTGGGACCAAGTGGATTTTAAAATGCAAGAGGGATGCAAGAGGAATTGTGGTCAGAAACAAAGCAAGATTGGTTGCTCAGGGCTTTAGACAAGAAGAAGGGATTGATTATGATGAAGTTTTTGCACCTGTAGCTAGAGTTGAGGCCATTAGGCTTTTTCTGGCTTTTGCTTCATACATGGGTTTTGTGGTGTATCAGATGGATGTGAAGAGTGCCTTTCTCTATGGCAAGATTGAAGAGGAAGTTTATGTCACTTAGCCAAAAGGTTTTGAAGACCCACATAATCCAAAGAAGGTGTACAAGGTTGTCAAAGCATTCTATGGTCTTCATCAGGCACCAAGAGCTTGGTATGCAAGGTTATCAACATTTCTTTTGGAGCATGGCTATAGAAGAGGAGCTATTGATAAGACTCTCTTCATCAAGAAGAATTCCGGGGATACCATTCTTGTCCAAGTCTATGTGGATGATATCATTTTTGGTTCCACTAAAGAAGTCTAGTGCAAGGAATTTGAAGATTTAATGAAGAATGAATTTCAAATGAGTGCAATGGGGGAACTGACATTTTTCTTGGGGCTACAAGTCAAACAACAACCTGAAGGGATCTTTATCCATCAGGAGAAATATGTTAGAGACATCTTGAAGAAGTTTGACTTTGAACTATTGAGGACTGAAACTACTCCCTATGAACCTCCAAAGCCTAAGAATCAGAATGAACCAGATGAATCTGTCAATGTTCATCTATACAGATCCATGATTGGCTCACTCATGTACCTCACAACTTCAAGACCTGACATCACTTTTGCTGTCAGTGCTTGTTCAAGACACCAAGTCACTCCATTGACTTCCCACCTGAATGCAGTGAAGAAGATTTTCAAGTATCTAAAAGGCCAACCTAAGTTAGGTCTTTGGTATCCAAGAGAATCACCATTTGTGTTGGAAGCATATAGTGATAGTGATTATGCTGGAGCTAATTTGGACAGGAAATCCACAATAGGAGGTTGTCAATTTCTTGGCAGATGGCTAATCTCTTGGCAGTGCAAGAAACAAACCATTGTGGCCACCTCATCTACTGAAGTAGAATATGTTGCTGCTGCTAACTGTTGTGGTCAGGTACTTTGGATTCAAAATCAAATGCTTGATTATGGGTTCAACTTCATGAACACTAAAATCTACATTGATAATCAAAGTACCATTTCAATTGTTAAAAATCCGGTCTTTCATCAAAGAACTAAACATATTGAAATTAGGCACCATTTTATAAGGGATGCAAATTGTGGAGTTTGATAGACTCCATGGACCATTTTGAGCACTAGGGTTCAACAATAACAATGATAATAACATGCAGCGGAATAAGAACAAATCAAAGTTATTGACACAAGGTTTTTCTCACCATCACCTCCAATTATATTTGATCAGAATATAACGTGTTACCTAACTGTAACATGGATCTAAGACACCTCAGACCTTAGAGGATTCGAACTAGTTCTAGGCGTTTATAGTTTACACGCCCTAGAACACACACACACTTTTCTAGTCGACTACATTGTGAAAGACATCATAAAACATACGACCTGTATCCTCTTTATATAATAGAGGATTAGGTTTACAAAGAATATTCTAAATAATAAAAAGATCCGTAGTAATCTTTTTCTTGCATTTGAAGTTTCATCCTTTGTCATCTTTAGCCCTTCTTGTTTCATTCTTTTATTTATTTTGTCACATCAAATCAAGAATCCCAACAATCTTCCCCTATTTGATGATGACAAAACAAACAAAGTCGTGTACGAACTTCCCTAGGCGAAGTAGAGAAGTTGAGATATAAACATCTCCCTGAATGAAACAAGTCTTGTCTTCCCCTTAATCCATGCCATAAATCAAGATATCTCACTCTACTGCTTATGGAGTCTCTACTGCTGATGGATCTGCTGCTGGTTCAAATGACAAGATTTCTACCAGTGATGTTGCTTTATGTGCATTCTTAGCTGAGCTTACTACTACTATAAGGTCACATGTCATAAATCAAGATATGGATCATATTGATCCAGATGATCTTGAAGAAATTGATCTCAAATGGCAAATGGCAATGCTGACTTTAAGAGCAAGAAAGTTATGGAAAAAGACTGGAAGAGAAGTCAAATACAAGGCTAAGGAGAGCCCAGGGTTTGACAAGTCTAAAATTGAATGTTACAATTGCAACAGGAAGGGACATTTTGCTAGAGAGTGTAGATCTCCAAAGAAGAATGCTGATGTTCCAAAGAAGACTGAAGAATCAAAGTCTGCAATGGTAGCTTGTGATGGGCTGGGAGATTATGACTGGAGTGATATGGCAGAAGAAGAACCAAATTTCTCTTTGGTTGCTGCTGTTCAACCCAAAGTGCATAACTTTGCACTTATGGCATATGGTTCATCATCAGGATCTGACTCTGAGGTATCTAATGACTCTGAATCATCTGGTTGTTCTTTTAAATCTTGTTCTGACACTATTGAAGTACTTAAGGCTAGGAATGAGAGTTTAAATAGAGAAGTTGAGATATAAACATCTCCCTGAATGAAACAAGTCTTGTCTTCCCCTTAATCCATGCCATGCCACTCTAAAATCTCTTCCCCTTTTTGTTATCAACAAATAGGGAATGTAAGCAATATAAACTTCCCCTCGAGTGGTGCATGTAGATGAACTGATTAAACACATCATAATATACTTCCCCTGAAATCAATGTGTTAACCATCTTCATGATTCTTCAAATCTGTAGGCTCTTATGTAATGATCACTGATGAAGAAAACTGAGTATAACGAACTTGATGAAGAAGTAAAATAACCCAAACTTGTATCTTATGTCTTGTACGAACCACGTGACTCCAAACTTATACCCAAAACTGAATATATAAGTAGACCGCAATCTCTTGACCAAATCCTCATCTTCAATGAGACACTGAGCACAATAACGTAACTCCTTCAAGTTATAGTTAACTAGGTCTTCGTCCATCCTCCCCTTGACCTATGGAAACTAGATTTGACAAGTCTTTGTCACCACCGTATAAAACAAACAAGTTATCTTCAAAGTGCTACACCCACTTTGAGATATGATAAGAACACAAACCTGTGAAACTCAACTACAACATCAACTAAGTGATATTTAACCTTCTTCGTAATCAATTAATCCAATAAGAACGAGCCATTAAATCTTTTAAGAACAAAAACCAAACTCTCCTCATGTGTGTGAACCAATAACCTTCTGTGTGTACAACCATCTCCAAATCACTTGCAGCACTTTAAAAAATATATGACAATATATGCAGCAGTAGCATTAAAGTGCAGCAGCAGAATCAAAATAATACCGAGCAGCAGTTTTATACCCCAGCAGCAGAATACTAAAGCTAGCAGCAGAATGAATTTTATTGAGCAGCAGAATGATTTAACCTTTAAGCGCAGCAGCAGAATAAATTTGAGCAGCAGAATGAAGATAATACTAGCAGTAGCATAGCAGTATAGCGATCAAAATTTATGAACATATTAGGGTTTAGTGAATAACGCGACTTTTACAAACAGAATCATATTAGGGTTTAGTGAACAACACTTCAAAGTGTCGCGAAAACCCTAAAATCACCAAAAATCACTTATACACCTCCGCACCTGCTTTCTTTCATGAGTTTTCAATACCAACCAATGTATAACCAACTTCTATGATGAATTTATTCAATAGAAACCAAAATCAAAGAAGTTAATATAAAGAAAACCCTAAAAATCGAATTACAAACCCTTTATCTGCAGCAGTGTTCGACACACCAGAACTTCCACATAAAAGCTTAGATTGAAGATCCCTCCGGTGGAAATCTTCCTTGATATATAGAGAAGCTCCAGTAGAAATTTCAGCCCGATCCAACGGTTAACGAAGGAGATATCGCCGTTTGAAAACTGACCTGCAGAAAGTTACGAAAATTGAAACCAAATACGATTTTCAGCATCATTCTTCGACTAAAAACCTTGTGAATCCCTAGGTAACGAGCTCCCCAAGCTCTGATACCAATTGTGGAGTTTGATAGACTCCATGGACCGTTTTGAGCACTAGGGTTCAACAATAACAATGATAATAACATGCAGCGGAATAAGAACAAATCAAAGTTATTGACACAAGGTTTTTCTCACCATCACCTCCAATTATATTTGATCAGAATATAACGTGTTACCTAACTGTAACATGGATCTAAGACACCTCAGACCTTAGAGGATTCGAACTGGTTCTAGGCGTTTATAGTTTACACGCCCTAGAACACACACACACTTTTCTAGTCGACTACATTGTGAAAGACATCATAAAACATACGACCTGTATCCTCTTTATATAATAGAGGATTAGGTTTACAAAGAATATTCTAAATAATAAAAAGATCTGTAGTAATCTTTTTCTTGCATTTGAAGTTTCATCCTTTGTCATCTTTAGCCCTTCTTGTTTCATTCTTTTATTTATTTTGTCACATCAAATTAAGAATCCCAACACAAATGAGAAACATTTAATTCAGGTGCTTAAAATTCATACTGATGATAATGTGGCTGATTTATTGACAAAGGATTTTGATGGACCTAGGTTTAACCACTTAGTTGTCCACATTAGGATGGTTAACCCTTGAATGCTATGTTTGAGGGAAGGCATATGCCTTTGGAGAGGATTGATATTGATGTTGTAAAGTTTGTGTATTATTATGTTTGCTAACTTTGTTTTGCATGTTTATTTTTAATTAGACTAATAATTTTGTATAAGTTTGTCTTCTGTATTCTGTTTTTAGTGTTTGGTGTGCAGGTTTCTGTTTCTGCTGATGGATAAAGATCACTATATCACATATCAGTATAATAAAAGAAAACAGAAACTAGAAGTTTTATTCATTATTAGGATTCATTACAAGGAGTACTTCAACCATTACAGTGATTCAGGATTACAAGCAAGATCAACAAACAGCATGACAACTAACAACCTCAAAAGACAACCAACACCACAACCTATACCTACCCAAACTCCTATTCCATCTTCATCTTCCCCTTTCCCATGTCCTTGTCCTTGGGGTCAGGCATTCTCTTGTGGACCCCTCTGGATTGCATATCTTTGTCCCACAGTTTGGGAGCAGCAAGCCCTAGGACAACTTTGAGTGGACCTTTGTACCTTTGGGAAGATTGAGGCTCCACAGGGACTGAGATTTTGCTCATATCAGCAACAACTCTTTCCATCTCACTAGTGAGAAATTCAGTGACAAGAGTGAAGTCTAGGAGAATAACTGCTAGGGGAGTTGGATTTAAAGTTTCCTCTGATGAAGCAGGAGATGGATTGGCCTCAAAAGGTCCCTCACCAATGGTGTAATATGCCCTCCTAATTTGGGGTATATCATAGGTAGAGTCAGAATATAAATCAGAAGAAATTTCAATCACATTGGATTTGGGGTTCATGACTGGTGTAGTTGGGAAGCTTTTGGTGTGTTTAGTACTAGTGTGTAGTTGATTTGAGTAACTTGTGACTTAAAGGCCTCTTTATAGAGCTGATTTGGAGTTATTGAGAGTTAATGTTACTTAATGGGAGGTAGTTGAGTTTGTGATATTTACTAAATTAACAAGTTGACCATAAAGAAGATTCTACGGATATGTTATTCTATGGTTTGACCAACTGCTGCTGATGACTTTAAACCATATCAGAAGTCTGATCATAAAAGATGTTGGATATGTGTTCTTGCTGATAGTTTCTGTCAATATTGTTTATATCAGTGGAATGTGTATTCATCAGTAGCAAAGCACTCAATATCTTTCATTCAATCCAGACAATCAAGAGATAATAAAGTAGAAACAAAGTGTTATTCATGAGCATCAAAAGTACAAGAAGGATGAAGTTACAAGACACAGAAATAAGCAAAACAATCCCAAAACCTAACACCTAGCCTATCAACCCTGACACCACTACTCTACTTTCCCTTTTCCCTTCCCTATCACGTCTGCAACCTTGGCCTTGCCCTTGTTCCTGGTGAAGGTCTCATACTATTGAGGGCAAGGGAGCCCAATCACCACTTCTCTTGCCTCTGGCAAAGGAGGATTTGACCTTCTTGGTCGTGGTGGTGGTCTTGGACAGGAGGATTGGGGTCTCTTAGGTGTTGAGGGAGGCTGGTAAAGATCATCATCATCTTCTTCATCTGATGAGGTCCAGATGAAGTGTGACATGAGTTCACGCGGTGGTGGTTGATATGGGATCCAATGATTGGGATCCTCCGAAGACTCTGAGGACCTTAAAGGATTAGGGCCTCTGCTTGAAGCACCCACATCATGCTTCTTCTTCTTGGCTTGTTCTTTTGTGAGCCCTCTCGGTTGGGTTGGCACTTGGAATGGTGATGGAGAAGTCAGTGATTCGGATTAATCAGAGGAGTCAGATGAAATATTGATGACACTCGGGTTGGATTTCATGGTTGCTTCTTAATGTGTGGTTATGGACTTTTAATTAGGGATTTGGATTGCAAATGTGGTTGGTGAAGATTTGGGGATTTTTTACCCTCTATTTATAAAGTCAATTAAGCCTTGTGTTTTGAAGAAGTTATTGCCATTAATGTTAGGCGGTTTACACGTAATTGGGAAAGAAAGTTTGACTAACAAAAGAGATTTTTACTGTAAAATGGTTACCTCTGATGGAGTGTTTCTGCTGTTTGACCATATCGTTGTTGCTGATGGAAGGAATGGTTGACCATAGTCAACATTCAGTAGGTTTCTGCTGATTGACCATATGATTCCTGCTGTTTGACTTGGTTTCTGCTGACGAGTCAGTTTTATTTGGGATTTTATTTAAGTCAAATATTGGTCAAAGATTGTTTCCACAATTCTTACCAATTACACTCCACGTTTGGAAATTTACTTCAAATAACCTAGACGTGCAAATCCTACTCACAAATAACTGATTCCCTCTCCTTATAAACTCAAAAACCATTTCAAAACCTCTCAGTATTCAAAACCTACTCTCTCTTATCAATCAATGGCAGAACTTTTATTCAAAGGTGATCACAACAAACAAGCTTTCTTAGGTCGTGGTAAAGGGGATGCTCATTATGTTTAGATGATGGAATTTCTCCAAAGGTCAAAGATTCACTTTGCTCTAACCCAATACCCTGACATTATACATGAATCTTTGGTTACACAATTTTGGGGAATGGCTCAAGTGAGGACTGTTGAAGAAGGACCAACGGAAATTGTGGCTACTATTGATGGGGGAGCATATGTAGTTACAGAGTCCTTGGTTAGGGCTCAGTTACAACTAGATGATGAAGAAGGAGAGCATGAAGTACCTAAGGAGGAGATTCTTGCTGGACTTCAGGCTGTTGGATATGCTGGAGATGGGAAGGTCTGGTACAAAAATCAATTTTGCCCTAAATAGAGATTCTTGACACACACTCTACTTCAGTGTATGAGCTCTAAGTCTGGAGGTTAGGATCAATTCTCACAGATATTGATGTTGCCATTGTGTGCTTATCTCAAGGTAGAACTTTTAATTTCTTTAAGTACATATTTGATGAAATGGTTAAAAATGTTAAGGATACCAAACTTAAATTTTTAATGTATCCTAGGTTTCTTCAAATAATCTTAGGTATTCAGACCTATGACATTACCCATATGCCTGTTAAGAGTTTGTCTAGAAAACTATTTGCTTCTATGCAAACAAAATATAATGGAGACCATAGGCCTTTATTACCTGCTATGTTGCCTGATGGCAATGCAGCTGCTGGTTGTCAAGCACCTGCTGATGCTAATGCATCAGTCGATTCTACTGAGGGTCCTTCAGTTGCTCCTGATGCAAGTGCATCAGTTGCTACTGATGCCCAACCACCACCATCTCCAAGGCCATCTACATCTAGACCTCCCACACCTATACCCTCACCAGGTGTTGATGCTCCTACTAAGCATGTGGCACCTGAGGATTTTGGCCCTGGCTAACCTGTACACTCCCCACAGATAACAAGACTTGCCACTCCAAGTCCATTGAGACCTTCTTCTGAGGAAAATGTGGATCTAGATGCAGGATTTTATAATTCTCCTGTCAGGACTAATGATGCTCTAAATACCTCAGATATCCTTGCAGGTGGAGCTGATGGTCCTGTTACTCTCACCTCCTTGTCTCTTTTATTGAACAGGTATGTGCAAAAGGTGGACACATTGGAAAAGGATCTTAAGCACACTAAGAGAACCATTGGAAAGGCAGTGGTTACCTTGGTGAAGAAAGTAAAGAAATTGGAAACTCAGCTTAAGACACAGAGAAGGAAAGGTGTTGTGGTTGAATCAGATGAAGAAGTTACTGAGGGGTCTGATAAAATTGACTTGGAAGGACTTCATCTTCTTGCTACCACCACTGTAGAGAGTGCTCAGGATGATGTTGTTGATGCTATGGATGTACAAAATGATCCACCTATTGAAACATCCTCTCCCAAGGCTAAGAAGGTACTTTATGTAAGGAGAAAGTATTTGGCAGAACATCAAAGAAAGACTGATGCTTCCCATTCTGTTGATGTTGATATGAGTGATGTTTCTGCTGACAAGGTTCCTGTAAATACTACTCAGTCAGGAGAAACTTTCTTTGTTGCTGGTAAAGAATATGTGGCCTCACCTAGCAAGAAGACATCTGTTGATCCGATGCCTAAGGTGGTTCCTACTGATGAATCAGCAGATACACATATTGATGGTCTTGATGCTTCTCTTGAAAAGGTTTCTACTGATCAGTCTTCTATTCCTCCTGATGCTACTTCCATTGAGATGGATAAAGGAAAATCTGCTGTGGTTGAATAAGATCTTCCTTCAAGAAAGAAATCCAAACAGGAACTAGCCAATGAAAAGCTAAGGGAGCTGGTTGCAGCATAATTGCAAGCTAAAGAGGATGCTGCTGAGGCTAAGAGGGCTAAAGAAATGAAGGAATCTAAGGCCCTTGCTAGAAAGATACAGGCTGATTTGGATAAAATGGGTGATCCACTTACTCACACTCTACTTGCTGAAAGACAAAAGGAGCTGGATGAAATATCCAAACACCTATCTACTGAGCACTGGGATAACCTGGCTGCTCAAGTCTCTTCTCATCCTGACATGGCAAAGTCTGTACTTGGTGATGCATTTCATGATGATGACTTTGCTGAAAGAATGGTTGAAGCTGTTAAACTCAAGAAGAAAGCTGAGGCAGAGGGAAAAGCCAAGGAGAAGAGAGACAAACCATGGACTAGAGCACAGATCAGAGACTACATGAGAACTTTTGTCAAGAACCAGGGTTGTGCAATGTATGGTTCAGGGTGGACCAGGAAGAAAGTTTAGGGTTTTTTAGACACTAAGCTATCTACAGAATATGAAAAGCTTATCTTTATTCTTCATAAGTCAGACATCAATGTTCAAGATCCCTTAGGGAAGCATGGAAGACTTCTGGGTGAGCCTGCTGCTAAAATAATGAGGCTTGATGCTTTTGCTGACATTCCAAAGGATTCTACTGAGTCTTTGTTTGTTGGTGAGGGTACTATTCCTTCTCCCTCAGTCTTAACTCAGGTAGATGATACTGCTGATAAGGATGAAGAGCCTTCTGAACCTACGGATACTAGTGGACATACTTCTGTTCCTCCTGATGATTCTTCTGATATTCCACAAGTTCCAGAGTCTGTTTCTACTGAAGTTCCAACTACTGAGACTCTTTCTTCTGATAACCCAAAGACTGTTCCTACTGATGCTTCAGAATCAGTTCCTACTGATACTCAAACTACTGATGAAGTTTCTGCTGGCACAAATTCTGATACACATACTTCTTCTCCTTCTACTCCTGGTACTAGGAAGAAAAGTGTTGCCAAGAAGAGGAAGGCTCCTAAAGGTCTTGCTAAGCCAGCAGAAAATAACACTTTTATTGAGGTTGATATCGATGATGAAGACCCTGTTGTTTGGGAAAAGGTAGTTAGATGGGAGCTTATTGAGTCCTCAGTAGGTCAAGGACAGGTCAATGTGCTTCATAGACAAGATGGTTCTACCAAGCATTTCACTTTTCTTAGTGAAATTTTACACATGGTGGATAGACAGTATATCATTTCATTATATGGCTGGGTTACAAATCACTATAAATCTCATAAGCTTGAAGGGATTGGTATGTTTTTGGTAGGAGATTTATATGTGTTGTGTGATTCTCATGCTTATGTGGGCAAGGGATTTCATGCTTGGAAAGGTCAAAAGGATTGGGTAATAGATTATTGGAAATATTTTCCTCTCCCTGATGTTCATATGATCTTCACTACCACTGGTAAAACATTATACATGTAGGGAGATGTGATATATCCAATCACTATAGATGTTATGAAGCAAATGCTAGAGGTGAAATTAGATGTTCCTACTTATATGATTGGGAATGATATGCATCATGCTGAACAACTTGTTTGAGCAATCAGAAGAAGTCTTCTGGTTAAAATGGAATTGGAGGCTCAGCATGGGATTCATCTTGAGACTTCTTTGAGATGATTGAATAATGGTATTGTATATTTTTGTATGTTTATTTTCTTTCTTTAAAAATTAAAAAAAAAAGAAAAAAAAAGAAAAAAAAAAAACAACAAATTTGTATAGTATTTTGATGTTGTATGCAGGTTTTAGGATAATATAGGTTGATTTAGGTTTGATTTGGTAGAAAAACTAGGTTAAAAGTGAATTTCTTAAGATCTCGGTTACTGTTCATCGCTATCTTAGCGAGTTAGGTTACTTTTCTGTCGAGTTAGAATTTTTTGGTTCTATCGAGTTTGGAGTTACTTAGCGAGTTTGAAATTTTCTGGCGAGTTAGACTTAAGTTTCTGCGAGTTTGCCTTTCTTTATATCGAGTTAAGACATAATCTGGCGAGTTAGCCTTTTACCTTATCGTACATCGAGTAAAGTTATTTGTGGCTACTAACTAGGGGAAACTCTGCTCAAATTAAGTTTACTTACCGAGTTTGACAAACATCCTAACATACCGAGTTTCACTTAGTTTAAAGACATACCGAGTTAGACAGAATTGCTAATCTTACCGAGTTTGTATTACAAATCCTACCGAGTTTGAATCACCAAACTTATCAAGTTAGACTAAATTGAGAATACCGAGTTAGACAGATTTAAGTATTACCGAGTTAGACATATCCACAAGCTTATCGAGTTAGAGTAGCAAGAATCTTACCGAGTTAGACATATCCACAAGCTTTTTGGCGGGAAAAGTTGAGTAAAATTTATTTTTTACAGGAGACTAAACGTTCAATTTTTACGCGAGATTTAAATTTTGGTATAAGGTTGAAAATTTTGGCCTGAAATTCAAATTTTTAGGCCAAAATTCAAATTTTTTTTCGGTAAAATTTGGCGTCAAAATTCTTAAGACTCAAATTTTTATGGTAACCTTAGAATTGAATTTTATAGTGATTTTCAAATTTTGGGCAAGAAAATTTTCAAATATTATTTTTGGAGGGAAAATACGAAATCACTGAGATCAACCGAGAACGAACTACTATCAGTATTAACAACTTGCATTCTAGTTTTCGTATCGAACAGAAAAAGGTGTTTGAAAACGAAATTACTATCCCACTGAATAACATCAGTGCGAGGGTAATCCATTTTGAAAACGCTTTCTTAAAAGAAACGGCCGATTTTGTCAAGGACCACAAATCCCTGGTAAAACAAGCTAATGAAACTCGTGTAAACATGAATGTTTTGGAAAGGTTAAATGATTCTCTCTTCGAAGCAGTTATGTCTAATGATATAATGTCTATCATCATACGAACATATTCAGTTCAAGACGATGAAAGACTGAGAGCTGAGACCTCCAAAATTGTTTCCAAATATGAAAATGCTCTTATAAAGCTTGAAAAAGAAAATGTGTCATGTTTTAAACAACTTGATTGAAAAAAGGAAGAATGCAAGTATGACAAACTGTCATATGAGCGTGCTTTCAAGAACATGAAAGAGCAAAATGATCTTTTGAGGGCTCAGCTTGAAAGTCAAAAAGGGAATGGTGAGGAAACTAAGTTTGGAAAACCATCGACTTCGGAGAAACCAAATGTTCCAAACACGGTTCAAAAACCAAAAATGTCTATTTCACGGTTTGCTCCAAAATTCGATGAGAAAAAGGATTTGACAAAACCATTCACTCCAACACCCTTGCCCAAGCAAAGTGAAAATGAAAAGATTGTCGATAAAGGAAAAGCGGTTGTCGAAACACCAAAAGTTCTAGCACCTGCCCTTTTTAGGATTAGTCCCACTAATGCGTCTGCCTCCACATCTAAGACTTTTGAAGGCAAAAAGGATAATTCTAAAGAGTCTAGTGATGCTAAAAAGGACAACAATATAAATCTTAATGCGTGTGCATCAACTTCTACAGGATTAGACAGCACTTCTAGGAGCAGCAGACTAAAGCCTAGGAGCAATACAAAGAACAATAGAGTATCGCCTGCCTCTAAGAGTAGTTGCAAGAATAAAGTTAAAGAAGTAGAAGAACACCCTAGGAATTTATCGCTTTGTAATAAGAGACATGTTTCATCTGAATGTAATGTCGAGAGTACTGGTTCTAATGCATGTAATGACACTGTTTGTTTAAAATGCAAGAAAAGTCTAATTAATGATGTTCATGATGAATTTGTTTCTAAGAATGAGAATGTTACGCCTGAACAGAAGAGCGTTTCGCAAGGTCCTAGTGCAAAATCTAGATTTGTTGGAAACCTAATTAAAAGAATTAGGAACACCACTAATAGTCACACGCCTAGGAACTATCTTAAGCATTGTGTTTGGATTCCAACGGGTAGAGAATTTGTACTCAAGGATGGCAAATTAGAAATAGTTCAAGCTAAACAAGTAGCAACTGTCTATGAGTGTGATTTTGATTGTACCCCTAACCCCATGGAACCAAATTCAGAACGGTTTCCAAATACAAACTTTTCTGTTATTGGCAGGTTATCGAAATATGTCTTTGGATCGTCGACACGGGTTGCTCTAAGCACATGACCGGGAATTTAAAGCTGCTGATCAATTTCATATGGAAATTCATGGGAACTGTACGCTTTTGAAATGATCGTGTAGCAGCTATTCAGGGTTATGGAGATCTTCGGTTTGGGAATTTTTTAATCACTCGAGTTTACTACGTCGAAGGGTTGGGACACAATCTATTTTCAGTCGGGCAGTTTTGTGATGCAGATTTAGAAGTTGCATTCAGGAGAAACACGGTTTTTATTAGAAATTTGGTTGGTGATGATCTCTTAACTGGTAATCGTAGTACAAACTTGTATGCTATCGACATCAACCAAATGGCTTCTACATCACCAATTTGTCTCATGACAAGGGCAACCGAAACTAAGTCCTGGTTGTGGCATTGACGTTTATCCCATCTCAATTTCGACACCATCAACAAATTAGCCAAAGAAAACATCGTCAACGGTCTTCCTAAGTTCAAATACACCAAGGATCATCTATGTCCATCATGCGAACAAGGAAAAAGAAAAAGAGCATCATATAAACCTAAAACCGTACCTAGTTCGGAAGCAAGGTTACATTTGTTGCACATGGACTTATGTGGCCCAATGAGAGTTGAAAGCATTAATGAGAAGAAGTATATTCTTGTTATTGTTGATGATTATTCAAGATATACATGGGTAAAGTTTTCGAGATCAAAAGACGAAGCACCAGGCATCATCATCACCTTTCTGAAGCATATTCAAGTTCTACTTCAAGCTCCAGTAAGGATTGTAAGAACAGACAATGGCACAGAATTCACTAATCAGGAGTTAAGAACCTATTTTGAAGATGTTGGAATCACTCACCAAACATCAGTTGTTACAACTCCACAGCAGAATAGGGTAGTTGAAAGAAGAAATCGAACTCTTGTGGAAGCTGCTCGCACAATGCTAATTTATTCTAGTGCACCACTATTCTTATGGGCTGATGTTGTTGCCACTGCTTGTTTTACTCAAAACCGATCCCTAATCCATCCAAGATTCAATAAAACCTCATATGAGCTAGTGAATAACCGGAAACCTGACATCTCTTACCTTCACGTGTTTGGCGCTTTGTGCTATCCGATGAATGACAGAGAAGATCTAGGAAAGTTGAAAGCTAAGGGTGATATTGGAATGTTCATTGGATATTCAGAAAACTCGAGGGAATTCAGGGTGTACAATAGAAGAACAAAAAGGATAATGGAGACGATGAATTTGAAGTTTGACGAGATTTCACAAATGGCTTCTGAGAGATACGCTCTAGAACCCGCGCTTAATCCGATGGCTTCTAATCAAACTAGATTAGGACCCGCACCAAACAGTCAGACTTCTGGACACATCAGTTCAGGACTCGTGCCTAATGGAGCTCATTCAACAAACACTGAAAAACCTTCAGAACAAGAACTAGAAAATTTCTTCGAGTTAATGTTTGATGAATACTATGGTGGAACTTCGACAAATGCATCTCATCAAATATTCCGTTGCACCCGCTCAAAACCATCAATCACCACCACCATCACAAGATGCATCTACAATAATCGAAGCTGAAGCACCAACTCCCTCAGCATCATCAACATCTACTCCAGCAACTCTAGTTATTGAAACTGATCTACCAAGAGTTGATGAGCAAAACCAAAACACAAATCTTCAAGAAGAACCAACAAATAATTCAAACGATGTTGTGTTAGAAGAAGAAGAATAAGTATTTGAAAACCCGTTTGCAACAGACTCTGCTGAATCATCTTCAAGATTACAAGAACCATCTAACACACATATGTTTAACACAAGGTACCCTTCTACACTCAAATGGACAAAAGACCATCCAATTGAACACGTTATTGGTGAACCTTCAAAGCTAGTTCAGACAAGGAGACAACTTTCCACTGATCTCGAATTGTGCATTTACATTTGCTCAATCAGCCTCAAAGAACCTAAGAATATTCGGGAAGCAATGGCAGAATACCCATGGATTGAAGCGATGCAGGAGGAAATTCTTCAATACCAGTTACATGATAGTTGGGAACTTGTTGAACGACCACTTGATAAACGAGTTCTTGATCTCAAGTGGTTGTGGAAGAACAAACTGGATGAGGAAACGACTGTAATTCGTAACAAAGCTCGTCTCATGGCTAAAGGATATCCACAAGAGGAAGGGATAGATTTCGAAGAATCATTCGCGCCTGTAGCTAGACTTGAAGCAGTCTGGATTTTCTTAGCCTATGCAGCTCACAAAAACATCACAGTCTATCAGATGGACATTAAGACAGCTTTCTTGAATGGAACTCTGAAAGAAGAAGTGTGTGTGAGTCAGCCAGAGGGATTCATCGACAAAGATCATCCAGACTACGTCTACAAGCTTAAGAAAACCATTTATGGTTTAAAACAAGCTCCAAGAGAGTGGTATGACGAACTATCATCTTTCTTGCTCAAAAACAATTTCACCAAAGGAACGGTTGATGACACCTTGTTTATCAGAAAATTCAAAGATGACATTTTGATTGTTTAAATTTACGTGGACGACATAATTTTTAGATCAACCAATCCTAACCATTCAAAACATTTTGAAAATCTCATGAAAAGCAAATTTGAAATGTCCATTATGGGGGAACTAAAATTCTTTCTTGGTTTACAAATACATCAATCCCCTCGTGGTATTTCTATCAATCAAGCTAAATATACAATAGAGATTTTGAAAAAACATGGAATGGAAAATTGTGATTCTGTTGGTACTCCAATGATCACTTCATCAAAAATTGGTGCTGATTTGTTTGGGAAACCCATCGATCCGAAGAAATATCGGAGCATGATCGGTTCTCTCATGTACCTAACTGCTAGTCGACCCGATATTCAATTTGCTGTTTGTTTATTAGCACGGTTTCAGGCAAAGCCTACCGAACTTCACCTCAAAGAGGTTAAACGGATCTTTCGGTACCTACGAAGCACCATCAACATGGGACTTTGGTATCCGAAGGATTCGGGGTTTAATCTAACAGCTTTTTCAGATGTCGACCATGCTGGTGATCAAGTTACAGCAAAGAGTACATCAAGTGGAGCACAATTTTTGGGTGAAAAGCTAGTAAGCTGGTCGTCAAAGAAACAGGATTGTACTGCGCTATCAACCGCCGAAGCCGAGTATGTGTCTCTATCTGGTGTTGTGCCCAAGTTCTTTGGATGCGGACATAGCTCACAGATTATGGCTTTACTTTTGACAAAATACCTATGTATTGTGACTCAAAAAGTGCCATAGCCATCTCGTGCAATCCCGTACATCACTCTAAGACGAAGCATGTCAAAGTCCGCTACCATTTCATCAAAGAACACGTGGAAGAGGGTACTGTTGAATTATTTTTTGTTAAGACTGATTACCAACTCGCCGATCTATTTACTAAAGCCCTTCCAAAAGAACGGTTTGACTATTTAGTTCGACGAATTGGCATGCGAAGCCTAACTCTTGAGGAGCTAGAACGTCTTCTCGAATCTTCTTGAAAAATGTTTTCAAAATCGCTTCGCTGTAAATATTTTTGAAAAAACAAAATACAAAATTTGAAAAACCAACAAAAACAAAATACAAAAATATAAAATTTCAAAAAATACAAAAACAATATAAAATCAAAAAATCCAAAAATATTCTTCTCACAACATGTCTCTCATATAAATCAATATTTTGTATGTTTCTAGGAATGTCATTCAACAATGATACGAACATGTACAGATGCTTGAACGGGAGTTCTTTAAAATGTTTTTCTAAAACATGTCGTTTCTCAAAAGTTTCTTCACAATGGCTTTCGTATACTTCAGAACGAAACCCGGACCCAAATGATGACTTCTGATTATTTCAAATCAAGGACTCGTATTTTCAAGGACTAAATCTTTTTCAAAAAGTTCGAGTCTAAACAAACGAAAAAGACTTCAAACAAAAACTCGTTTTTCCAAACAGAAATCTTGAGCACTTTTTCAAGATTCATCAAAAGATTTTTCAAAATCTTTCAAATGAGTGCTCAAGATAACTCCCTCTAAACCCTTAATTGATTTTAAAATGAGCTATCATTAAAGGGGAGTACAAAAACAAAAATGTTCCGAATGCATGCAAAATGAAATCTGTCTATCTCTCCAAAAAAGCTTTTTCTTAATCAGTTGATATCAAAAATATCACGATATGCTATTTTTGAGGGGGAGAAGACATGATTAAAATGTGTCAAAGATGTTTAAAGATTGTGACTGAATCTCAAAAGAGCTCGACTCAGAAAGTACCAATGAATTGACGAAGCTTAAAATGTCAGTAATCGAAAAGACTTGTCCTGGACGGGTAATAATTTCAAGCTAGTCCAACTAGTGATGTAAGCATGTCTCGAATAGGACTTGTCTGAGTAGAATGTACCGTATCGAGAGACTTTCTTTGGACTTGACCAGGACGGGTAATAACTTCAAGCTAGTCTAACTAGTGATGTAAGCGTGTCTCGAATCGGTCATGTTCACTGAAAGTGGATCAATTTAAAAAGTGAAAAATCCTCATGCATGTGCAAATTTCTTAAAAAATCCATGAGCACATGTGAAGGGGGAGTCCTTTAAATGAAATTCAAAACTCTCAAAGTGTTAACAACAATGTGTTTTATTATCATAAACACTTTGAGAGATTTTCACAAAAGGTTTCTTGGCAATTGTCGGATAATCATGGAGTTATAAGGTGATTAAGATAGGAAAAACCATCCTATGATCCGCCAGAGCCGGAGGGATCTACCCAAGGACAAATCCAATAAAGTAGAATTAGAAGTCCTTAGCTATGATTGAAAAAAAGGGAGAAAATGAGAAAGGAGAAAGAAAGGGTTGAAGAATTAAAAAGAAAAGTTATGAAAAGGGGTGAAAAGAAATAGCCCTCCATATGTTCAACCTTAGGGCAGACACTAGGTTCAATTCGTATGCTACTGGTTGTTGCTAAGGTGACACCGGTATTGAAGATTAAAGACGTCATGGACCCAGTGACGCATTGCACTAAACCTTCTTAACCACTCAAAATCTCTTAAAAGAGCTTGTTTCATTCTCACGGGGAACCAGTGTAATCTATCGACTTATCTCTTAGAGATGGCTGATATTGAAGCAGGAGACCCCTCCATAGTCTCCGTATAGGAAACCAAAGTGTGCACTTATTGAGTCTAGAGCCATGAGATACATTAAAGATCTCTTAGGAACACTTAGTATTTCTATAACTGGTGTTCTACATCAATGGACATCAGCTGTAAATTATCGAGTCCTTCGCAGATCTTAGCAATCTGTCGAGAACATTTATGAGAGAATTACAAATGTATTTCTCAATGATTGAACGGAAATTCCTGCTAGGGTCAACATCAAGTAGCCCTGACAGCAGGTCACTTCGGTAATTCTTTATGGGTTACGCTTAGTGTTCGTGGTGGTTTCAAACGGTCTACAGTCGTGGAGTGATCCCCAGCGACTCACCCAGTCATTGAGGTACTTAGTAGGTCTCGTAAGCTCGTTCGGGGGTATCTGATATGGGAACGGCCTGGATAAGGATTAGAAGGAGTCTTCACACTATGTTGTTGATGATCTCTAATTCCTTATCTGTAAGTACTGGTTGTTTTATTACTAACAAATTTTATGCAGCTACAACCACCATCGTGACACAAAGTTTCCACATGCTCATACATACATCACAAAGTCAAAGGAAAGTTCTCACAAAGATCAAAGGATAGCAACAGTCAAAGAAAGATTCTACGCCAATAAGAAGGATCTACAAAGTAAAGTGACAAAGATCAAAGTAGAAGAACGGGAACGACAAATGTATGTATGACAAAGACTAAAGACGTATGAGCATGTTGGAAAGGCGTTCAACCATCAATGACAAAGAAGTGACTAAAGGCAGATACATCCACAACAACAACAAAGAACAAAGAAAAGTCATTTATCGAAGATCACAAAGCATGAAGGAAGAAAGAACGATGAACAATGAACTATGACTTATCTAGTGATTCTTAAAGACGTCCAAGCAATTAATGTTAAAGTTAATTGACAAAGACGATGACGTCGCGCAACCTTCAATAACCAACACTTAGGGGGAGATTGTTAGCAATGTATTTTATGTATAAAAAGTGTTGGTCATTTATGTCATGTAATAGGTTGCGATAGTATATCATTTCAAGTTATTTAGTTATAGTATTCATGTTATTCCAAAGTCTAGGGGCCAAATATGTATAAGCCCAAAGTTAGTTATGCCCTAGACTTGGATACTATATATACTCATGTATACCTCTCATTTGAGGTTGGTTGGTTACTAGTAGTATCATGTTCTTATTTTACACACACCAGTTGTCCTTCCCACTCTCTCTCTACTCTCTTTCTCTCTCTAGGTTTTACGCAAGATTCATAAGTGAAATAGGTTGTTCTACGGTCCTACAACTACACCTTATCTGGTTATCAACTTACCATGATGTTGACTATTCCATCTAAAAGTTGGCTAGTCCAACGGGTACAGCTTTGGTAAAGAAAAGTCAAATCTGTTGATAGCTGTAATAGTTTGCTAAAAACTATTGGGTTCTCAACTCACCCATGCTTAACAGCTGAGAGTTGGATGGTTGTCAATTGACCATGGATTTTTCCTTATGGATTCCAAATAATTGGCTAGCCTACAAGTGTATGGCTTGTGGTAAAGGCAGTGGAAAACCATATTTGGTATTCAATTCACCAAGGTGATTTAATCAACCAAATAATTGACTAGTCCTGAGCAAACGGCTACAGGTAAAGACATCTCAACTCCGTTTATAGCTGATGATTTGCTAAAAATCATATGGTTATCAGTGTACCATAGTTTGTGAACTAAAACATTTGGCTACTCCAGTAGTAATGGCTATTGTTAAAGAGACATCAAATCCATTATTTTCTATGATTCACCTCTCACAGGAGTTCACACACCTGGAAGTGATGAGAATAGTATGAAACTTATGTTTTGATGTACATTTGGTCATTTGTTGCTGCAAAGAATGGAGATTTCAAGTTTTTGTTGATCATAGAGATGCTGCTGATGGAAAGATTCTTTGCTGCTGAAGTTCATCTCAATCCTCTTCTTCTGAGACTTACCGATCTATCAAGAATCTTGGAGTTAACCATGTCAACTTCAAGATTAGGGGAGGATTGTAAGGAATTATTGAAGTCAGCATATAGATACTGCTGACAGGATTCTGTTGAAGCTTAGATTGATTCTGGTGATGATCTGGATTCTGCTGATGCATTAGTTTCTGCGGATATAGTTAATCCGTAGATAAGAGTTAGTTATTTTAGGATAAGATATGTAGAATATCTTCTAGAGTTTTATGAATATACGTTTCTTATAACAGAGGTTAGGGTTTTTGATAGTATAAAAGGAACACAAGGTCATTGTATTTTGTACGTGTCAAAAACATTCTTAGTGAATAATAAAACGATCCATAGAGGATCAAAGTATTTAGTATACTGTTTGTATTTATATTCCGCAATAGATACAAGCTCACAGAGATTGTCCATATAGTTTTGCTAGTGATTACATTAGTAAGTTATCGATCCATTGGCTCAAGATCTATTAAGGGTAGATCCTACACTTTCATAACTTGTTGAACACTCAGAGGCTAAAAATAGTTAACGAGTCTTTTTTTTTTTTTTTTTTTTTTTTTTTTTTTTTTTTTTTGATGCGAGATTTGCAAACCCTCACAAGGAAGTTTTACAATCCTCTAGGCAGTGTACTTAATCGATGTAGTGTAATATAGGTAAGACTCAAAGTACCTAAAATGCAAAAAGAAACGATTTGAGGCAACATTTGATCATATTAATACGATTTTGGGCTTAAATAACCCTTTAAAAAGATACCAAATAAATCCTTATAAAAAAACATATTACGTTTTCCTTTTTTGCTTTGGATTATCCCAAGAGTGGTAAATCCTAATTTCAATGATAGATGAGGTTGGAATGACTTCCTGAATTGAAAGATTCTAGCTAGTTGTAAAATACATTTTATTTAGAGTGGAAGTAAATAAATTTGATTAATAAGTGTTTATCAATGATGTAAGAGTTTAAAATGATGCAAGTGTTTTGATGCATTATATATCATAAAATCATCTTTGATCATTAAGTTAGTTTATAAATTCATATTGATACCTTAAGTGATTTGTGGCAAAGGATAACCATGTCTAAAATATGTTTATGTAAACTTTTATGTTGTCCATTTTTATATTTGATATTAACAAAACGTTGAAAAACCGTTAACTAGATATAAATTTTTTATACAATTATTTGTATTAGCAATCTCCCCCTTTTTATTGATGACAAAATATATACTCAAATTAACATAAACTTTCACAATTTTTTTGTCAAAGCAAAAAGAAGGTTTGTAGCGGAGAGACAAGCTGTTGATTATGGCTCCCCTTTGGTTTATGCTCCCCTTTGAGCATCATAAGGAATCAAGCTTTGAAGACGAGCTACAAATAGGGTTAGCGTAAAAGCAAGCATAATATGGTTAATAAGTAAGATAGGTCCACAAACAGCAAAAACTAGAACAAACATAATAATAAATGATCAAAAGATACAACCATATTGAAATAGTTTACCAAATTGAAAGAAAGAAAAATTAAAGGTTTTCTTTGCGGCGAAACCGGCTAGGTTTGTGATGTTATCATAAATGCTTGTGATCATGAACCAGGCTTCCTCCTTGAAGTTCTGAAGCTCCTCCTCAACATTGCGAGTGTTCTTGCAACACTTGTACGAAGAAGCATGAGATTCACTCATGTGTGGAATGCAGGGATGGAGCCAAGGGGTGCCTGCGGGTGCATGTGCACCCCATGGATTTTTTCGACATAGTGTTAGTTTTTGAAAATCTTATCGATTTTTCCTAAAGGTATCATAAATGCACCCGGTGCATCAAAATATGTCTCTAGTATTATTTAGTTCGTATACTTACAAATAAAAAAATAAATATAAAATTTTGTAAAATCCCCTGTTGAGAGAAATCCAACAAACCGGTTTCTAAAGCAGAACCACAAATCAAGAACTACTCCAACAAGACCTCGGCAAAGGGTTATGATCCCTTAATGCCGAGTGGCACCAACACACACGAGATATTTTACACTCAAACCTTTATTAAACATGAGCAAGAAAAGAAGGTACAAATAAAACCTCACCCCCTCATCCCTATTTATAGAGAATGAAGGGGGGAAAACCTAATCCTTGGTGAACAAGGATTCTAAAATTGAGGAGGTTAGGAACTTTCCTAATATATGACTAACCTCCTTAAGTTTGAGCTAAACTACAACTAGCCCCCTAAACTTATATCCTAACTATTACACACTAATATTCTAACAATTTCCACCTTAGTGGTAATAGTTAGCCTTCTCCGATACGCATCAGCTTCAACCAGTGCTGGAACCTCGGACCGGGGACCGCCTTCGTCAAGGCACCTTTAGCAACACCCGCTAGTAACCTTAGCTCAAATCCTAACTCTGTAGAGAGTCCCTTTAGCCATGTATCCTCCTTCAATTCTCCAGCAAGTGTCATATACTCCGCTTCAATTGTTAACAAAGTCATCATGTGCCGCAACATAGCTTCCCAGCTCACCACACATTCCTGTATCATAAACCCGTACATTTTGATTGATCTACCCATGATGTAGTCAGAATCCACAAAAGCATGTACGTCCGTCTATAATCCACGTTTAAACCTATCTAACATTCCCACATCCGCAGATGCTATGTTAGGTCTCGTACAGACAACTTGATACTTATGACTTCCAACTGCATATATACATGACCCCTTACTCTTCTTTTCTTCATCACGATTCCCTGATAGACTACCCTCCAACGACAGCGTAGAGTGTCCCCCCAACAATATCTGAACCAACATCCAGTTGGAAAACCTGAATCGTGACACCCTCAGAGTATTACCACTCTAAGTCCTGAAGATCTCCATACCAAGTATAATTTCCTTTGCTTCATCCAGCAAACCCTTAGTAACCCAGATCTCAGCCTTGCTTTCGCAAGTAAACACCATATAATCTATATAGAGGAATAGATATATTAACAAACCTCGTGCATAATTCCAGTAATATATGAAGCTGTCGTCACTGCTTCGTCTGAAACTGTTGCTGAGCATACACATACCAGACCGAGTATCTATATCTTCTTTCATTACAGCCATCCACTTGGAAATTACACCACAAGCAACTACATCCCTAAGAGTCAATGAATCATGTACATCTTCTTTTATCACTCCAGCAACTCCTAGAGCAGGCATATTACTGTCACCTCTATACCTTTCAGCAACATTACCCTCTGCACCTTCTTGACTAGGTACTCCGTGTTGGGATATGAAATATCAAAGTGCTTCTGGATGTCAAAGTACAGCTGCATGAAGAATAAAGTCAAAGTATTGCTGAAGAATAAAGTCAAAGTACTGCTGATATGAAGAATGCTTAAAAGTACTTCGAAGTAAACAAGGACTGATATGCAATATTAGATAAGGATTAATGTGTAATATTAGATGATTATTCTAGAATTAGTTAGGGATAATTACTTGTCGTTCAAGAATTAGATGTTGTAAACCGACTTAAGGTTATCTATATAAAGAGCCTTAAGAGGTATTGGTCGATAGAGTTTTTAGAAGATATATAAGTTTTACAAGTTAGAAGTCAATCAAGTTAAATAGTTAGGGATTGTTAGTGAATCTGTGTAACAAAGCAGGTTCAAAGTTTGGTTAATATAAAAGTTCTTCTTAAGCTTTGTGTTAGTAGATTCCGCATACTTTACAAGGTCAAACAGTGTTTCAATATTAATAGTGTTGAGTTTACTCAATATTGTTAAACCCTTACAAGCTACAAAGTAGTTTGGTCAGAGTATATCGATCCAACAAGTGGTATCAGAGCTTGTGTTGGAAACTCTGATTAAGAAGACAAACCTTTAAAACCTTTAAACCTATCTCACTACAAACCCTACAAGATGTCGACAGATGCTGCACCTGCAACCTCAATCACTGCTGTTAGAATCCCTATTGTTAAGAAGGGAGAATACAACATATGGGCCATGAAGATGAGGCAGTACATTGCCATCACAGACCATGCTTTGTAGGATGTGATTGTCAATGGTAACATGCAAATTGATGAACCAGTAGAGGTACCTGGACAACCAACACCACCTAAAATTACTGTACCTCCTGCTACCAAAAGAAATCAAGACAAAGCCCTCAACATACTGCTTTCTGCTATTCCTGATGGTCACCTATTAAAGTTTCATGATGCCAAAGATGCCAAACAACTATGGGCTGCAATAAAGAAGAAGTTTGGAGGTAATGATGCTTCCAAGAAGATGCATAGGAATTTGCTGAAGCAACAATTTGAAACTTTCACTGTTGGTGAAAGAGAAGGTCTTGATTCTGCTTATGAAAGATTTCAACATCTTTTGAGTATGCTAGAACTATATGATGCTGAGGCATCAGTTGAAGATGCTAATTTAAAGTTTCTAAGGAGTTTGCCATCAGCATGGCATGTAGTTGCTACTATGATCAGAGGACAATCAGGGCTAGATACTATGGACTTTGATGACCTTTACAACAATCTGAAGGTGTATGAGCATGAGATGAATGGTACTACAGGATCAAGCACTCAACAGAATATTGCTTTTGTCTCTTCTGAAAAGAGAAGCAGTACTTCCAACAAAGGTACTGCTTACCCTGCTCAAAGTACTGTGACCGAAACACAGGTTCCATGCACAACAATGGTCACCACAAACTCATCACAATCAGTTACCCCCACCTCAGATGATGTTCTATGTTCATTCTTTGCTCAACAAGCATCTATGCCAGTCACCTATCAAGAAGATGTATTGCAAATTGATGATGATGCCTTGGAAGAAATCGATATCAGATGGCAAGTTGCTATGCTCACTGCAAGGATCAAGAAGTATGTAAACAAGACAGGTAAAGGCATCAACTTCAGAGCTAAACAAGGAATAACATTTGACAAGTCCAAGATTGAGTGTTTCAACTGTCAAAGGACTGGTCACTTTGCAAGAGAATGTAAGTTTGCAAAGTATCAAGCAAACAAGATGATTGAACCACCCAAACCTAAAAGAAAAGAGATTCCAATAACTGAACCAAAACCAAAAGCTTTGGTTGCTCAAGAGAATCTGTCAGAGATTGATTGGTCCAATGAGTTTGATGAAGAACCTGTAACCTATTCAATGGTTGCATTGGAAGATTGGAGCACAGCATTTGATGAAGAGCCTGGATATGCTGCTTTGGAGTCAAGAGATGAGTTAGGAAGTTTTGATTGGAGCATGGAGTTTGAAGAAGCACTTGTTCAGCTTGCAATGGTAGCTGCTTCACCAAGTTCAACCACTAACTCTGAGGTATGCCCTAAGTGTAATGATATGTATCAAAAGTTACTTACTGAGTATGTAGCTGAAAGAGATAAATTTCAAAAAGCTAGGGCTGAGATAATAGGTTATCAACTTACTTTAGAGTCAATGGAAGCCAAAATTCTTACACATGAAAACAATGAAGTAGCATGGCTTGAAAATTATAAACAACAGGATTACCTAGTTAAGTTAAATGAATGGAAACTAGGTTGCAAGGTGTCTAAACTAGAAAAGGTTACTGCTGAAAGAGATAAGTTGTTAGAAAAACTTGCTGTATGGAATGAGGCAGGTGTGTCACATGTTCAATTTGTTGAAAAGCAAAGAACATCTAACATTAAGACAGGCCTAGGCTATGATAGTAATGAAGGTATTCCATTTAAGAGCAAGGAACTTAATCTTACTGTTGATACCTCCACTAGTGATGAAGAGTTCATAAGTCTAGATGAAAACACTTCTAGTGATGAGGAATCCCCTAGTCCCACACCTCCTGTATTTCAGAAAGAAAAAGGTTATAATGCAGTTCCACATCCCCCAGGTAGCTTTCAACCACCTAGAAAAGATGTTGATTGTTATGGTGTAGATAATCTAGAGTTTAGGAAAAAGCTTAAATCTGAGACTTTAGAAAGATCTGTTGAAGCTCCTAAGGTAGAAGAGTCCAAATTTTCAAAACAAGCAGTACATTCAAACTCTTTTCGAAGTATTGCTGATCACTCAGCAGTACCTCAAAGAAAATTCTTTCAAAATACTGCTAATTTTAGAAACTCTTATGGAAGGGGATTTGAGGATATTGGTCCAAAGGTCTGCTATGTGTGTTACAGTCCTCATCATTTGATTAAAGATTGTGATTATCATTCAGACTACTTGAGTAGCTATCCAAAGACCAGAACTGCACAACCAAGTTATAGGGAGAATAAGCCAAGGGATAACAAACCAGTTTGGAACTATACAAATAGGGTCAACCATAGTAATTTCTCAAAAGACTATAGGTACCCTCTTCAGAAAAGGTCATACTCCAAACCCTCAGTACCTTCACAAAGTACTGACAAAAAGATCCCTAATGTTTCTAGCAAACTCTCAAGTGTAAGACCTAGGAGTTACAGTCATTACAACCCTAGAAAGCCTTACAACACAAGTAAAGATGCTAGGACACAGAACCCAACTCCTAAAGTTACAACTAAATGGGTTAAGAAAGAAAGTACTGCTGGGGAAAACCAGTACTTTCAGAAGTTAAGGGTGAAAAGGGGACAAGTGATCTTGAAAAATCAACAGTTTTGGAATCAAAAACCTTAATTCTTGATCATGCTTTCAAAGACAGTGGTGATTACATACTCAAAAACTTTGAGTATGTCACTCCACAAGGGGAACACAAGTCAGTAATGGCTTGGGTTCCTAAAAATAACTAACCTTTTCATGTAAATGCAGGGCAACCCAAAGGAGGAGCTTAAAGATCATCTTATTGTAGATAGTGGTTGCTCTGGTAGTATGACAGGAGAAAAGGAGCTCTTGTCAGATTTTAAAGCTTATTATGGAGGAAAAGTTGCATTTGGGAATGATCCTGATAGAGGAAGAATTACTGGCAAAGGAACAATCAAGGCAGAGAACATTGATTTTGAAGATGTTAGATATGTGAAGGAGCTAAAATTCAATCTTTTGTCAGTCTCTCAGATTTGTAATAAGAAGTACCCTGTGTTATTCTTTGACACAGAATGTCTCATACTTTCTCCTGATTTCAAATTAGAAGACAGAAATTTGGTGTTACTGAGAGCACCAAGAACTAATGATGTGTACAGCATAGATTTGAAGAATGTGAATTCTGCTGAAAAAGCAACATGTTTGATTGCAAGAGCATCTATGGAGGAAGCACATCAATGGCACAGAAGACTGGGACATGTAAATTTCAAGAATATCAATAAGCTGGTCAGAGGAAATTTAGTTAGAGGTTTACCTTCTAAGACATTCAAGAATGATCACACATGTCTTGCTTGTAAGAAGGGTAAACAGCACAAGGCCTCTTGTAAGAAGATTGATGAGAAGACTATTAGAGATCCTTTGGAATTGCTGCATATGGACTTGTTTGGACCTGTTTCAGTTGTCAGTCTGAACAAGAAGAAGTACTGTTTGGTTATAACAGATGACTGCAGTAGATTTAGCTGGGTCTTTTTCTTATGTTTTAAAGATGAAACTTTTGATGCTATTCATGACCTAATTATAGCATTAGAAAATCAGTTAAGGCTCAAGGTTAGAGGCATTAGATGTGATAATGGGACTGAGTTCAAGAATCAGCTTATGGATGAATTTTGTGCCAAGAAAGGAATTACAAGAGAATTCAGTATTGCTAGAACTCCTCAGCAAAATGGAGTTGCAGAAAGAAAGAATAGATCTCTTATAGAAGCAGCAAGGACTATGCTTGCAGACTCTCAACTACCTGTTCCATTCTGGGCTAAAGCTGTAAGTGTTGCTTGCTATATATTGAATAGAGTATCAGTGACTAAACCTCAAATGAAGACACCCTATGAGTTACTCATGGGAAAGAAGCCAAGCATCAAGTTTATGAAACCTTTTGGATGTCCCCTCACCATCTTAAATACTGCTGATAATTTGGGAAAATTTGATGGGAAGTCAGATGAAGGATATTTATTGGGATATTGTACAAATAGCAAAGGATTCAGAGTGTACAATAGGGCTACCAAGAAGGTTCAAGAATGTCTTCATGTTGATTTTTTGGAAGAACAAGAGAATTCTAAAGGTAAAGGTCCTGATTGGATGTTTGATCTTGATTTAATGTCTTCATCAATGAATTATGTACCTGTAAGGGAAGAAAATCAAGTAACTCCCACTAAAGAAGAAGCACAGTACATTGTTCATGATGTTAATTTAAGATCTGAAGATGAGCCACAAGATAATGCCAATGAGGAGAAGAAAGATACTTCTCAACCTAACAGTATTGTTGATCCTCAAAGTACTGTCCCACCACAGATACCAGTATCTGCAGAAGATCAGGGTATTCAAGAAGAACTCTCACGGATGCTTTTTCAAGAAATAATGGCTAAGTTGTATGATGATGAACAAAGGAGAGCTTATGAAGCAGAAAAGAAGAAGGCAAAAGAAACAGCCAGTACTTTAACCCAAAGTACTGTCAATCCTTTTGAAAGTACTTTTCAGCCATTGAATACTTCAAATTGGCTAAATACTGATGATGTTCATGATCCTAATATGCCTGACTTAGAAGATACTGCTGATCCAAACACCATTACTTTAGAAGATACTGACGATGAATTGGATCAAGAAGGCATTTTGTCATATTCTAATGAAGATCCAGATATCACTAATTTGGAAGATAATCTTGAAGTTCCACCAACTCCAACTCTCAGAATTCATAAAACTCATCCTGCTACCAATATTATTGGACCCTCTTCATCAGGGGTGCTCACAAGGACTAAGGCTAAGAATATGTCTCAACAACATACTTCTTTACTTAGTTTTATCTACAAGCAAAACAGGGTGAATCACAAGGATCAGAAGGTGTGTTTATTTGCTTGTTTTCTATCTCAGGAATGGCCCAAGAATATCAAACAAGCTTTATCCAAAGAAAGCTGGGTGGAAGCTATGCAAGAAGAACTTCTACAGTTTAAACTTTAAGAAGTTTGGGTATTATGTGATCTACCTGATGGAAAGAAACTTATTGGAACTAAATGGGTTTTCAGAGTAAAAAGAGATGAAAGAGGCAATGTGATTAAGAACAAGGCAAGGTTAGTGGCTCAAGGATATAGACAAGAAGAAGGAGTAGACTATGATGAAGTTTTTGCTCCTGTGGCAAGACTTGAAGCCATTAGGCTATTTTTGGCTTTTGCATCTTATATGGGATTCCCTGTATATCAGATGGATGTTAAAAGTGCTTTTCTATATGGCAAAATAACAGAAGAAGTTTATGTCAAACAGCCTCCTGGTTTTGAAGATCCTGCACATCCAAACAAAGTTTACAAGGTAATAAAAGCTCTTTATGGTCTTCATCAAGCTCCAAGGGCTTGGTATGAAAGGCTTTCCAACTTTCTACTGCAACATGGTTACAGAAGAGGAGCCATTGACAAAACTTTGTTTATTAAGAGAGATAAGAAGGATATTATGCTTGTTCAAGTATATGTAGATGATATTATTTTTGGTGCTACCAAGAAATCTATGGTGAAGGAATTTGAAGATCTTATGCAGAAAGAATTTCAGATGAGTTCCATGGGTGAATTAACATTTTTCTTAGGCCTTCAAGTACAACAGTCAAGCAGTGGGATTTATATTTGTCAAGATAAGTATGTTGCAGATATTCTTAAGAGATTCACTTTTACAACTGTTAGGCCTACATCTACACCATTGGATACTAACAAACCTTTGGGAAAAGATGAAGATGGAGAAGATGTTGATGTCACATTATACATGTCTATGATTGGATGTCTTATGTATTTAACTGCATCAAGACCTGATATTACTTTTGCTGTGAGCTTATGTGCAAGACATCAGGTTACTCCAAAAGTATCTCATTTGAATGCTGTCAAGAGGATTTTCAGGTATCTTAGGCAACAACCTAAGCTAGGATTATGGTATCCTAGGGATTCACCTTTCCATCTCCATGCCTTCTCAGATAGTGACTATGCAGGAGATAACTATGACAGAAGGTCCACAACTGAAGGATGCCAGTATCTTGGAAGCAGATTAGTGTCATGGCAATGTAAAAAGAAAACAATTGCAGCAACTTCTTCTACAGAAGCAGAGTATGTAGCTGCTGCAAGCTGTTGTGCACAAGTACTTTGGTTGCAGAATCAGCTTTTGGATTATGGATTCAATTTCAAGAATACTCCATCAATATTGATAATAAGAGTACCATCTGTATTGTTAAGAATCCAGTCTATCATTCCAAGACCAAGCACATTCAGATTAGACATCACTTCATAAGAGATTGCTATGAACAAAGGCTTATCAATGTGGTTAAAGTTCATACTGATGATAATGTAGCAGATCTACTCACAAAAGGCTTTGATGTTTCAAGATTTACTTTCTTAGTTGTGAGTATTGGCATGATTAATATGTAAGCTATTTTTGAGGGGAGGCATTAGTAGTTATTAGTTAGTCATTATTTGAGGGGAGGCTACATGTATCATTCCAAAGTAAGAATTTTATTCATGATTCAGAAGTACAACCACATTCTTACTTTTTAGTACAAGACACAGACATCACAAACTCAAGACTACATCCACCTACTACCAAGCTCCACATCCTACTCCATTGGCCTTTTACCCTTGGCCTCATAGCTTTGCTTTCCCTTCTGAGCAGTCCTTCTCTTGTCATCAAAAGAAGTCTGTTTTCTTGGGCAGGCCAGGCCAAGTACCTATTTGGGAGGTCTTTCTTTTCTTGGTTCAGGTCACTTCATGTTCTGGATAGCTGTTTCTAGGGCCTGAGTCAATGCATGTGGAAGCTCTTTAGCCAAAGTTGAACCAGACCCAACTTTCTTTTTGGGCTTTTTGATGGAAGTACTGCCTGCATCAGTTATGGTAGAGTTGGTTGCACTCATTGTTGATGATGCTTCTTGGTGTCCCATCCATTGCACATGAGGAGGAAAATAGTCTGTCCATCCTGGATCTTCAAACTCAAAATCAGAGTAGTACCTTATCTCTGAGTCTGTGGTACCTTCTGAGTCTGAAGAGATGTTAACAATGGGTATGTCACTCATTCTGATTACTTGTTTGTGTTTTGAGAAGATTTGGTGTTTTCAAAGTTATTGGTGAAGTTGCTTTTATAAGCAAGGTGAAGGTTAATGGGTATTTATTGAAGTGTATTGAAGTTCACTTACCCTGGTTGTTTTGGTATTTAATGTGGTGTTAGTCATTAATGCGTATTGACTTTTTAAGATTTTTTGGTCAAATGGTCAATTCTTGCAATTTTGAGTAAGACAGTACTTTGGAAAGTACTTCTCCATTCTTTATGGAAAGTACTGCTTGGTGTGCGACGTGTCAGATACTGTTCCAACGGTCAGATTTGCGGCTAACAACCTTTCGAAAGATATGGGATATTTACTTCCAAAAATAACGGTAAAGTCATTAATTCACCGTGATTTTTTGTAATTTTATCCGTATATAACCCTCATATCTTTTCCTTTTATTCACCTTACTCGTCCATATAAACCCATACCTACTTTTTGATCGATCATCACTCTCTGTATTCTAACCCTAATCATCATGGCTCATCGACCAACCAACACCAAACACAACATGATTGCAAACCTTGCAAAAACCCAAGCGAACATTGATTTTCATGGAATTATTGATTTTCTCACTGGTTCAAACATCTGTTACTCCATTCTTGTCAACCTGGAGATTATTGGACCCTGGATTCAAGCTTTTTGGGATACAACTCAGTCACATGTTGAAGATGGAGAGGATGTTATTACTGCTACAGTTGCTGGGAGAGCTATACGTGTTACAGAAGCTTCAATTAGGGAGGTTTTGCTATTTGATGATGAAGGAGGCTCTGTTTTATTTGGGAAACAAGAAGTTTGGAATACACTCAGAGATATTGGGTATGAAGGTTCTTTGACTAAGCTTACTTTTCAGAAGGCTATGGTTAGTCCTCATTGGAAATTTCTTATTCATGTTTTGCTACATTGTTTGAGTCCAAAGAGTACTGCTTGGGATCAATTCAGTCATTCCATAGCTTCTGCTTTTGTTGGTCTTATTACCAATCAACCTTTTAACTTTTCATACATGATTCTTGAGGGTATGCTTACTCATATTAAGGTTGGCAAACCGTTTCT
The DNA here is from genome assembly GCA_030686995.1 of Artemisia argyi. Lineage (NCBI taxonomy): Eukaryota > Viridiplantae > Streptophyta > Magnoliopsida > Asterales > Asteraceae > Artemisia > Artemisia argyi. The sequence goes on from JARVZY010002053.1 coordinate 307,891, forward strand.
TATGTATCCTAGGTTTGTTCAATTGCTTTTAGAAAATACATTAGATGGTGTACCCAAACCTCAGGATTATGTACCTACCAATAGGATGCCACCTAAAGTTTTCACTTTTATGTCACATAAGGGAGTTAATTTTTCGGGTAGGAATACACCTCTTAATGCTTATATGTTAGAGGTAGCTCAAGCTGTTAGGGAAGAAGAAGACAATAGTGGTTCTGCACACTCTGATCATGATGCTTCATCTGATTCTGCTGAGCATTCTGATTCAGTACATACTCCCACACCACCCATTGTTTCTCCTCAACATGATGTTTCAGATGTAAGAACTCCCTCAGTTACAGCCTCTTTGGATCAATCTGTTTCTGCTCAAGGTACTTCTCCACAAAGTACTGATCCACAAGGTACTGCTTCAGAGGATTCACAAGTACCTACTCCCAATGATTATACTTTCACAGGTGGGCTTCAAACACCTAGAGAAGATGAGGGAATTCCAGGTACTGAGGGTCATTCTGATTTGACTACAGAATTGGAGAAGCTCAAGTCTACTGTTCATACTCAAGCTGCAGAAATCAAACAGTTACGGAAGAAGTTCAGAAGATTGAAGAAATTTGTCTGGCCTCTTATTAAGCATTTTAGGCTTTTTGTGAAAGAAAAGAAGCAGTCTCAGAAGCAACAATCTAAACAGAAAAAGTCTAAGTCTAGGAGGAGGCATAGGAAATCATCATTTACCAAATTGGGGAGGAATCAAGATGAGAATTTGAATAAAGATGATTTTGAAGTTAAAGTTTCAGAAGATGCTCATTTGTGGAAATATCCTGAAAGTCCAAAGAATCTTATACCAGAAAGTTATGTTGAAGAGGATATGAATATTGCACAAGAAGATGAGAATATTGAGCAAGAGAAAGAGAATGAGCAAAAAGAGAATGAGCAAGAGATTGTTAATCTGGATGAAGATGCATAGAACATTCAAAGTGCTGGTGTTCAAAGTACTGTTGCAGAAAACATAAGTCTGCAAGGTACTGCTAAGCAAGGTACTTCTTTCAGAAATATTGATGAAAGTGAAGTCACTGCAGTTGGACCTTCTACAATGAATTATGCAGATGAAGCTGGTCCTTCTACTTTTATACAGCAAGAAGAAGAAAGAGTACATACTGCTAGTGATGATGAAACAATTGCTCAGGTTATGATGAATTTAAGAAGACCTACTGGAGGAATACATATATCTGAGCCTGCACAAAAGGATGATGAAAGTACTTCTGAATCAGAGAAAGTAGATCCAAAAGATAAAGGGAAAGGTATAATGGTTCAGAAAGATACTAAGAAGAAGAAGAAGAAATTTTCTATTGCTCAGATTAGAGAATTAGAGATTGCAGAAGATTTAGAGCTTGCTAGAAAGCAACAAGCTGAATATGATGCTGAGTATTTGGAAGAAGTTAGCAGGCCAATTACAAAGAAGCCAATGACCATAGCTCAGGAAAGGAATTGGATGATACAATTTTTGAGAAAGAAGGGATACAAGAATTTGCACTTGAAAAGGTATCCTGAAGTGAAAGCTCTGTGGGATAAAGTACAAGAAGATATCAGAAGAGAAGTAGAAAACTTTGTGCCTATAGAAGTTGATAGAAAGAAGAAATTAGAAGATATAAGGAAGGAACAAGCTGAGCAAAGGAGATTGAAAAGGAAGAAATTAGCGGAAGATGATCAATTGACAAAAAGGCTGAAGTTAGTTTATGATGATACAGTTGATGAACTCAGAAATTATTTAAGAGTTGTTGACTTTGAGAACAAAAAGATTGATGATTCTGAAAAGAAGTCCAAGATAATCTCATTTTCTGTGGTTGAATCTAAAGAGGGAAATTATTTTATGATCCACAGAGAAGATGAAAGCTTCACAACATTTTATATGTTATGGGATTTGTTGCACTGTATTTCAAGAGCATATCTTTATGACTTATATGTGCAAGTGCAGACTTATTATTCAGTGAATGAAGCTTCAGAAGTGGGATTAGTTCTGCTTGGAGACTTATTTACCATCTGGGATACTGAAGAAACAAGTGTTGATCCTCTTTGGAATGATCAAGAGAATTAGGAAATAACAAGATGGAGATTCTTTGAGTCATCAGGAGTTCATACACTAGAGATGGAAGATGGTACCATGATTCATATGTTGGCTGAGAGGAGATATCCATTGATCAGAGAAATAATGCTCAGAATGCTGGATCATGGAATGGAACTTGAAGAGGAATCTGAGGTAGCTTTGAATGTTATCAAGCTATTTATCAGATGGATTAAGTATGAAGAGTAATATTGCATAATACTGATATGATTTGTTTTGTAAAGTTAAAGTATTTTTCTAAGTACTGCAAAAACAAACAGTACTTTATCAAAGTACTGCTTGCTGATATAAACCAGTATAAGTTCTTTAAAAGGAAAATAAATGTTTTTTGATAAAAAGGAAAAAGGATTTGAAAAGAAACACATGGTGTTAGTATTTATACTACACAACAAATGGTTATTGATTCACCATGTCTAATCCACATAAGAATCAACTAGTCCAGAGCAAACGGCTACTGGTAAAGACTAATCAAATCCGTTAATGGTTGATAGTTTACCAAAAACTAGGTTATCAACTCACCATACATCCAAGTGATCAAGAGTTGGCTAGTCCATAGCAAACGGCTAATGGTAAACACATATCAAATCCGTTAATAGCTGATGCTTTGCTAAAAATCATAATTTTCAATGATTCACCTCTCACAAGAGTTAACACACCTGGAAGTGATGAGAATAGTATGAAACTTTTAAGATTTGATGATCTTTGTACCTAAATGTTGCTGAGTTGCTGAAAAGATGTTGTGGAAGATATGATGCTGATGAAGAGTACTTTGACAGATGACAGATAGAAGAAAAGGAATAAAGAAATAACCTCAATGTATGATTAAAGATTTGAAGATTATAAACAACAAAGAAACTTGAAATCAAGCAAGTAGAGTTCAAGTTAGGGGAGGATTGTTGGGATATGAAATATCAAAGTGCTTCTGGATGTCAAAGTACTGTTGCATGAAGAATAAAGTCAAAGTACTGCTGAAGAATAAAGTCAAAGTACTGCTGATATGAAGAATGCTTAAAAGTACTTCGAAGTAAACAAAGACTGATATGCAATATTAGATAAGGATTAATGTGTAATATTAGATGATTATTCTAGAATTAGTTAGGGATAATTACTTGTCGTTCAAGAATTAGATGTTGTAAACCGACTTAAGGTTATCTATATAAAGAGCCTTAAGAGGTATTGGTCGATAGACTTTTTAGAAGATATATAAGTTTTACAAGTTAGAAGTCGATCAAGTTAAATAGTTAGGGATTGTTAGTGAATCTGTGTAACAAAGCAGGTTCAAAGTTTGGTTAATATAAAAGTTCTTCTTAAGCTTTGTGTTACTAGATTCCGCATACTTTACAAGGTCAAACAGTGTTTCAATATTAATAGTGTTGAGTTTACTCAATATTGTTAAACCCTTACAAGCTACAAAGTAGTTTGGTCATAGTATATCGATCCAACACTCCGGTTTTCATAATGTCTGCCCCGATCTTTGCACCAAGGTATACCCGCTTATTTACCAAGCAGTCCATGTTTGTCTTTCATTCAAGTTGTTTAACCTCCAACTTTCTTTGAGCCACTGCAGCATGATCGTTACTATCCTGGATTACCTCAGCTTCACGATTTTCCTGGGCTCCCTGCAGTTCCACCTCAAACCAAACATGTTTAGAAACATGTACTCCATGGACTTATGTTTTAATACCATAACCAAGTTGTTTGAACCCAACTTGTTTATGACCAAGTTGCTTGAATCCAACTTGTTTTGAACCTCCATGCTTTTATACAATATTCCCATCGAGATTTTCGATGTTTAACCTAGTATCCATACTAGCCATTCTTCTTTAACCTTGTTACAAACCTTGTCAATTTGCTTTTTAACCAACTTTACCAACAAGTCTCACAAGCCGTGTGTTAAACCCGCTTTCTTGTAATTATCGATCTAATAACCTTTAAGGAAACTCTAAAGCTTCGATCTTTCCACCTCAAGTCTACAACCTTGATACACCTTGTACTCCAAGTAATCACTTTTCTTGAATACCAAGACAAAGCTAAACCTTACTTGTCTTCCAAGACTTGAATTCCAAGAAACCAAAAAATTGAAGTTGAAACTTCTTTCAAAATCTTGTCACCTTTGAAGCTCAAAACCGAAACTCCAAGAACCTTATGACAAAAGAAAACGAGTTCCGATAACCCTAGGAGAATCGATCCACCTCCTTGCAAGACAACTTCAAGAACCTTGTTGCCCAAGTAATCTTGACTCGTAAACCTAGAAACCTTTAACCTTGTAATCTACACAACAATAGCCAAATAATAACCAAAAACGACAAACAAGACACCAACCAAATCAGTAAATTCGACAATCTATATCTCCTTCCTAGAAGCTCTGATGTAAGATCCCTCCAGTGAGATCCTAGATCTATGTGTCTTCAACCTACGCTTCGAATTTCGTAGAAATCCAACGGTTAACGAACCCGCAGTGCCAATTTTCCCGCGACTGCGCAGTAACCTATGAATCAAACCCGGTTCACTCGTTTCTCTTGTTTTGGCTCTATCCACGTTGTGTGACTCTTTCTTCTTGAACAAGGCTCTGATACCAATTGTTGGAAAATACCTCGACAACAAACCCGAAGTTCGATCGCGGAACGCTAGATCGCGAGTTGTATCAAGCATGAGTAGCAAACACGAGACTACAAAGAACCAACTAGAATATGCACACATGTTATTACCCTCAACGAACCCTTTATTAAAACCTAATAAAGCTTACAATTTGAGGAAGAAGAATGAATAACTAGCATCCCCCCTTATCTCTATTTATAGAGATGAGGGGATAAAAACCCTAGCTTGCCTTGTACTCCAAGCTATCTAATCCTAGTTCTAGTCTACCACCTAATCTAATTACAAAGTACACTTTAGTCCCTAATCTATGTTTAAGTTACTACTAATATTTAACAATTTCCACCTTAGGAGTTAAACATAACCGATACTCAGCAACTTTTCCTCGTGCTGGAACCTCGGACAGGGGACCACCTTGTCGACCAGGCATTGTACTTTAGTAATTTTCCATGATTAGCTTCCGTAGACTCCTTCACTTTCTTCTTTTCGGTTCTTTTGAATTCAGAGTCGCCAGAACATCCTCCATTGTCAAGGATTCCCTCCCATACAACAATGTTTCCACAAAGCTTTCATAATACGATGGCAACGACGTAAGTAACATAAGAGCCTGATCCTCATCCTCAATCTCGATATCAATATTCGTCAAATCAAGTATCAAGTTATTAAACTCGTCTATATGATCACCCAGTTTCGTCCCTGGACTCATATAGAACGTGTACAGCTTCTTCTTCAGATACAGTCTGTTTGCTAAGGACCTAGTCATATACAGACTAGTTAACTTCGCCCAAATTCCTGCAGCAGATGTTTCCTTGGTAACTTCCCGTAAAACCCGGTCTCCCAAGCATAGAATCAAGGTACTGTATGCCTTTTTCATCAAAGCAGCCTTTTCACCTGCTTCCATGTCCGCAGGTAATGTCTCTAATGTAGCATCACATCCCAGTTGTACCATTAAAGCAAGCATCTTTATTTGCTAGAGCAGAACCACGAATCAAGAACTACTCCAACAAGACCTCGGCAAAGGGTTATGATCCCTTAATGCCGAGTGGCACCAATACACATGAGATATTTTACACTCAAACATTTATTAAATGTGAGCAAGAAAAGAAGGTACAAATAAAACCTCACCCCCTCATCCCTATTTATAGAGAATGAAGGGGGAGAAACCTAATCTTTGGTGAACAAGGATTCTACAATTGAGGAGGTTAGGAACTTTCCTAATACATGACTAACCTCCTTAAGTTTGAGCTAAAATAAAACTAGCCCCCTAAACTTATATCCTAACTATTACACACTAATATTCTAACATCCCCAATATGACAAAAGCCCAAAGATGAAACAAGTTTAATAAATTAAAACACAAAAGTCCAATGATTAAATAGGTTTATTAAAAGGTAATGTGTTCATTTATTTATCGTTATAACTAAGTATTCGTTTTATTTCACTTTTTCACTCTATTATATTATGGTTCAAAAAAATTTGTGCACCCAGTCATATTTGTTTCTGGCTCCGTCTCATTAGAATGGGAGAAGACGTGAAGGAGGTTTGCAACCATATGGATGGTAGTGGTTCAAACCAAACATGAGGATTTTAGTGGTTCGGTTAGGAAACTTCTCTACGCCCTACTCGACTCCCTGAGTTTCCTACTCGAGATTTGATTCACTAATTGAACAAGCTCCCTTCTTGGCAGAGAATCGTACAACGTCGTTTACAGTTTTACCGATACTAAGCTAAATATTGAGTCCTCACTAGATAGAACCGACCTTTCTATTGAGGTTTTTTTAGGCCAAAAATACTAACCTAACTCACTTTTGTTTGGTGTATAATGATCAATATGACTTTGGAGTATAGTAGTGGAATATGAGAATACAACAATGTTGCAAATACAAAACACAAAAGACTTTAACTTTTTTTTTCTTGCCCTTTGTTCTTCCCTTGCTAGAGTTGATCACTTTGATGAATTAAAACAAGATTATGATAAAAGATTATTATGAATGAAAGATTTTAGTAATGTTTGAGATGTGTTTGCAAGTGATGAGTAAAATAGTAGCAAAATGGCTTGTTTAAATAGGCAAACATGGGTTGTTACAGGCTTATACGGATCCGTGAGTCTGCAGATTTCAAAAAATATATTCGTTTTGAAATGTCTTTCAACTTTTGTTTGCATTGTTTCTATTTTAGATTGTTTAGGGAAGAGTTAGAGCAAAGCGTGTTTGATGTTTTTTTAAATTGTTGAACAACTCAAATGCTAAAAATGGCTAATTACATATTATGATTTCCTCTTTTATTTTGGATTATCATAAGAATGGTAAATTCTAATTTCAATGATGGATGAGATTTGAATGACTTCCCTAACCGGAAGATTCTAGCTAGTTGTAAAATACATTTTATAAAATATTTTTTTAAAATGAAAGTAAATAAAAGTGCTATAAGTATTTATAAAATGATGCAAGTGTTTTGATGCATTATGTATATCTTTGATCATTAAGCTAGTTTAGAAATTAATATTTATACCTCAAAGTGATTTTCGGCAAAGGATTGCTATGTTTATAACATGTTTACGTAAACTTTTACGTATTACATTTTATATTTATCATTAGCAAAAACGAGTGGGGTAGCTCGCGCGTTGCGGCGGGAGTGTTGTGTTATCGAGAGGTATATGAACTATAGATGTAAAAAAATCTGTGTCACAGCCATCTCAAAAAAAATGATGAATCCTTATGATAGTTTTTCTAAATACCCATTTGTTAAAATCCTTTTAATGATGAATCCTTTATTGATGTTTTGGTTTACTATATGTAATCTGTTTCATGCAAACCCAGTTTGTACTCGATTTAAAACCCTATCATTTTGAAACCACAACTTATACAAAGTCACAGAAACCAACTTTATGCAACAGCAATTTTAAATTACAACGATTGTTCTTGGTGAAAATCTTAGAAACAATCAATATAGGAACTTGAGTGCCATTACAATGATAATTCTTAGTGAAAATCTTAGAAACGAATATAGCAACTTAAGTGCTTGTCTCATGAATTGGGCTGCCATGTCGATTATTAAGTATGCATAAATAACAGTTTTACGGCCAAAGAATGTGGAACCTCGTTTCATATAACTGACCATAATTGTTATTGGTCCAATGTTACCTATAACTAACCATACTTACTATTTGCTGTGTTTGCAACTGGTGTCTGGTTACGTATAAGCTCGCTAGATGGTGTAAATATATGTGGTAGCTAGGCTTGCATTATCGTTCTGAACTTTCCCTGTAATCCAATAGGCAAACCAAAATTTTATGTCAATAATGTATTTGTAAGAAAAATACAAATGAGATTTTAACGATAAACCAATAGACAAACAGATTAAGTTAAAGCAAAAGTAACCATTTTGCATGGTCGTTAGAAAAAGGGATTTTTCCTTGCTGCTATCATGGCTGTCTGTTGCTGCAATGTTCCTATAGAAATAATCATACTCAAATTCAGTTACAACGACTTTTAAAAAAAACATGTGGACAAAACAACATAACATGATATCGAGTGTAAAAGTAAGTTGTTCTAATTGTTCTCATCAAGTTACCTTGGGACAGCGTAAAAGTTGACGATGAAGTAGCAGATGGAATGAGTGAGTTCACATTACTACCCTGAGGAGTAAATACACAATCGAGAAAATGTTAGAAGAAAAATATGTGACAACGACAACGACACAACGTATTAAAAATATGAATTGCTTTTTACCATTGTTAATGCTTTTTATTATACTTGCCATTTCTAACCATGATGCACAATTTATTGGAGCAAGAAGTTTTGAAATTGCATACATATATGCTTCAGTCACATACATATGCAACACATTTTCAAAAGTAGAGACTAAGTTAACAAAGTATTTGCGTTGAGAAACTAAGGCAACAACTATTTCAAATATTAAGTGTGTACTCAGTGTAGTAGCATCTTTACCTCTAAGATTTTATATAGAAAGATATCCTCAAAACTCATTAAACGTATAAGCAACTTTGAGAGCATTCAGAACTATCTATTGACTCTGCTTATGACACACATTTTCTGCAAGTGAAATTACCAAATTTTGAATAACGGCTTCAGTCCGCTAATTCCAAACTGTTATTTTATAAAGTAGCAAGCAGATAACCAATTTTAAAAAACAACCCTGCCTCTTAATGAAGACCATCTGATTACTGCGTCTGAAAAACACACATAATCAGAACATACTGTTTTTCAAACTTTTCAAAAAAACTGATTATATGCTTTTTCTACTACCTTATTCAAACGTAATTATCCGGTTATTCCAAAACTCAATCCCACAACCCCCTGAAATTCAAGTACAACCATGAAACCACTATGTACACTACAGTGCAGCATTAAACACATACATATATTACATCTATCTGTTTCTTGATTGTTACCTATTTTTTGTATGGTTTTTTCTAAATTGGTGACTATTTAGTGAAAATAGAGTTGACCCATTTTGGAAAACTGGTAAAAGACGTCAGATACAAGGCCAAGTGAAATTTGAAAGTTACCTCGTCTCTTTGAAGCCTGGAGATGTGTGGACGTATTGAGTTTCCAAAGCGCATACCTCCCCATGCCTCCTCCAACTCTGTCTCCCTTGCTACTCGCCTAGCTAACACTGGGTAGTTTGTTTTGCTAATGATGCGTGGGAATCGCAACAGGCTTTACCTCTCGAGGGATCTCGAGAAGCTTACAACCCCCACCAGGCAGTGTACCTGATCGTTGTAGTATAGTATAGTGACAAGTACCGGGGGATTGATCGTTCAGCTAGGAATAGTGTCGTTAGGATTGAAATTAATCTAACTAGGTCTAAAGGTGAAGGATGATTCTTTTTGTGTTTTTATATTTTATGAAAAGCAAGTAAAAATCTCGGGTATTGGAAGAGTGGGCGGAATTAGTTGCTAATCAACTAACCCAAAAGCTACTAATTAAACTAATTAACAAGAAAACTAAACTAAGGTTCTACAAGATAAGTGAAGCATGTCTACCCATGATATGTTACTCCTTGCTAGCTATCCAATCCTACCTATTGAATTGTAACCTTGTTTTAATTGACGGGTTGTATTCCTTAATACCATTCATGGGGTGGCATACATAACTCCCCAATTCTATGAGCTCTTATCTCCTCCTACACCATGCCCAGCACAACTATAGGGATTGTAAACAGTGGCTCATGCATTAAATACAACCAATAAAGACCTAGTACGCCTCGGTTCATGTTTCTTAAGACGTTCAAGCATGTTACCATTTGAAGATCTGCCAGTTTTCTTAAGCCTAACATATAAATCATTCAATCAAAACAAGAATCAATAGGAAACAAGGATTATAAACTAAACCAACTAGATCTATTGAAGTTGTCACACCTTAATTGATGGAGATAGACACAACATCAATAAGAAATCAATGAGCTCTAATCAATTACATACAAGTTTCACATAATCATAAGTAGACACAAGGTGAATTAGCGAATCATAATCAAAGAAGGACAATCAACAAGAATAATGAAAAAAACATAATTGAGATAGAATCATCAAACCAATATATGATGTTTATGGAGTGATTGAAACCCTCTAAGTTTCTGGAAAAACACCCACCTAAACCCAGGAATCGACTTTAGGGTTTAAGGCTTACAAAAAGTGAAGTTATGAAGTTATATTTATAGGCATGTTTTCTGTCGGCCCTTCTTGACGGCGTCAGCCCATTACTCTTGACGCCGTCAAGACCATTTTTTCACCAAATTGTAGATCTCTTCGTCCTCTTCGCGTGGGCTTTTGAATCACCTAAATCCGAGTTCGTATGCAAAAGTTATGACCAAAACAATATCAGCTACTTCGCGCGCAAGTTTTGACAAGTTAACACGTGACGGCCTTGGGTGACGCCTTCACATTCTCTCTGGGCCGTCACCACTTTTACTCTTGACGCCGTCACCAAAATGCTCTTGACGCCTTCATGAACTACGGATTTTTATTATTGAGGTTTGACGCCGTCAGGTAATTACTCTTGACGCCGTCACCTACTGTTCCCAGCATGGAAAATTGAGACTTTGCCGTTTTCTTCACTTTTATGCTCCAAAAACGTCCAAAATGGCTTCTTTTCCAGAATTCACTCTCCAAGTACCTAAAATCACAAAAGGAACGATTTAGGGCAATATTTGATCAAATAAATTCGGATTCGGGCTTAAATGACCCCCTAAAAACGGATCATTTTTTGCCTCATCAGCTAACGGGTACGTCGACAACCGCAGTATCCACCTTTTCTTTCTCGAGTCCTAACCTAAGTTTGCAAGCATGAGCAAGATCAGCAACCATCGTCACGTCTCCTAACTTCTCCTGAAAAATAGCATAAAATTTAATGAGCTAATACTTTCAATAAGCAATCTGAGCATTAAAAAGCAATTAAATAGCATGTTTGAATTGCGGTAAAACACATATCTTTTCAAAAATTCAAGTTTCTCCCTTTCCTCCATCTTCATAATTCACTGCATTTCATAACCGATATACAGATCGAGAGTGCTTGTAAAGTTGACAGAGATTAATTATACTCAACTGAATATATCCTTTATTTCGTTGGACGAAGGCTGTAGTAACATCTCTCATTTATCACATCTCCGTGAAGGTTGAAAGACGCATGAAATGAATGCATTAGAACCGTAGTAGCAAAGGTGCAACTGATTATGTAAAGTTTAACTTCGGATAACTATAGCTTTTTACAGGGTATGTTTGAATTTCTGTTTTAAATCAGATTATGTGTCTTTTTTAGGCTTGGATAAACAGACCCCATAATAATTTAGTTTTGGCTCATGAGCATCATATTAGGCTCGGATAAACAGACCCCATAATCAATTAGTTTTGGCTCATGAGCTTCATATTAGTAGCAAGAGAACTTATTATCTTAAAAACTTATATTGCCATCCCATAAAGTATCTGCACTTTTCACAAAAAAAGTCATTTTAGTTGCATTGTGTAAAGATTTTTTAAATAATGAAATTTGTCAAACAGTCACATGTCTAATTATGTAAATAAAATAACTTCAAGCAGCCAAAGCACATCGAAACAATCTTTATTCAGGCCTTTTATAAACACAGATATTTATCCCCTTACAATAACAAATACCAGAAAATTGCACGAATAAGATGTACCTGAAAGAAAAGTTCAAATTGGCCAGTTAGTGAGTTTGATCTTCTGCTAGATTCCACCCGATTTGCAAGTATTCTTAACCTGTGCCCTAAATCCCAACCTTCACAATCGCACACACCACCAGATCTCCATTGTTCAATTAGTGGTAAAGGTTTTCCGTTACTTCAAAATATCCTTTTCCAATAATTTCCATTTGCGAGCCTGGACCAAACAAAACCATTACTGACACACCTACAAAAGTTAGGATGTTGAGTTAATTAGGATGTTGAGTACTTGCGTGAAAAATTATAAAAATTGTTGGTCCCGATAATCAACTGATATAATCTTAGTGACATTTAGGAAGAATAATAAAAATGTTAGCTATATTGAAAACGTGGCAAAATTCGTCATATGGATAAAGTTGATTAATATATAAAAACATGATTAATAAGTAATAACGCTATAGCAACCTCCAACGTTTTACCATCAGCAGCATTGTTTCTGTCGTCAAAAGACCCCCCATCGACTCCAAGCTTTTCTAGAGGTTGAAAGCTCGACGTCACTGCATAAAGTAGATTGAATAAGTATAATCCACGTAGACAACTAAATAAATAAATCATGGTTAATATTAAGTAGTCGAAGGACCACCGATCTTACTTCCTCGCGTTCGGGTTCTGTTGACAGATATGGTTCAGCTGTAGGTTCAGGTTGTAGTTGAGAACCGCAACAATCAATTTTTTTAATCGTTTAATTATGTGGCCAAATCCTGTAACAAATTTCAAAGAAATTATTTAAAAGAGAACCTTACTTGTGTTTCAACACTGGTTCAGTTGTTTAAGGATCCAATACTTTTAGCATACTCATTAGTAAAAAACAATCAATCAGAAACACATTGTAGGCGCATGTGAGTACCAGACTCTCTAAAACAAATCTAATGCATACGAACAATCAAGAAGAAAAACAGTTTCAAAGACAAAAGATCAAACATCTTAAACGCACTACATACATAGCATTGGAAAGTGATAAGATTGCAACACAAAAGCATATCCTCCATCTTTCGCAAATCAATGTCAGAATAACTAATAATTCAATTAAGTCCACCTTTAATTATACAAAATAATTATAACCTATATATATATATATATATATATATATATATATATATATATATATATATATATATATATATATATATATATATATATATATATATATATATATAACCCGACTTTAACTAAATTAAACATATGCAATTAGGGTTGATAAACGTACCCAATCGAGTTAGGCCGACATGCAGTTTTAAGATTATTTTTTTTTCTTCTTTTCCTCTCTCAAACTGATGATTTCGTTTTGGTTTGAATCCGCGCTTTGGTCATAATCTGCAACAAAAAATAAGAATAATAAGAAAAAATTCCATCAATTAAAACCGCAAGCCTAAGATCATAAAATCAACATGAGCATAAAAACCACCAATCAACTAAAAATTATACCAAAACCCTAATTTAACCTATGTCTAATATTAACTCCCTCATTAGGTTAAAAGACCCCTAAAATAACAAAAACCCCAAATTAAAAAAGAAAAACCAAAAAAAAACCCCTAATTTTACCTTGTTTATGTTTCTGGGATTTGTTGATCCTTCAACGCAGATCAACTCAAACAAAATCGTGTGTCAAATCGTGTGTTTTTTTTTTGTTGAATGATGTAAATCTAATTAATTTTTATTTGGAGAAGCTTCAGGAAGAAGAATCGTTTGGTGTGTGTGGGAAGATTCTAGCGAATGCTATATATGAGATATGTAGCAAGCACCGTAGAGGCAACTGTATAAAACGGAACATCTACAGTGCAACACAGTGGACATAACAGTTGTTTTACAGGTGCTATAGTGGACATAATAGTTGTCCTACGGGTTTTTTTTACCATTATTTGGAACCCCGTTTTTTAGGGGAATGAGTTCCCCCTTTTAATATATATAATAATATAAAATCGTTAACTAGATATAACGTTTTTATGCGAGTATTTGTATTAACAATAGTATCGTGGTTGACCGAATGTACAAATATAATTGTTGGATGTTGAGTTTACTCGTATAAAGATAGCTTAAGATGTACATTAGACAACTGCTTTAACCTTCATATTAATTTTATCTATGTTTGAATAAACCAAATAAAGTTTTAAAAACTGAACCAGTAAAATTAAGTTTGTGAACTATACTTTTTTCCTTCTATGAATTATTCACATTTCATCTTTCTTACAAGACAATTGCAACATGTGTAATTCATTAAATTTATATTTCATCTAAATCTTTAGACTTGTCACGTGTTATCATCATAAAGAACGAATAAGAGAATAAATCATTTTCTTAATCTAAGAACTTAATTGCCTACTTATCTCCAATTCTCCATCAAGAGATCCGATCAAAATCACATGAAAGGAACATAAAAGTACTGCAAATTTCGAAATCAGCAAAGTGATCCCCTTTTCGCTATCACCAAAAAGATTAAATATAGAAAGGATCATAGATACGCTAGGAATCTAAAGTCACTTGAGTGAGAGCAAATCATGGCTGCAAATGGTGCTTTGTTTGTGCTATTTTAACATGGTGCTTTTTCCTCGACACTTCCATTTATGTTGCATATATAGCTCGTGCTTGTACTTGTATAGTTGTATGTCAGGTAGGAAAGGAACCTAGCTACTAAGTAGTCAATTTAAGAGGTCAAAACACATGGTCTTGTTTTTTTTCGACACACAAAAAATGGCCTCTCTTGTCTTTCTTTGTATTCTCGTCGTCTCTATATCGTATTCTCAAGCTGCCCATCGTCCTAAAACTGCGTTTCTTGATGGTAAGTCGTTGTAATGTTTCATCTGGATGAGTCTCATGTTAGATTCTTATGAACCACACTTTTTTACACTCTTCTCACATATTATGTTTCTTTTTGTTCTTTTTACATATGACAATTACTTGTGCATTTGTAGATAAGTAAATAAGTTGATGTAAATAACCAATCACTACACACATTTAGTCTAAAATTTTCAATCTTGTAATCTCGTATTACCTGTATTTTTATTGACATTATAGTTTGATTGCGACATAATTTGACATGAGTTTTTATTAGGGTTTCTTCCAAATGGCAACTTCGAACAAGGCCCAAGTGCTTCAAACCTCAAGAAAACTGTGATAATAGGGAAACACTCTCTACCAAAATGGGAAATCTCGGGCATGGTAGAGTTTGTAAGTGGTGGGCCCCAATCTAATGGGTTCTACTTCGCGATCCCACGTGGAGCCCATGCAGCAAGGCTAGGGAACGAAGGCTCCATATCCCAAACTATCAATCTGAGGGCGGGTAAGGTGTACTCCCTCACATTTGCAACCACAAGGACTTGTGCTCAAGACGAGATATTGAGGGTCTCGGCCTCAGGACAGACGAGTGACCTTCCAATTCAAACCTTGTATAGTAGTGATGGAGGGGACACTTATGCTTTTGCTTTCAACGCTACTTCGAGTAAGGTCATGATCACATTTCATAACCCTGGGATTCAAGAAGATCCTGCTTGTGGACCTCTCTTGGATGCCATTGCAATCAAGGAGATGCGTCCGCTAAGATACAACACCAAAGGTATAAAACTATATATCTTACTCTTTTAAACAAAGGAACTATCTAATATTTACTTTTATAGGTTGTTACCAAAATATTTCGTAGTATATGTTTTCTTTTGAGCAATTATGACAATGTTGGGGTGTTTGGCTAAGTTTACTTTTGTGCTTACCTTATTGTATTGTCATAATACAATAAGCTTAGTCAGACAGTAAGAGTAATTAAGGAGCTTTGCTAGGTATTTTAATATCCACAACTTTTCCCATCTTCTCTTTGTTAGGTAGTTTAGGTAGCATAGAGATGAAAACTCTTATATGAAGGATTATATAGCTACACAAGATTGTATAAGCTTACATGAGTATAATTCATAAATGATTGGTTTACGTGCAGGAAACTTGGTGAAAAATGGCGGTTTTGAGAACGGTCCACATGTGTTCAATAACTACTCTACCGGAGTCCTCCTCCTCCCCAAAATACACGACATTGTTTCCCCACTCCCGGGATGGATTGTTGAATCGCTCAAGCCAGCAAAATACATAGACTCCAAACACTTTATAGTGCCAAAGGGTCTTGCGGCTTTGGAGTTAGTAGGAGGACGAGAAACAGCAATTGCACAAATCATCCGTACCGTGCCCAACAAAGCGTATAGCCTATCTTTCATCGTTGGAGATGCAAAGAATGATTGCCATGGATCGATGATGGTGGAGGCTTTTGTAGGCAAAGAAACTCTAAAAGTGAAGTATGAATCTCAAGGAAAGGGTGGTTCTACTACTGCAAGTCTCAAGTTTAAGGCCACTTCGACTAGGACAAGACTCACATTTTACAGCTCCTTTTACCATTCAAAGCTCAATGACTACGGGCATTTTTGTGGCCCGGTCTTGGACAATGTCAGGGTCTGGCCTGCTTAGAAACCAGTGATGAACTCAACAGGACGCATGAAGACAACATGGAATTGGATCTTAGTTTCTTTTTTCTATGTGATACATTTTATACTAGTGTGTAACTACTGATTTCAACACTAAAATACATTTAGCTTAAGTATAATTGAGAATAATATGGTTTTAACTCGTGTGAAAATATAGACGAA
Source organism: Artemisia argyi (assembly GCA_030686995.1). NCBI lineage: Eukaryota > Viridiplantae > Streptophyta > Magnoliopsida > Asterales > Asteraceae > Artemisia > Artemisia argyi. Next base: position 324,415 of record JARVZY010002053.1, read on the forward strand.
CTTTTAACCAAACAGTTTATGAGTTGTTCAAAGAATGTTCGGTTCATTTACAGCTAGCGCTACTCGTTTGTATTATTTTACTCGTGTATCAAAAGATATTTTGTGTTTCTATGAATTAACTGTCGTTTCTATTGCCGTGAATGTACAAGTTAATTTATAATAGTTGGTTTTTGAGTTCACTCGTATTGAAATATATAGCTTAAGATGTACATTAGACAGCTACTTTACCCTTCATATTAGTTGTCTCCTTGCAAATTAAACATGACACTTATAAAGTATACGCGCGAAAACACGCTATTAAATTTTAAAACGTACAAAAGGGCTGGTAGAAAAATTCAAAAGTTTTATCTATGTTTGAATAAAACAAATAGACTTTTGAAATTTGAAACCAATGAAATCAAGTTTGTGAACTAATTACTCAACAACTTAAGAAAAAATTTCATCACTGGCCCTTCAATGCAATTGCAACATGTGTAGTTCATGAAATTTATTTCATCTATATCCTTAGGTTTGTCTTTGTTATCAACATTTAAAAAAAGATATGTTAGAAAGAAAGAATAATTAAGAGAATGAATCATTTTCTTAATCTAGGAACTTAATTGCCGACTTGTCTCCATCGAGAGATCCAATCAAAATCACATGAAAGGAACATAAAAGTAATGCAAATTTCGAAATCAGCAAAGTGATACCCGTTTTACAATCATCAAGAAGATTAAAAATAGAAAGGCTCATAGATACACAAGGAATCTAAAGTCATTTGAGTGAGAGCAAATCACGGCTGCCAATGGGACTCGCTTAGTTTTGTGGGTCCAAAAGCAAACACTAAAACACATTTGACGCCTGATTTTGTGCTATTTTAACATGCTATACTTTTTCCTCGACACTTCCTATTATGTTGCTATATAGCTAGCTAGCCTCATTATTGCCTTTTGTACTTGTGTGTCTAGTAGCTAGGAATAGAAAATGGCATCTCTTCTGTTTCTTTGTATTCTCTTCGTCTCTACTATTTCCTATTCTCAAGCTGCCGCACGTGCTAAAACACCTTATCTTGATGGTAGGGTAGCATCTGTTTACATTCTACCTTCTCTATACTTTGCCCCGACGGGATTGGATATGTTGTTGTATTGTATTCTCAAGCTGTCACATGTGCTAAAACTCTTGTTATCTTTGTTTTTGTGTTTCAGGGTTTCTTGCAAATGGAAACTTCGAACAAGGGCCAAGTCGTGCAAACCTCAAGAAAACGGTGATAATAGGGAAACACTCCCTACCCAAATGGGAAATCTCGGGTATGGTGGAGTACGTATCTGGTGGGCCCCAATCGAATGGGTTTTATTTTGCGATCCCACGTGGGGCCCATGCAGCAAGGCTAGGAAACGAAGGTTCCATTTCCCAAACTATCAATGTGAAGGCAGGTATGGTGTACTCCCTCACATTTTCCGCCACAAGGACTTGTGCTCAAGACGAGGTCCTAAGGGTCTCAGCATCAGGCCGGACTAGTGACCTTCCAATCCAAACCTTGTATAGTAGTGATGGAGGAGACACTTATGCTTACGCTTTCAACGCTACTTCAAGTAAGGTCACGGTCACTTTTCATAACCCTGGGATTCAAGAGGATCCTGCTTGTGGACCTCTCTTGGATGCCATTGCAATCAAGGAGATGCGTCCTCCAAGATACACCGCAGGTAAACATTATGTTTTTATTCCTTGACGAACTAACACTTAAGAGATTAGAAGTAATATTTCCTTAAGATTTTGTGTCTCGGCGTCTGTTTTCTAATAACTTAAAACAAAGTAACACTACAGAAATTGTTATAGGTTGTCACCAAAAGAATGTTTAAATAGTCCATTAGCAATCTTCTCACATTTTTTCAGTCTCTCTCTTAGTTACTTTGTGCTAAAAAAGAGGTCAATTCGGCAAGATTATATTTTCTAAACAATGGTTTACATGTAGGCAACTTGGTGAAAAATGGCGGTTTTGAGAACGGTCCACACGTGTTCAAGAACTACTCAACCGGAGTCCTCCTCCTCCCCAAGATACATGACACAACTTCCTCACTCCCTGCATGGATTATTGAATCGCTCAAACCAGCAAAATATATTGACTCCAAACACTTCACAGTTCCAAAGGGTGCTGCAGCTATCGAGTTAGTAGGAGGACGAGAAACAGCAATCGCACAAATCATCCGTACTGTACCCAACAAAGTCTACAGTCTGTCTTTCATCATTGGAGATGCGAAGAATGATTGCCATGGATCAATGATGATGGAGGCTTTTGCAGGTAAAGATACAGTAAAAGCTAAGTATGAATCTCAAGCAAAGGGTGGTTCTAAAACTGTAAGTCTAAAGTTTACAGCCACTTCAGCTAGAACAAGACTCACATTTTACAGCTCTTTTTACCACACAAAGCTTAGCGACTACGGCCATTTTTGTGGCCCGGTCTTGGACGATGTCAGAGTTTGGCCTGCCTAGAAACTACTGATGAACTCAACGAATGCATGAAGACGGCATAGAGTTGGATCTCACTTTCTTTCTTCTATATGATACATGTAATACCAGTATGTAACAACTGAATTCAATAGTAATATACATTTAGATCAAGTATAATCTTTTGAGTTATTAATTGAAAAGATTATAGTTCAATTATTGTTGATGCATAATCTGGCGCGGACTGATTCAACGACTCTCCTTGTGCCGTTAGTCGTCTTCTCAAGCCCTAAGTAGACCTGTACAACAAAGAGAACCCGTTAGGAGTGGACCCGAGGCCGTAGCCCCGGGATCCACCTCCGACGGTCAAGTTAGTATGTGATGCGCGGAGCATATATGAGTTATTAGGTTTAGGATAACCTGTTATCAGATGTATATTCTCTCCCTGAATGGAACCCCCAGCCATGTATTTATAGGATACGGATTAGGGTTAACGCATAGGGTGGGCCGCTGGCTACCCGGGCCTGACCCATTCCTGGCCCAGTCCGGACCATACGTCCACAAAGTGCGTAAAGTGGGCTGCTGGCTACCCGGGCCTGACCCATTCCTGGCCCAGTCCGGACCATACGTCCACAAGCCCCCGAGTTTAGTATGACATAGCGCACGACTATGTTATGCTAAACTCAAGTTCTGTTTATGGCTGCGTAGGCTCAATCAACCAAATGCGACGGTGCGCACTGGGTTTATATGCGCGTAAGGGACGGATCATACTGCGCAGTCCATATGCGACAGTGCGCACTGGGATTGCGATTGTGATTGTCTCACAATTGTGAAGGTGTCCGTGGCGAAGGTGGATTCCTATGCTGCATCCTGGGTAAGGACGTACCTTTTATACCAGTAGCGATGCAACATGGTGCGACAGAAGACGTGCTTCTGTGGCAGAAGTGCGCGTTGTCCGCGACAGAAGTGCGCGTGGTGCGCAACAAGAATGTGCGCAGTGCGCGACAAGGCTGCGCGTTGTTCGCGACAGAGGTGCGCGCGGTTTGCGCGTCTTTACAACCGATAGAGGACGTCTCCCCTGCGGCAAGATGGTGCGAATATTTAAATTCGTCTTTGTACCGGGCCTGCAGTACCTCTTACGTACGATCTGCTTCCAAATATACCTGCGTGACGCGTGCGCCAACAGTGGTATTATATACCCTGGTAGCCCCCCAAGTTTGATGGTGCTACTCGTGTAGGAGCATTAAACTTAGTTATCCAAATCCTGAAAAATACTTAATGCAAACATTAAAAGTATATGTCGCGAATCGCGACATAGAAAACTTAAATAAAGTAAAAGATAAGCGCATAGCAAAAATATAGCACATAGCATATATAATAAATATATAAAAGAAGTAGTAGTGCGAATTACACCTATCGTGAGGTTTTACAAACTACATAAAAGAAGTAGCATGTAGCTAATAATAAAAACAATGCGCGCATGGCGATTGATTGATTTTTCTTTATTATTATGATAATAAAAATAATGGCGCGGATGGATGTACCATAACCACAACTAATAGTTTTATCGTGCACGCACAGACGCAGATAGATTGATCGTGATCGCATGGACTCTAACGTTTTGTGGATGATCGCAGTTGACCACGGCTTTCGTCCAATGCCTGTATGTAACAGTGACAAAGCGCTCATGGCGAGTGACTAGTATCGTGGTGCCTGTACGTGACAGTGCGATCGTGTCGCCAATCTGCGAAGATTTCCTAACGCATGGTCTAACACGAGTAGATTTATCGCCACTGCGCTGTTTCGCGGCTAAAAGATAAAATAGATCCGATCGTACGGATTTAATGCGCTCGTAGCGATAGATAAAATCGTGTTTACCATAGATAAAAGATTTATGTAAAATCTTTTTAATAATTAAAAGATATCTTCTCAATTTAAAAGATATATATATATATATTTTTTTTTTAGCCATCCGTAGATAAGCTTTGAATTTACACATGCTTTAAATTAATGTCAGGTTTCAAATAAACAAACCTCACTTTTGGTGATACGAGCGTACGTATCGTCGGTATCGATCATCATCAATTAGCATTTGGAAAAATAGATAACGCATAATATTAAAGTATATGCTTTTAGGATTCATGGTCAGCGGCATAACAATAAATGTTAGATCAACATATAATTGACTAATATATTGTTTTAAAGTTACCGCATAGTTATATATCGATGCAACGCGTAGTTGTATATCGATGGTTGCTTTCTAGCGATGTGAGAGCACGACACTTGTCGTAGCCATGTCCCACGGATGGCGCCAACTTGTTGATGCATAATCTGGCGCGGACTGATTCAACGACTCTCCTTGTGTCATTAGTCGTCTTCTCAAGCCCTAAGTAGACCTGTACAACAAAGAGAACCCGTTAGGAGTGGACCCAAGGCCGTAGCCCCGGGATCCACCTCCGACGGTCAAGTTAGTATGTGATGCGCGGAGCATATATGAGTTATTAGGTTTAGGATAACCTGTTATCAGATGTATATTCTCTCCCTGAATGGAACCCCCAGCCATGTATTTATAGGATACGGATTAGGGTTAACGCATAGGGTGGGCCGCTGGCTACCCGGGCCTGACCCATTCCTGGCCCAGTCCGGACCATACGTCCACAAAGTGCGTAAAGTGGGCTGCTGGCTACCCGGGCCTGACCCATTCCTGGCCCAGTCCGGACCATACGTCCACAATTATTACAGTAATAAATTTATAAAGTCATGCAAGTCATTCCATTGCCTTATCATTTTAACTTGGTCTTCTTAACCATCAGATCATATGTTTGAAACAATAATTAGGGTACTTTGTATTTTCTACATATGTGCTATTGAAATGATTCAAAAATACACTTGGATCGTGTGAATAATGAGTTTCATAGATGAACACAAGTCCGATATACATGTGAGCTCAACTATTCAATTTATTAAATCTAAATTCTATTCTATATACAGAAATAATTTGTACACCAACAAGGCAATAAACTAACTTGTGCACCATTTGCACAACCAAGTCTTTTGTCATTCAGGTTGAGTGGACAAATCAATTTTCTTCTTACGCAATACACATACATAATATAACAATTTTTAACGCTTCACTTCCACCCTACATTGTTTCGAAATTTACGTATTGTGTTCTGATCCACCCTACATTGTTTTCAAAAACCATGTTCATGCCAACAAATGTTTTGCTATTTCTACATCCCACCTTTTATCCCATAAATTAATCTGATCCATCATTTTCTTCTAGCGCTATACAAACAAAACCGCAAGATAGACGGATTTTTAAGTGATTGAAACATATAAATACTAGGCCCAAATCCTGATCAAGGGATCAACTCATCCAATATTATGTACCCAGCCAAGGGGTTGTGGGTTAAATTCCCGTCGTGGGCAAAAGTGAGATTGTTGTGGTTTGTGAGAATTTATATATATAATATACTAGTTGCCTTTCAAAAAAAAAAAAAAAAAAAAAAAAAAAAAAAAAAAAAAAGTCACCATCCGACATTACATAACTAAGCCAACCATTCGCTTGCTGCTAGAAGAAAAGAACTAAGCACATTCATTATCATTTTAAGAACAGAAAACTAAGGAAGCAAAAGTAGATCACATCACACTAACTTGCACCTCAATTATGACAATTTTCCACAACACCAGAACCAAACACGTTCATAGTATTTAGACATGCATCAAAACATTACTGTTTACTAACAACAAAAGAAACAGTGGCCTTCCACGAATGTTATGGCAACAGAAAATAAACAGGACAACCTTCACATGATGGTTAAAGTCCAATTATTAGGAATGAGTTTAAGACTTACGACTCAGCTTGGGACTTCACAATGAAATTTTGGCGACTGATGGGGTTCATGACCACTGGGGGACCTGCAGTGCGAGGCCATGCCTGGAACTTCTTGTCAGTCTCTTCCCACCACGCCTTGTTTGAGACTGTAGAGGGAGTGGTACCTATATGTGACATGAATTAATAATATTAAAAAGAGCATATCTTAGGGATAAGGGGCCATTGGTATTATAAGAGTTATATGTATGGTTTATCCTTGCCTCCAAAGATCTTCTTGTCGGCAATAATATAGTCACAGCTAAATGCCAGCACAAATGATCCAACAAGAGCACCAACGATCTTGGCTCCAGTCATCTGTTTAAACACGATATGGAAAAGAAAATAAAAGGTTAGTCACACAAGTTTTGACAGTGGTAAGTTTGGCAGGATATATCTTGTTCTGGATCATCATAAATACACATGAAGTCATCACAACTACATTTCACCACGTCGTGCACGGATTAGGTTTACTAGTAGAATACAATTACAAAAACCAACATCCAGGCTAGTATTCTAATACAGCAAGATAAGCAACACGCAAACAAAACCTAAGTGGGCTATAGTTCCTCACAGAGTCACAGTTTTGATCATTCTGTTTATTTCACCTTTTTTTTCGCTGAATAATATTGGCCTATATATTAATGGCAGCATGTCGGTAGTTAATAAATAGTATGACAAAGTATTATGAAGTCCAATTAGAGTCTAGGCCTTCTCTAAGCAATCTCCATAAGCTGAATATTAACAAATAGAAAATGCAAAACAGGAAACATGTACTATTTTGGTGATTAATGCATATCTTCAACACTTTTGCAGGCCTTTTGTGAGACCAGACATCTTGCTAAGAGGACGCTAAACATACAGCAAGAAAATACAAATACTAGCTCTATTCAAGATGATATAAATAACTTTTAAATTCAATTTAAGGATCTGCCTGCAAGCAAAAAAACTATATAGCAGCATTATACGATATAATGGGCTAACTATTGCTGATACAGAAGTTTAATCAAGATAAGTTGTATACCACACTAATAAAAAGCATGTATATATAGAGGTTACCTGGCTGTAAAGATCAAAATAATGAAAATGATAAACACGACATACATCATAGCTCTATTTTTAAAACTCAAGTTGGATGCTAGAAACTTGGTTTCCTAATGAGACGTAAACTGGCTTAGTAGTTAGCTAGTTATTTGTTCAAAAGTTAACCAGTCTGTGTTAAACTTTAACTCTCATGTCCGATGCCAAGCCAAGCCACAAGCAGTCCAAGCCAAGGCTCGTTTTTTGGGTTGTTATATAGTTGATGTTGCCTAAAGTTTGTTAAGCCTCCACACATGCATGAGTCCAAAGGCATGAGGTATCCTCGATGGGGTGAGGCCGTGAGGGGTCCCTCTGACAGGCCTCTAGGTATAAATATATCCCCTTGCAATTGTAAAAAAAAAAAAACGCTAATGGAAAACTAGTATGAACGACTCGGTAGAGAAGCAGTGGACGCATGTCACTTCTTGACCATCCATTGGCATACTCAAGTGTGTGAAACCACATCCCTCTCTAGACTTTGACAATAAAAACTGCATCTTACATTTCCCTTCCAAGATATTAGCTTCCACTACAGATGACACAATAATGTGTTGAAGATCTCCTACAATAAGGACACTCAAATTACAGCCATCATCTAAGGTTGGTCTCTGATATATGCCAAGAAGACCCATCCTAGATGATCGATCAACCTTATGGTGTTTTTGTATCTGCATAAGGGCATTCTAATAACTGGTGCAAGCAAAAAAGAACACTCACTAAAAGTGCTACATATAGCCACGTGATCCTGGCCTTCTGAAATAGTTCAAATTTGTCAACAGTATGCCATTATATTGGATTTCTAATACCTTTCCACCATATAGGTGGAGAGTCTACCACACAACTATCAAGCATGACCGTACAGAAAGGTTGTCAAGATACTTCCTCTAGGAAACAGAGATGCCTTAGGTCGTTAGTTTAAACTATTTTTAACAATATCCTCCCTTTTAAAATATGTAAGCACGTCACTCTTACGATGCCACTGTTAGAATATATCTTATAAACAAATATCACTACTTTACCAAATATGCCTATGTTTTGAACTATACCTTATTTCACATATCCTCATTCCTTCTCCAAATACCTAAATTCCATCTTAAAAACACTCATGATAACACTTTACTTTTGTAATACCAATTAGCATACATATATTCCAATGTCCTAAAGACCATGTATAAATTTAAACTTAGTTCCATAATATCGGCTTTCTTTAAACAAAATTCGAAAAAACATTCCCAAACGGCAAACAACTGATTTCACCCTGACCTCATTTCACATATCCCTAGTTCTAATCCATATTATCCTCACCTAAATTCCAGCTTAAAACGCTTATTATCACAATACCGCAACCTTAATAAAATACAAACACATCTTGCCTCTATAAACTCAACAATCCGACCCTTACCATATTGCACACACACAGAGTTTACCCTCTACTACAAAAACTACGCCTCAACCTCGTTAACATAAAATACAATTCCAAATCATTTACTAATATCCTCAATATCATTATCGAGGTGTTTGTTTAAGCTTATTTGGCTGGCTTACAAGCTTATTAATCTTTTGAAAACCTCATAAGCTGTTAATTTTGGGGCTCATGAGCTTATCCCAATTATAGCTTATGAAATTCATAAGCTCAAATTGATAAGCTCATAAGCCCAAAAATTTAAGCTTATGAGGTTTTCAAAAGGTTAATAAGCTCATAAGTTGGCCAAATAAGGTTAAACAAACACCCCCTATGTAGGTTCAATCTCAACTACCAGTCTATCACATTAACAAAAATAGCATGATTTTATAAAGTTAGCGAATTGAACCAAAAAAAAGTGGAAAACTTTTATTAAGATGTAAATAAATGAATCGATTGCGATGAGAGATAGATATTTATGATAATGAAATAAGTAAAATGGGGAAATATTATTTATTACCTTTGTGGATTGAATTGATTTAAGATGTGAAATTTGATTATGCCCTAGATTAGATTGAAATGAAATGGGTGTCTCCAGAACAAAGACGAACAATGAAATGAAATGAAATATTTCAAGTACCCGACGAAAGGTCCAGGGTCAAAATAGTGGGTTCATGAAAATAAAGGTCACTTCTAACTTTTATTAGCACCAGATTCAAACATTATTAATCATGTTAGCTTTATTTTGAGAGTGAATAAATAAGTGAGCCCATAATATTTAATAAAAGAAAATGTTATATGTATTTATTTTATTTTTGATTGGTGAACATGATCTATCATGTTTGACTCAACTTAAGAAAATCTTAATCCCTTTGAATTTGAAGTGCAATCTTATTTCTTTAGTAAATTACATCGTTCATCCGTCCTCGTCGTTTGCGTTGACACAATATGTTCCTCCTTTGACCCAAAAAAGTCATCGATGGTCCTCAACTGCCAAACGTTATCCTTCCCTCTAACGGCCAAAACAGACGCTTATTAAGTCATCCTACCTGTTAGGGTATTTGTCACTTTAAGTATGCAAATAAGGATAAAGTGACTCACTACCAACTAGACACTCTTTCTTATTTAATTGTGAGCTCACCATTACTAGAGGTTACAATTCTCAACACGACACGAAGTTTAACAGATTTGGGTTAAGGATAAACAAGTTTGGGTAAAAAATATGTCAACCTGTCTAACCAGTTTTAATGAAGGGATCGTGTTTGGGTAGAGGTTATACCAACCTACTAACCCGCGAACTCGAATATGTCAACCCGAACACAACTCGATTGCCACCCCTAACCACAAAACAGACCGTAACGAGATACCCCGCATTATCCCATGTCATTTAGTAATGCTTATGACTGAACGTTTTTACAAACAACTAATCACTAGGCCAATTTTGCGGGCCAATTTCAATTTTCATGGACTATGAACTATTACTTTATTTCCAAAACGTGTGTTTGGTCACTACTGAATTACCGAGAAACTTGATGTAACTTGAATAGCTTCCACTCGCGAAACAGAACCTAATACCGACCTAGTGATGTATATATTATACGAACGAAACTATTATAAACTATATATATACGTACAAGCATTTCCGAGATTTCTTCGAAATTTATTCTATATATATAAACCCCGACATATTATTATTTTTCCCAGAACGTTTAACCACTCGAGTTATTTATTTTTCTTTTGGACTGGGCCGATACCCGTACGCAAGCCCAACGCCTACTTTCTTTTCTTTCTTTCTTGGGCCGATTACTAGCCCAACTATCATTTTCTTTTTTCTTTCTTTTCTTTTTGGGCCGAAATCACAACCACAAGCCCACGAGGGGCTAAGCTTATATTTTTTCTTTCTTTCTTTTCGTTGGTGCCCTGTCGAGACCAAAACAAACACCACCTTGTTGCAACATATATAATTGAAACAAGTTTGCCTTCCTTGTCTCCTAAAAACTCGACACCACCATTTTCTTTTTTCTTCTTTGCGTGTGGAGATCACCAAGAACCAACACAAAGCCACCCTATCTTCCTAAGCTAAAAACATAAACAAATATTTAGTCCTAAGCTTGGTACAAAAAGATTATTAACCATTGGATCTTATGTTTTTTAATCCCCAACCAAGGTCACATGAAACCTTCATCTCCTTTTAAATATTATTATAGTACAACAAGCTTTTGTAAACCTTTTTCAACCTACACATAAACAAATACTTTATCCCACTTTTTCTAAAAACATATTAACCAATGGTTCATGTGTCTCATTAACCACAACATGACATCCCCCTAAACCTAGCCATTAAATAAATCAAGATTACATACTTTACCTAAAAGCTTATTAACCAAGAGTCCCTATGTTCTTTTAACCTCCAACATGGAATCTCCTTTTTTCTAAACCTTATTACCCAAGAGTCCCTATGTTCCATTTACACAAACAAAGAATCTACTTTACAATTAAATAAACTAAATTCACATGTTTCTCCTAAGTTTCCTAGCCTACCCATAAACAAGTATTGTTTACTAAGCTTTTTCTAAAAGTTCATTAACCAATGGACTTTGTGTTCCCTTATACCCAACAAAAGCTCACATGTCTTCTTCCCTCCCTTTGTTTATTCGATTAAGTACATACCATGTTCCACCAACTCACTAAACCTAAGCATAAACAAATCAAAAGCCTCATTATAGCCCTCTTGATCCTACCACACTCGATTTGACTAAACCATGAACCCTTTGACATCCTTGTCTCCATTCGATTGACACCACAAAGGCTCACCCAACAAGTTCACATGTCTACTACCTAACCACCCTTGTCTCCCTCCTATAAATACCATTCCTCTCACCATCACCACACTCAAAACTTTATCTCACAAATAACAAACACTTTCATTTCTTTCTCCCTATTTGATCACTGTAGAAAAACCAAGAAGTCTACACAAGGTATTTGGGTTGTTTCCTAGTCGTTGTGTTGATATTGAATCGTGGAGTTATTGTTTTGCATAAAGGTTGCAAGACACGTTCGTTGTTCCTCTCGTATCATTTTCCCACTCGATCTCTTCACCACCCTTGAGGTGTTGTAAGTTTACTTGACCATGTTACTTTCTTTCATTATTTACTTTCATGTTGCATACATACATGATACCACGTATTGAATTACACACTTGAAAACATAAGATTTTTTTATACAAAATAACACACGCGACACCCCCTCTAGAAACCCTTCATTTTCTTTTCATTTTTACGTACAATGTATATACATTTTTCGCCAACTCGATTCTTTGAACCAAACTAACACAAGATTGACAAACATGCAAGGATTCTATCGTTTAAATCTAGCCTAAAACGACCTAAACCTAAGCTCGGTCGAGCACCACTTCTAATATTTTTCAAAACTAAAACATGACTTGGGCTTGGACTTGGGCTAACAAGCCCATGGTTGATTTCATAGATACAAAAATTCGCGAAACAGAAAACATGAGAACTCAACACGTTTTTGTTTTAAAAACCATATTTTGTAACTTTTCATAAGCTAAAACATTAACTTTTATAAATATAAAAGTTCACTTTTTCATTAACTTTGGACTATTTTTGTAAAATATTTCGTTAAGGGACTAGAAGTGTCAAAACTTGGAAACTTTCGGACTAAAAATGAAATAGTAAGTTTTTAATAAAAGACAGGGGTATAAACTGTCATTTTGAGAAAGATAAGTGTAAAAGTGTAAAAGTACCATTTTGAACTAAAAATGTAATTATTTTTGACATAAGGGTTAAAGTGTAACTTTTGACATACTTGAAGGTTTTATTTGCCATAAACCAAATAACTTTTAATCACTAAATCATTTTACTTAATATAATTCTTTTACAAAATATATTAATATAAACTTATAATCTATTAACTAAAAGTATTTAAATTAAATATTTTTACTTATATAGTACGATAATGTTATACTTAACATTATAAATTACTTTTGAACTTGAGACATATTAAAATGAGTAATCCAACATCACTTCATTTGAAGATACCGCATTCGTAATTTACGCATCGAGATGATTAAACCGATAATAATATATATCACGTTAATCTAGGTCGCGGGTCGGAAGCTGTTCACTGCTATTCATAACTGTTTATAGTTCTCATTTGAGCACTAGTTGAATTCTACATTACCGAGGTGAGTTCATAGTCCCACATTTTTATACTGTTTTCTAAACCCCGTGGGGAGATACATGCGATAAACCGAACACAAGTATTTTTCTGTATGCTATTATTTCCTGATATTGCCTAAGTTACCTTACGCTAAAAGTCCCTCTTTCACGAACCTTAATCACTTGCTAGTGAGCGCGAAATATAGTTGATAGATCTATTGGGACCGGCAACCCACCTAAGGCAATTCAGAATTTTTGTCAGGAGGTGAGCTATATTCGTATCTTTGGGAAATCCAGCGTAGTTTCCCCGAGGGCACCTTCGTCAGCTACATCCACCGTGGTGTAGGTGATTGCTTACATAACTGTCAAGGCTTGCGTTTCGTGAAACCTTAGGAGCAATATCAATATGTATAGATTAATTTTTATGCATATCCATTACTGTGCTATCCCGCGAGTACAGGGTTTTTCAACTGTTATCTTGTGTTCAAACTACTTCATAATTTAAACTACTATGGATTCACTCAACCTTTGTGTTGACACTTTTAGCATGTTTATCTCAGGGAACTAGCAGTATGATGGCACGGAGCTGGCAAAAGGGCACATGACCCCCTTTTTATGTTAAATAACTTATCATTCCTTTCAAACTCACTACCTATTTTGAAAGCATTCTCTTTACGAAAATGTTTTGTACTCTAAAAAATTGAGTTTTCATTGAATGATATAAACTCTATCTTTTGAATTATGTTTCTATGAGTTTGACTGTGATTCAATTTCGTAATTACCCCGATTAAGTCTTCCATTGTGTTCTATAATTTTCAGGGTGTTACATGTGTGGTCTTAGTAATATGTTTTTAGCATACATGATGAATCATTGCTTATTTTAACATCCTAGGTGGATGACTTGTATGTATATATGATTATGTGACCCGAAAATGGCATCCTCGGTGGACGACACGTGTTATATTATGATCACGTGTTTCAAAGAAGAACTTAGACATCCTCAGTTGATGACATGAGCCTTTAGATGGCTTTATGTCCCGAAGCGGGACTTAGACGCTATATGTGGATGATTAACATGATTATAGAACTTATTAGACGTCCTAAGTGAATGACAGGTGTTATAATGTGATCACATGTCCTGAAATGGAACATCGACATCCTCGTGTGGATGAATTGAGCCTTTAAATGGCCTTATGTACCAAAGTGGGACTTAGATGTCTTATGTGGATGAATAGTATGATTAAATGACTCATTAGTCGTTTAATGTAAAGTTTAGACATCCTTAGTGGGTGATTAGTACATCATGTTAATAATACGTTCATGTTGGGTCAATTCAGTACGGCCCCTTGTATAGATTTGAATGAAAAACACACTAAGTATATATTGTCCCTTGTGAACAGTCATCAAGGAGTCATCCTCAAGACGTTCTTCAGAGTCTGAAGAAAAAAGACTCATCACTCCTTGAGGCGGTACTCAGTGAGTGAAGATCGAGAACTAAGACTTGGATGATGGAGTCAGAGTATGATGACAATAACACTCTGACTCCCTGAAGACTTATCTATGATAACATACATGAAATTTAGGCGGGAACTTTCTTGGAAAAACAAGCTACAAGCATGGACAAGAAAGTCAAATAAAGTACAAAGCAAAAGAAGACAACAAGTACTAGAGTAGCTAAAAAACAAATAGTTAAAATAACTATTTATTTTAGTAAGTTTTGAAGCTTCACATGGAAGCTTTACTTTTTCTAGCTTATATATACGTATGTTGTAATATAGATAAGTATAACTCCTTAAAAATGTAAATGTAACTAAATGCATAGTTGATAGGATACTCCCCTTCAAAAATTAGAGAGTTTACATTGTCATTCAATCCCAAGTATTGTTCCGAAAACACTTGAATTATATTCTTTCATTAACTTATAATAAAAGTATAAACATTGAAAAGTACAATGTGTGTTATTAGTGGTCAGTGGGTCTTAAGTAAACTTAATCTTATTATTTATCATTATTCATGGTTTACTCAATCTTTAGGACCAATAAGTGGTATCAGAGTGGGTGGATCATTCATGATCTAGATCCGTTTTGTATGACTACTGGTCACACCAAGCAAAGTAAAAAAAAAAAAAAAAAAAAAAAAAAAAAAAAAAAAAAAATTGTAAGTGTAAACCTTCAAAAACTGCTACTGCTGTTGCAACTTTTGAGGGGGAGAAATACACTAAAAAAATTCACTTTGTAACAACCTACCAAATCCACACATTTGTTAGATCTAATAACCCACACTACCCACCATACATTTTGGTGATGTTTGTTTTTTTAAAAAGTGCCTCGTAACAGTCTCTTAATCTGACTCGTTCAGACGCGGTCAGACATTTGGGTCATTAAGTGCGTTTGTTTTTTCTTCTCGTTAGAGGCTAAAACCTCTTAACCAACAAGATGTATAGGGAATGTCTTGTTGCTTCTTAATGTCTTTTAATATTTGTGTGTCGTAAGAATAAAATTGCATCATATTCATATCATTCAGATATTTTTTTATAAAAAAAAATAAACAATATTATTTCATTCAGATTTAGACATTTACGCCTCAGATTCAGATTCAGATGTGCGAATCAGATTTAGAGCCTCTTAATAAACAAACAGCACCTTATTAGATCTGAATACCGAATCTTCATCTCTCAATTGTAATAGTTTATCTTCATCTCCCAAATCAAAATAATCACACTAATCGAATAAAACAACACACACCAAATCCGGTGACACATGAAACATAAGACTAGCTTTAATCATCCACACTCCAAACCCTCACTTGATCCATCACTAAAAAAATAAATAAATAAATTTACAAGGTACGAATATTTGTTTTATGTTTTGGTTACGAATAGATACTAGATTGCGGGATATAAGTTTTTCAACAAGAGTGTATTATCTATACTACTTATAATGTAAAAATGGTCAACGGTGAAAAGTGGAATAGTCAAGGTTTGTGAAATATTGAAATGTTGAAAATATGTTTTGCCTATTCTACCATTGGAAAAGTGAAAAGTCAATATTGTGGAATGTTGAAATACTTATGTAAGAAAATTGCAAAGCCATTTAAGACACAAATGAGCATACATGCGTTTGAAAAAGTCCATATGTTTGATTGCAAAGCCATTTAAGACACAAAAGTACTATATATGGTAACTATTAAATCTTCTATACTACACTTCAAAGACAACTATGCTACACGAATTCTTTCAACTAATTTAGGGAACATACTAAATAGCATTCATTTCACACAGTTGACTCTATTACATGGTTGTATTCCAATAGAAATTTGTATTCTAGTGCTTATATAAAGAAATGGAAGTGAAAAATCAAATCACAAGTTTCAAGTCGAATAGAAAGAGATTGAAATGAAAAATGAAAGAAATGTTGTGATGATCTTAAGGATAGAAATGCTTTTGTTTGTTATTACTAAAAAAGTCATGCTTCTTGGTTGTTTTCAAAAAAGCATACGTCTTGAATTCGTGTTTCTTTTATTCCCATGCATGTGTTTTGGTTAAAATATGATCTATATAGTTACTTGATTATATATTATTTCTTCTATACTTAATAATGAAAGTGAGGAACATAGATCTTATTTTTCCCTGATGCATAGGTTTACATGATAAAGTTTGCATCAGTTTACATTATACAGTTTGTTTGCACATAGTTCATATTTGATCTTAAAATTACAATGACTATTCTTGTAACTGTTGATGACATCTAATCTCTCATTTTTTGTTTGTTTTTATACAGCTCAACTCTTTTGCAACCTACATAAAAGTACTTCGAATATCAATGAATGACATACATGAAACATGGAGTAGAGTGCGGTCTTAGGGTTTAACAACGGCGGAGGTGGCATCGGCGGGTGGTGGATATTCACCGAAGAAATAGAAAACGTCAAAGAAGAAGAAGTTCATCTCCATAGCTAGGGAGATGAAGGAAGTGAGAGAAGAGATAACTAGTTTGAGGCATAAGATACCGCGACAACAAAAGCTATAGGAAAGAGTGTAACCGAAACTAGATTAGATGTTTGATTGTTTGATCTACAAAACATGTTTAATCATGGATCTTTTTGTTGGTTTTGTAATATATTTAATCATGGATCTCTTTTGATAAGGTATCTTTCATTAACAATAACCTAAAGAAAGAAGGATGAATTAAGAAACTTAAAGACAAAAAAAAAACATAGGTGGTCGTGTTTGCATGTAATTTGGAAACTGAGGATCATCTTTTTTTCTCCAGTTTTTATCATTTGTTTTCCCATTCTTATTTTGTATTATGAGCATGATTGCTCGACATCATAATGATTCTTACGAGTAAAGAGATCAGCATTGATGTGTCTGTCATCATCAATATCATGTAAGTTATTTTCTGTGTACCCTTTTAATGTTCTATTTTCATTATTTGCTTGGTAAACGGGTTGAATATTCAGGGCGGTCAATGATTGTCGTGGGGGTAGTGTACGGACTAAATTTACCACTGAATGTAAACTCATACATAAAGTTACCACTAAATGTGTATTTACATATAGTTTTCTATAATGATTATAGATTTGTTTGTTGTCATGTTTCTTTTTTATAAATTCCAAGAGGGCTTAGACCAACAAAAGGGAGAACAAACTCATCGAAAAGGAAAAAATATGGCAGCATGATTGAAATAAAAAGACTCATGGAATGGCTACTTTAATTGTCTAATTATAATGCAAGTTATGAAACTTGTGCTTTGGAATTTTTTTAAGTTGCTACTTGTCTTGTATTTGCCATTTTTAAGTTGCAACCGTGTTTGTGATTTTCCTTCTTGATGGCTACTGTAAGTTGCAACTGTATTTGTGCTTTGAAATGGCTACTATAATGCTGTACTTTAGGAAAAAAGTGAATGAAACTTGTTTTGTGAGTTTCCTTCTTAATGGCTATTGTATTTGCCATTTTTAAGTTGCTACATTATTTGCATTTGGCTACTGTGATGTTGCACGACAACTGCATTATTTAAAGGAAAAAAAGTCGCTGATTTGGCTCTTTTTTCTTCTCAAAGCTTGACACCACGACTCTTTTTAAGATAGAGCCATGTTTTTTTTTTATAGAAAAGCGGGCTCTATTATATTTTTTCCAAAAAAATAAAATCACATAGAGCCCGTTTTTAAAACCGGACTCTATTTGATTTCACATGGAGTCCGACCTCCCCTTTGAGCCCGTATGCAAAACCGGGTTTTATGATTCTTTTAAACCGGGCTCTATGCCCTTTTTGTAGTAGTGATCGTTAATTCTTTGCAGCTAGAAATTTCCGTTGCTATGCACGGGTACTCGCCTAGTAATAACAAAATTTTACAGTAAATGCACTAGATTACTACATATTTATCTTTTATTTGTTTACACTACAATACATAATGGCTTTGGACGAGCTGGGTCTATTTGGTCTGCTTTTATCCTATTACTACATATTTATCTTTTATTAGTTTTTGTGTTTTATGTATACAACCTGATGACAAAGTGACCTAATGGTTAGACTATGTCTTTGTACGAGGTGTTTAAGTAGGAACTTCATTAGATAAAATTTAGAGGTGCCAAGGAAAAGGTTTGAACTTGATCAAGGGATACCCCATTAGATCGTATACATTCAATATTCTAGTCAAAAATAAAAATGATTTATTTATTTTTTTTTTGCAAAAACAAAAGTGTAAATGAGGGGACCTATTTTTTAGACCGTACCTTTGTGAGACCACTTTTTTTTTTTTTTTTTTTTTTTTTTTTTTTTTTTTTTTTTTTTTTGCAAAAATAAGTATTCAAAATTTCCCAAAATTTTTACTTCTTTTTTGTTTTTATGTAAAATGACAAAATTGTCACATAGAATAATAGTTTATAAAAACAAGTAATCGGTAGTATAAAAAGAAAATGGACCAAAAAAAATATTTTTTTTAAACATATCACAAATACAATTTTTTTTTCTTTACATACACTTTACCCACTCTATTAACGGAACACGACAATTTTTCTATTGTTATTTGCTTCGCATTTTCTGTTTTTAAGCTCTCAAACTTTATATTTTTTGTTCCGTATCGCAATTTTATAAAAAACAAACAACAAAAAATAAAAATTGGGTGTTTGTTTTGGCTTATATAGTTGGCTTATTGTCACGGACTTGTCTCTACAAGGTTCTTCCGTGCGGCACTTAGTCTCGACTAAGTCAGCCTTGCTCGAATACTCAATGATCTAGACAACTAGATAAAGCTTTAAAGAAAGGAATAAGTGAAATGGGAAATGCTTTGTATTGCTTTGAGAGAACTTTACAAGAGATTACAAGTGATTTGAGAGGTCATCACTACAAATGAGGCTACCATCTATTTATACTACTATGTACAAGGTTCTAGATACTTCCATGGAAACTTCTAGGATTTCTATAAGCTTCCATGATTTCCATAATCTTCTAAGACTTCCAAGAGGTTCTAGAGCTTCTAACACATTCCAACATATTCCAAGGGCTTCCAAGAATATCCAAGATCCTCCAAGAGAAGTGTGGAATAATCCGGAATCCCCACTATCCTCGAAAATAATCGTTTCGAGTAGGCGGGTTGTGACATCCTCCCCCACCTAAGCTCGCGACGTCCTCGTCGTGAATTTCTTTCAACACCGTTGGATCTCGTACATGGCGTGCCTTGATAGGTGTACTTGATTCTCCTTTGGCTTCTACCATGGTTGATCCTTGTTCGGGCTTTGTAACGCGATGTCTCCTCCTCGCACATATTCTACCTTTGCTACAACTCTCTAGTGCATGTCGCTCGGGTAAAACTCTCGATATTACTCCCCTAAACTCCTCAAGGACGTGTTTAGGGTTTCTCGACGTCTCAACGTCGTTTGATATGTCGCTCGTATTTTGCTTCAACTCCTTGAAGCCAGTCTCAAGTTGCATTACGGACATCATCTTGGCTCCACTCTTCGTGCCTCTCTCCATTGTCACCATGCACACTTGACCTTTATCTAAAATGCACAATGTGTTAGTAAACGTGATGAGAATGGCTTGTACCTTATCGAAGAATTCCATCCCTAGTACGAGCTTGTAATCATACATAGGAACGACCGATAGGTCTAACTCTCCTTCCCATTCCCCGATCTTAGCCTTCACGCCTCGTGCAACCCCTCTAATTGGTTTGGCATCTCCGTTTGCAGCTTTGATCCATCCACTATCCTCCATTGTTTTAAGCCCAAGTCTCTTAGCTTCATTTACCGAGATAAAGT
This sequence comes from Artemisia argyi, assembly GCA_030686995.1. Classification (NCBI taxonomy): domain Eukaryota; kingdom Viridiplantae; phylum Streptophyta; class Magnoliopsida; order Asterales; family Asteraceae; genus Artemisia; species Artemisia argyi. The sequence continues at coordinate 344,634 of JARVZY010002053.1, forward strand.
TATGAGTTGCTCTAGTATCGACTAAGGCTCTTGTGGATATCCCATTTATAATTGTGCACACAAATCGAAGTCCATTGGCCTCTGCCTTTGACTTTGTCCTCGGTTTACCCTTGGTCTCTACCATACGTGCTCGTTGTCTCTTAGCATCTATCTTGGACGACATCACTCTCACTTTGTTTTTCGCCTCAACTATGGGCAAATCCTTCCATGCATTAATGGCATTGAGGATTCGCAACGATCCCAAGTGCGCATCCTCTTCCTCACACGGACTCTCTTCCGTATTTTCCATCATAGCTTGGAGACTCATTTTCTTAGGACAATCCCGCGCTCTATGTGGTCCATCGCACACGAAACACTTTATACTCTTATATGGTATTTTCTCTTTTCGTTGCAATCTTCGTGCTCCATCATCGTGATCTCGGACTTGCTTTTCTCCCCCACCTTGCTCATCGCCACTATCTTTATTTGTGGGTTTGAGCGACCTCCGCTCACCAAGGTCAATAAGTGCCTCTGCATGCGCAATAGCCGTAGCATGGTCTTGGACTCCTCGTCTCTCCAACTCCGTCTTGGCCCATCCTTGTAAACCATCAAGAAAATAGAAGAGAAAGTCTTGCTCAGAAAGATCCGGAATCTCGAGTACAAGAGTAGTGTATTCTTTGACATACTCCCGGATTGTCCCGAAATGCGTAAGTTTGCGAAGTCGACTCTTTGCTTCGTGCTTAGCATTCTCTGGATAAAATTGCTTCTTCAAGTCTTGAACAAAATCAGCCCAATTATTGCTGGTACACGTACCTCGTTCGATATCTCCATATCGACGTCGCCACCATAACGCCGCAGTGTCCTTTAAGTAACGTGTCGCCGTCTTGATCTTTGATGCATCATCAACTATGTTGACACCCTCCATGTATTGCTCCATCTCCCACAAGAAATCATCAACCGCCCTAGCCTCTCACTTTCCCATGAACGGTGATGGTTTAGGGACCTCTAACTTTGAAGCAATGTTGCTAGTGTTACCTCCTCCACTAGCCATCGATCGCTTGCACAATACCATATCCGTTTGCAACCCTTCAATGGTTTGATGAATTGCGGAGATCTCTTCTCCAACCTCTTTCCGCAACTTCGTGATCTCACCCATGAACATATCTCTTAAGTCATGGATCTCACGTCTCAAGTCGCCGCTAAGAGTATGGATGACAACCCTAAAGTCATCCCTCATGCTCGTAAACTCGGAGTCTAGACCTACCAAGCCCTCAACTTGGTCCTTCAACTCCGCCATGGGTGTCTCGACACCCACCATCCTCTTGGCCAAACTTGCTACCGTGTCTCTAGACGCACCTCTACTACTCTTGTCTCCTTGGCGAGACTCTTCCCGACCACGGTTCTCATCAATTACAACATCATTTCCACCACCCATATTCTTGTTACCTTTGTTCGCCATCTCCTTGAATCAACCTAGCTCTGGTACCACTTGTCACGGACTTGTCTCTACAAGGTTCTTCCGTGCGGCACTTAGTCTCGACTAAGTCAGCCTTGCTCGAATACTCAATGATCTAGACAACTAGAGAAAGCTTTAAAGAAAGGAACAAGTGAAATGGGAAATGCTTTGTATTGCTTTGAGAGAACTTTACAAGAGATTACAAGTGATTTGAGAGGTCATCACTACAAATGAGGCTACCATCTATTTATACTACTATGTACAAGGTTCTAGATACTTCCATGGAAACTTCTAGGATTTCTATAAGCTTCCATGATTTCCATAATCTTCTAAGACTTCCAAGAGGTTCTAGAGCTTCTAACACATTCCAACATATTCCAAGGGCTTCCAAGAATATCCAAGATCCTCCAAGAGAAGTGTGGAATAATCCGGAATCCCCACTATCCTCGAAAATAATCGTTTCGAGTAGGCGGGTTGTGACATCCTCCCCCACCTAAGCTCGCGACGTCCTCGTCGTGTCTTTCTTTCAACACCGTTGGATCTCGTACATGGCGTGCCTTGATAGGTGTACTTGATTCTCCTTTGGCTTCTACCATGGTTGATCCTTGTTCGGGATTTGTAACACGACGTCTCCTCCTCGCACATATTCTACCTTTGCTACAACTCTCTAGTGCATGTCGCTCGGGTAAAACTCTCGATATTACTCCCCTAAACTCCTCAAGGACATTTTTAGGGTCTCTCGACGTCTCAACGTCGTTTGATATGTCGCTCGTATTTTGCTTCAACTCCTTGAAGCCAATCTCAAGTTGCATTACGGACATCATCTTGGCTCCACTCTTCGTGCCTCTCTCCATTGTCACCATGCACACTTGACCTTTATCTAAAATGCACAATGTGTTAGTAAACGTGATGAGAATGGCTTGTACCTTATCGAAGAATTCCATCCCTAGTACGAGTTTGTAATCATCCATAGGAACGACCGATAGGTCTAACTCTCCTTCCCATTCCCCGATCTTAGCCTTCACGCCTCGTGCAACCCCTCTAATTGGTTTGGCATCTCCGTTTGCAGCTTTGATCCATCCACTATCCTCCATTGTTTTAAGCCCAAGTCTCTTTGCTTCATTTACCGAGATAAAGTTATGAGTTGCTCCAGTATCGACTAAGGCTCTTGTGGATATCCCATTTACAATTGTGCACACAAATCGAAGTCCATTGGCCTCTGCCTTTGACTTTGTCCTCGGTTTACCCTTGGTCTCTACCATACGTGCTCGTTGTCTCTTATTATCTATCTTGGACGACATCACTCTCACTTTGTTTTTCGCCACAACTATGGGCAAATCCTTCCATGCATTAATGGCATTGAGGATTCGCAACGATCCCAAGTGCGCATCCTCTTCCTCACACGGACTCTCTTCCGTATTTTCCATCATAGCTTGGAGACTCATTTTCTTAGGACAATCCTGCGCTCTATGTGGTCCATCGCACACGAAACACTTTATACTCTTATATGGTATTTTCTCTTTTCGTTGCGATCTTCGTGCTCCATCATCGTGATCTCGGACTTGCTTTTCTCCCCCACCTTGCTCATCGCCACTATCTTTATTTGTGGGTTTGAGCGACCTCCGCTCACTAAGGTCAATAAGTGCCTCTGCATGCGCAATAGCCGTAGCATGGTCTTGAACTCCTCGTCTCTCCAACTCCGTCTTGGCCCATCCTTGTAAACCATCAAGAAAATAGAAGAGAAAGTCTTGCTCAGAAAGATCCGGAATCTCGAGTACAAGAGTAGTGTATTCTTTGACATACTCCCGGATTGTCCCGAAATGCGTAAGTTTGCGAAGTCGACTCTTTGCTTCGTGCTTAGCATTCTCCGGATAAAATTGCTTCTTCAAGTCTTGAACAAAATCAGCCCAATTATTGCTGGTACACGTACCTCGTTCGATATCTCCATATCGACGTCGCCACCATAACGCCGCAGTGTCCTTTAAGTAACGTGTCGCCGTCTTGATCTTTGATGCATCATCAACTATGTTGACACCCTCCATGTATTGCTCCATCTCCCACAAGAAATCATCAACCGCCCTAGCCTCTCACTTTCCCATGAACGGTGATGGTTTAGGGACCTCTAACTTTGAAGCAATGTTGCTAGTGTTACCTCCTCCACTAGCCATCGATCGCTTGCACAATACCATATCCGTTTGCAACCCTTCAATGGTTTGATGAATCGCGGAGATCTCTTCTCCAACCTCTTTCCGCAACTTCGTGATCTCACCCATGAACATATCTCTTAAGTCATGGATCTCACGTCTTAAGTCGCCGCTAAGAGTATTGATGACAACCCTAAAGTCATCCCTCATGCTCGTAAACTCGGAGTCTAGACCTACCAAGCCCTCAACTTGGTCCTTCAACTCCGCCATGGGTGTCTCGACACCCACCATCCTCTTGGCCAAACTTGCTACCGTGTCTCTAGACGCACCTCTACTACTCTTGTCTCCTTGGCGAGACTCTTCCCGACCACGGTTCTCATCAATTACAACATCATTTCCACCACCCATATTCTTGTTACCTTTGTTCGCCATCTCCTTGAATCAACCTAGCTCTGGTACCACTTGTCACGGACTTGTCTCTATAAGGTTCTTCCGTGCGGCACTTAGTCTCGACTAAGTCAGCCTTGCTCGAATATTCAATGATCTAGACAACTAGAGAAAGCTTTAAAGAAAGGAACAAGTGAAATGGGAAATGCTTTGTATTGCTTTGAGAGAACTTTACAAGAGATTACAAGTGATTTGAGAGGTCATCACTACAAATGAGGCTACCATCTATTTATACTACTATGTACAAGGTTCTAGATACTTTCATGGAAGCTTCTAGGATTTCTATAAGCTTCCATGATTTCCATAATCTTCTAAGACTTCCAAGAGGTTCTAGAGCTTCTAACACATTCCAACATATTCCAAGGGCTTCCAAGAATATCCAAAATCCTCCAAGAGAAGTGTGAAATAATCCGGAATCCCCACTATCCTCGAAAATAATCGTTTCGAGTAGGCGGGTTGTGACATTATGCTTATTTGGTTTTGGGCTTATGTTTAAAAAGTGGCTTATTTTGAAACTTTTTGTTTCGGCTTATATCCTTCGAGACTTCAAACAAATGTTTTGAAAACCGGGTTCGAAATCGACCCAGTTGAGTCATCGGACACCGGGTCAACTGGTTCAGCCGATTCGACCCGGTTTTAAATTTTTTATTTTTTTAAGTTTTTCGATCGGCCAACCCAGAATTTTATTAAAAAAATTTGAAAAGCCGAAACCCAGCCGAGTTTCGAGAACCGAGTTGACGCGGGTTACTCAAAACCCGACAGTTCTAACCGATTAACCCAATTTTAAAAACCTTTTTGACCCCTTCTTTTGACGAGTTAAAACCCGGCCGGGTCAACCCTGTTTCAAAACACGCTTCAAACTCTAACCAATTCTCTATATAAACAAATCACCCCAATTCAATCCTCACACAAACCCTAATTTTGTCTCATCTATTCGTTTCTTCAATTGGATTCAAAGGTATTATTAACCTTTATTCCGTTTATTGTTCTTTAATTATTATTCAAATGCTTATATGATTATTATTAATTCAATTTGTGTTAGACCTAATTAGACTTAATCGCCAATAATAATAACTTTTTCTGTTTATTAGTGATGCTTATATGACGTTATGATTATGATATGTCTGTTAGTTAGACCAAATTATCGTTATTTGCAACTGTTTTTGGTTGGTTTATGGTTATGATTATTCAACTTTTGGATGTTAGTTAGACATAATCACCGTTAGCTATATCTGTTGAATTATTGCATTGTTTTGATTTATTTATCATCATACGATATGCGGTTGTTAGTTAGAGCGAATCATAGTTAATTTAACCGTTTCCGTTTAGCTAAATTGCCGTAAATAGATCTTTATTTGTGTATATGAAGCTATGTGTTTTATGGATTTACTCTAACGATTAATCAGATGATTTAAATATGTGGTTGATTCGTTGTTAGGTGGAATAATTTGTGTCTGGATTTGTATGGCTGGTTATGTTAGTTAATGTTCAATTTAATGGTTTCGTTGAAATTGTATATATTATGTGGTTGTTAGGTTAGTCAATGCGTAATTAGAAACATGTGGTTGATTCTTCGTTAGGTGAATTTATTCAATATGATTCGATTTGAAATTGGTAGCTGTTCGGTTAGTAAATCAGGTGATCCTTTGTTTGGTCTCTTTACTTATATATGAATTAAAATGATAAGAAAACAGTAGATCAGAACTTGTGTATGTATTGTTATTAGGCTAGTCAATGTTCAAACAGAAGATGTGCAATTGTTTGATTTTGATTCCTTGCTTTGTAAGTATTTAAATTAGTAGATTGATGTATATTTAATACCTTAACCGGGGTTATTGTAGTTGTAGGGTTGACCTACTGTTAAGATTAATTAACGATTTTTACTTGTAGAGTTGTATGCATACAGAAATCTTAGAGTTCGTTAGTGTATGATGGTAAAATAACATGTTGTTAGGGTTCTTATATAATTGCATGTATGGATACAAAAGCTGTTGTATGTTTTGGTTTGTATATGAAGTTGTTTATTGTTAGTTGGGGTTCTTATTGTGATTTTTGTTTCTACAGATGCAAATCTTCGTTAAGACCCTCACTGGTAAGACCATCACTCTCGAGGTTGAGAGCTCTGACACAATCGACAACGTCAAGGCAAAGATTCAGGATAAGGAAGGGATCCCACCAGACCAACAAAGGCTGATCTTTGCTGGAAAGCAGCTTGAAGATGGCCGAACTTTGGCAGATTATAACATCCAAAAGGAGTCCACTCTCCATCTCGTTTTGAGGCTCAGGGGAGGCATGCAAATCTTTGTGAAAACCCTTACTGGCAAGACCATTACTTTGGAGGTCGAGAGCTCCGACACGATTGATAACGTGAAAGCCAAAATTCAGGATAAGGAAGGTATCCCTCCTGACCAGCAGAGATTGATCTTTGCCGGGAAACAACTCGAGGATGGTCGTACTCTAGCTGACTACAACATCCAGAAAGAATCCACCCTTCATCTTGTCCTCAGGCTAAGAGGAGGGATGCAGATCTTTGTTAAGACTCTGACCGGAAAGACTATTACTTTGGAAGTTGAAAGCTCTGACACCATTGACAATGTCAAAGCGAAGATCCAAGATAAGGAGGGTATACCACCAGACCAGCAGAGGTTGATTTTTGCCGGCAAGCAGCTAGAGGATGGGCGAACTCTTGCAGACTACAATATCCAAAAGGAATCAACTCTCCATTTGGTGCTTCGTCTAAGGGGTGGTATGCAGATTTTCGTGAAGACGTTGACAGGCAAGACGATCACACTGGAGGTTGAGAGTTCTGATACAATTGATAATGTGAAGGCGAAGATTCAGGACAAGGAAGGCATCCCTCCAGACCAGCAGAGGCTCATCTTTGCAGGGAAGCAGCTTGAGGATGGCCGTACCCTTGCTGATTATAATATTCAGAAAGAGTCCACTCTCCACCTTGTTCTTCGTCTTCGTGGTGGTAACTGAAGCTCCTGTTTTGTGTGGTTGATAGATTGTGAACAATTTCTTTGCTACTTCTGTTTAAGTGTTTGTTGACAATGGCGGTTCATGGCTGGTTTTAATAAATTACTTGTTTGGTGTATTGGTATTCTTACGATTGTATGCAAGGTTTGTCTGCGTGCCGGACTTATAAGTGTCACCTTTGCATATTTGTCTTTTGTCAAATTTCTGAGATGTGTAGTAGGTTTGTATTTGTCTGTGTTTGAGCATAAGTTGCAGCATCTCATTGCTGCGTTTGACTGTTTAGACAATGTCACCCTTGGGTGAAAGTGGCCTTACTTTGATCTGAGGTAGATAGGTGGAATCATACAAGTGGAGTCGGAAACTTGTTGAGTCAGATGCTGTATGCCTAGAAGTAGATGATGGTCAGGTTCCATGTACTGGTGGAAAATAATGTTTCATTTTATCTTAATAGCCCAACTTTCATTTACAAACTTAAATTGAACATCAGGTTGTCATGTGACTTGATATGCTTCGAGTTAGTGTTACAGGAAGGTCTGATGCACTTCGATCTGTTTGAGGAGTAGAATTTAGCTGAACCTATTAAGGTTGACAAATGTACAAATTGAACAGGTGATACTAGTTTTGCTATCATCATAAGACCGTTAGGACAGAATTTAACCATTTTGCATCATATCGTATATAGGCCAGAATTTAACAATTTTGCATCATATTGTATATAAAGTAACCGACTCTGTATAGCAAGTCGCCTCAAATAGTGGTTCTGAACTCGAGTGTTGCACCTCTTGTGTGTTGCGCATGAAAAATACTCAAATACATGAACATGTTCCATTTTCATTATTTACAAGTGGTTTTGGGTTTATTGGTGGTAGCTTAGACATATGATTTGAGATGTTTTACATTGCTAGATTAACTAGAAGATGAGCATCTGATAGCTTAGACATATGATTGGAGATGCTTTACTGTTTCAAAACGGTAGTGAAAATTGCATGATATGCACATTACAAGTTGTAATCAGGAAGTATGTTGTATGTCACGGCCTAAAAACCTATAACAAAGAATGGAACTAATTTGTTCCAAAAACAGTGTCAAGTTTTCAATCAATTTGAACTCCTTGAGTTTTATGGTGAGGTTCGGCGGCCCAGCATGAATTGCAAAGTTAATTTGATCAGCACTTCAAGCCTTCAACTATTCATATCACTAGTTACTGCCCAAGTATCTTCTTTATCGCTAGTTACCATGGAGAAAATCACTAGTTTACTAACTATGTTGCAGATAATCTATTCCAACAAAATACCCCAAGCTTACACAGCATGAGTATTGATGAGATAATGATTTCTAACAGACCACTGAAACAAAAGGCCATTACAAGCAATTGAGTATTGATGAGAGATCAACATAAAGGTAATTGATTTGCATAGATTACATGAAATAAAAGGCCATTGAACAATTTAAACATAAAAGTAATTCTAGGAAACAACCACAGCATTGAAATAACAATGTGCCATCATGCCAAAAACAGAACCCGTTGCGGGTTAATTTTTATTTTTCGAAAACCCGATCCAATAAGCCTCAAACCCGACCCGATAACCCGTTGACACCACTACACACCACCCACGTCACATCAACTATATAAGCAAAAATCCTGGTACGTTGATTCATTAACAATTTTGTCTCATCTATTCGTTTCTTCAATTTGGTATTATCCTTTGTTCCGTTTATTAATTATTATTGAACTTCAGTTTGTGGATCTTAGTTAGACCTAATCACCATTAATAATAACTTCTGATCAGATGTATCAGACATGTTTAGGCTGTGTTGTCACATATCGGATGTATGTTCCATTCTTTGTATTCTGTTTTGTTCCTGTTTTTGGGCATGTCCAAAATCAGTGTTTTACTTATGTCTTTGTACATTTGGTCAGAGAGTAATATAAATTTACCTTTTGCAACAAAAAAATAAAAATAAAAATAAAAATAAATAATAATAATAATAATAATAATAATAATAATAATAATAATAATAATAATAATAATAACAATAATAATAATAATAATAATAATAATAATAATAATAACTTCTGGCAAGACGCTTAGCTATATTAATCGTTAATTGATTCTTGTTTTGCAAATGTTTATTATTAGGAATTTTGATCTGATCTAAAACTTGTGGAGTAGTGATCGATATTAATTTGAATATTTGTTGACAGATGAAGAACAATGAGACCCCGAAACTTGTTGAAGTTATTAAGGTCACGACAGATGACTTTAATTATTCATATCTCCAGCAGGAATATAATTTACCTGAGGGAGCACTGCAGATAAAAATCCGGTTCGGATACGTGGCCGAATTGTCCTTCATATGTCTACGGCATGACACAATCCGCAGCCTTAAGGTCAAAATCTTTCACCAGGAACGTATTGCCCTGAAGAGGCAAAAGCTCTTCTTTGCTGGAGTAGAGCTCATCGACAACCACCGTACCTTTTCCGACTACAACATCCTTTGTAGGTCCACCTTTGATCTTGTGGAACAACTTATGACAAAGATAAGTATATCTGTTGGGCCCTTCTATTGTACGATGCCTATGTTTGTTGATACCCGCACCACCGTTAAAAGAGTCAAAGCCTTGTTTCATGACGAGAAAGTATTTCTACTGACAAACTAAGGCTGGTGTATGCTGGACGCGAGCTTCAGGACAGCCACACCCTTGCCTACTACTACGTCAAGTACGGGGAGGTCCTCCGCCTTGTTGACGATAGAACATGGATGAGGGGAGTTTTCCAGATAATATGTGTCATTATTGCTTCCATCGGAAAACTCTTCCATCTTCAAGTGAATAGCTTATGCACCATCAACGATATCAAAGCCATGATTCAGGACCATGAAGGTATTCCTGCACACCTGCAGACACTGTTTTTGCCCCAAAAGCGGCTCCAGGATAGCTCTACTCTTGTAGACAACTACATCGAGCATGAAACCTTCATCCATTGTCTCTTTTCAGGTTCTTCAAAACCTCTCGTCTTTGCCGTTCTAGCATTTTTTTAAACCAAAATTCCCTGCAAGTTTGTTATCTAATTTAAGATTATTGCAGTTAGCTTAGAAGGCAACAACATTCGAGGACCAGAATGAAGCTATCAAAAGAGGCTCATGCTTGTCGGGAAGGGCGAAGGCTGAGGATGTATTTATTATAAGCTACTTTCTTGTCTATCAACTTTTGCTTATTAATAAAAAAGTGATTTGACCTTGTGTTCTTAGACCTACAATAAATTTGATGACTTTAGCATCCATTGTTAGTGTATGGTAAACTTTACTATCAGTTTGTTTCAACCCATTCCCTTTTCAACTCAAAGGTGTTTACTGCTTGATTCTCATAAATACCAAAAAAAAATCTAAATAAGAGAATGAATCCAAAATATTATTTCCCTTGGTATACTCGGTTACACCCTAATTGTTTCAGTTCCAAAATAGTTTGTTTTTCTTCAGCATAGCTCATTATCGCCCATTTGTACTATGTTGCAAAGATTGTTATAGTAAAACTCAATAAAGTGATACATGAAACCGCTAACGATTAGGAGATACACCATTAGTTCTGGTCTATCCGTGTCCTACTTACTTTCATCCCCAATGCCAGCATAACAAAGAAATTGAGATATATAATTAACTTAACAAAATGAAATTTATACACTTATACCTTCTCATAGAACTTGATGGATAAGATCACAAACACAAAGTGTTTGTGGTTGATTCTTCGTTAGGTGGATTTATTCAACATGATTCGATCTGAAGTTGGTGGCTGTTAGGTTAGTAAATCAGGTCTCTTTACTTTTATATGAATTAAAATGATAAGAAAACAGTAGATCGATCAGAACTTGTGTTATTAGGCTAGTCAATGTTCAAACAAAAGATGTGCAATTGTTTGATTTTGATTCCTTGCTTTGCAATCATCTCTCAAGTATTTAAATTAGTACAGATTGATGTATATTTAATACTTTAACCGGGGTAATTGTAGTTGTAGGGTTGACCTACTGTTAAGATGAATAAATGATTTTTTACTTGTAGAAATCTTAGAGTTGGTCATTGTATGATGGTAAAATAACATGTTGTTAGGGTCCTTATTGTGTCTTATATAATTGCATGTATAGATACAGAAGCTGTTGTATGTTTCAGTAGGTATATGAAGTTGTTTATTGTTAGTTACGCTAGCTGCTGGGGTTTTATTGTGCTTTTTGTTTCTACAGATGCAAATCGTCGTTAAGACACTCACTGGTAAGACCATCACTCTCGAGGTGAGAGCTCTGACACAATCGACAACGTCAAGGAAAAGATTCAGGATAAGGAGGGGATCCCACCAGACCAACAAAGATTGATCTTTGCTGGAAAGCAGCTTGAAGATGGCCGAACTTTGGCAGATTACAACATCCAAAAGGAGTCCACTCTCCATATTGTTTTGAGGCTCAGGGGAGGCATGCAAATCTTTGTGAAAACCCTTACTGGCAAGACCATTACTTTGGAGGTCGAGAGCTCCGACACGATTGATAACGTGAAAGCCAAAATTCAGGATAAGGAAAGTATCCCTCCTGACCAGCAGAGATTGAATTTTTTGCTGGGAAACAACTCGAGGGTCGTCGTACTCTAGCTGACTACAACATCCAGAAAGAATCCACCCTTCATCTTGTCCTCAGGCTAAGAGGAGGGATGCAGATCTTTGTTAAGATTCTGACTGGAAAGACAGACTTTGGACGTTGAAAGCTCAGACACCATTGACAACGTCAAAGCGAAAATCCAAGATAAGGAGGGTATCCCACCAGATCAGCAGAGGTTGATTTTTGCTGGGAAACAGCTTGAAGATGGTCGTACTTTGGCTGATTACAACATCCAGAAGGAGTCTACGCTCCATCATGTGCTCAGGTTGAGAGGTGGGATGCAGAACTTTGAGAAGACTGACTGGAAAAAACAATCACTTTGGAAGTTGAAAGCTCTGACACCATTGATAATGTCAAAGCAAAGATCCAAAATAAGGAGGGTATCCCACCAGACCAGCAGAGGTTGATTTTTGCCGGCAAGCAGCTACAATATCCAAAAGGAATCAACTCTCCATTTGGTGCTTCGTCCAGACCACCAGACCAGCAGAGGTTGAGAGTTCTGATATAATTGATAATGTGAAGGCGAAGATTCAGGACAAGGAAGGCATCCCTCCAGACCAGCAGAGGCTCATCTTTGCAGGGAAGCAACTAGAGGTTGGCCGTACCCTTGTTTTTGGTCAAATTTCTTAGATGTGTGTAGTAGGGTTCTTATTTGTCTGTGTTTGAGCTTAAGTTTTTGCAGCACCTCATGGCTGCGTTAGACTGTTTAGACGATGTCACCCTTGGGTGAAATTGGCTTTACTTTGATCTGAGGTAGATATGTGGAATTATAGATGTTGTATGCCTAGAAGTAGATGATGGTCAGGTTCCATATACTGGTGGAAAATAATGTTTCATTTTATCTTATAGCTCAACTTTCATTTACAAACTTAAATTGAACATCAGGTTCGTCACGTGACTTGATATGCTTCGAGTTAGTGTTACAGGAAGGTCTTATGCACTTTGATCTATTTGAGAATAGAATTTAGCTTAACCTATTGAATTGGAAACATCTCTTTTCCATTTCTAAGGTAGACAAATGAATTAAACAGGTAATACAAGTGTTCCTATCATCGTTAGACCGTTAGGACAAAATTTAACCATTTTGCATCACATCGTATATAAAGTAACCAACTCTATAGCAAGTTGCCTCAAATAGAGGTGGAGTGTTGCACCTCTTGCGCATGAAAATACTCAAATACATGAACATTTTCCATTTTCGTTATTTACAAGTGGTTTTGGGTTTATTGGTAGCTTAGACATATATGTTTTGCATTCATGACAGCTAGATTAAACTAGAAGATGAGCATCTGATAGCTTAGACATATGATAGGAGATGCTTTTACTGTTTCAAAACGGTATTGAAAATTGCAACATACGCATATTACAAGTTGTTAAGAGGAAGTATGTTTAACACCTATAAAAAAAAGGATGAAATTTCCAGAAACAGTGTCAAGTTCTCAATCAATTTGAACTCCTTGAATTTGATGGTGAGGTTCACCAGCAGGAATCACCAGTTAATTTGATCACTTCAACTATCCATACACTTGTTAACATCAATAAAATCATTAACTATGTTACAGATAATCTATTCAAACAAAATACCCAAAGCTTACAGCAGGTGATTTCTACAGATCATATCACCTAAGTTAACCAGCACTAGTTACGTTATCTAACAGACCACCAAAACAAAGACTTCACTTGCTTTACAAGCGTGAAGTGTCATGAGAGATCAACATTAAGGTAATTGATTTTGCATAGACTGCATGAAATATAAGGCCATTGAACAATTTAAACAAATCTAGAAAACAACCACAGCATAGAAATAACAATGTGCCATCATGCCAAAAACAGAACAGTATCATGCAGAAGATTAAATAGTTCAAAACAACTGGTAATCTATATCAAAATCGTCTAGAGACATAACATACTTCACTTCAAAATACTAAATGGTGAAACTTAAGCAGCGACGTCAGCAACATCTTCAACATAGGTGATTGCCTTTGTGGTGGGCTTTGCAAGCATATCAGTGTACTCTTGGAAGGGAGATCTGCTGAACCTTGTCTCTCTCCAGAAGTCTGGGGTAAGGAATCCACAGGTTTTCAACAAGCAGTCAAAGGTAGCCTGTAAAATAAAATTGAGCTTTAGAAATCTGCTAAAAAGTAAGAGGTAGCAATCACTGATGGCCTAACTCGTGTGCACAAGCGGACGCTTACAAAAAAACCAAACTTAATAGACGCTAGCAGAATTATAAAGATCAAATCTCATCATTGCCTATGCAGAAATGTAAAAATACATTTCAACTGGTTCAATAAACTCACACAAAAAACGCACAATACAGCATTATACATGCTCAACAAACAAGACATTAAAAAGCACAAACCAATTGTTTTTACCAGTATATAGGATAAACATAAGTATCTAAAATTACAAAAGCTAGTAGAACAAAAACAGCTCACGAGACCACTAAAATAATAACTAAAGCAGCTAAAACCACATTTGATAGATCATAGGAACAATATGTACCAATGACCTCCGCTTGCAAAAAAAAGTGGTTATAGCCACTTAAAAACGACTCAAAAAACTAATATAACAGTGAAAGTGGTAAAATGAAGCCCAATTGTAGTATAACTCAATACTTGAAACACATCAGTCTAACTATAGCAACAAAACAGCTAAAACATTGACAATACTTTAAAACTTAAAAAGGAATAAAACTAGCTGTAGCAACAAGAAACAATCATTTTATCACCTAATCAAACAGTCTACTTCAACAAAAAAACTCATATCGTACACCTTAAACAATCTTCTCACATAAAGAGCTAATTAGAATGCATTAACAAACAGATCACTCATTACATATATCTGAAGGCATATCAAAAGTAATTCATACAAATGAACACAACCTACCATGTTCACAATCCAAAACATAATCCTGATCATAGATAGCAAAAAAACTTGAATACTTCACCAATGCATCAAAGCCGACACAAATAAACTCTAAGCATCATAAACAAAGTAGCATCAGCAACATATTCAACCATTTCAGCAACCAATAGCACCTAAACAAACACTACACCTGCCATCGACCAAAACTTCAAAATTACACAAATACTAATAACTACACCAAATCACATCTAGCAACTAAATCTACTTCATCAAAAAACTCTTATCATACACCATAAACAATATTCTCAAATATTTAGCTAACTACAATGCATTAACAAACACTACATCCACCAAAACGTTAAAATCACACAAATGCTAAAACATAAAATTCACGTCAAAACATTTAAACTATCTAAATACAATTTATATAATCTCTAGATAAATAAAAACTACATTTCTTATCAACCCATTTAAAATACTTTCTAAACCAAATCAAATCTAGCAAATAAATCTAACAAACATAAAAATAAACAAAAAAACATTAAAAAAGAAAATAAAAAATACTACCTTAACAAAGTTACCAAGAGTCTTGGTACTCCCCCTAGACATAGTAAACACATCATCAATCCCAGCAAACTGCAACACCTTCTTAGGAACCCTAGCAGCCACAATCCCAGCTCCACGTGGCGCAGGCACCAACCTCACAGTAACACTACCACATTTCCCAGTCACCTTAGTAGGCACAGTATGCACTTTCCCAATCTTATTCCCCCAATACCCTCTCCTCACAGGAATCACAGACAATTTAGCCAAAATAATCGCCCCCCTTATAGCAGTCGCCACTTCCTTACTACACTTAACACCCAACCCAACATGCCCATTACTGTCCCCGACCACGACAAAAGCCTTGAACCTAGTACGCTGACCCGCACGTGTTTGTTTCTGGACAGGCATGATTTTCATAACCTCGTCTTTTAAGGAAGGGAGGATTTGGTCTATGATTTGGTGTTCTTTGATGGGGAGGGAATGGAGGTAGATTTCTTCCAGCTTTGAGATCTTGCCGTCTTTTACGAGACGGCCGAGTTTTGTGACGGGGACCCATTTTTCTTCTTCGGCTTGGCGTGGGCCGCGGCGACGGCCGCGGCCTCTGTCGCCTCCTCTGCCACCGCGAGCACCGCGGTCTCCGCCGAAGCCTCGACCGAATCCTCCGCGTTCTCCGCCTCTTTCTGCCATGGTTGGTTTGTGGTTGAGGGTTTGGATGTGAAGTGTGTGTGTGTGTGTGTGTGGGTAAATGAGAGTGAAACCCTAGTGTGGCGAGATAAGGTGTTTATATATGTGAAATGGTGCTAGGGTTTGTTGATGGGCTTGGGGTTGTTGAATGGGCTTTTCTTGGGTTTTATATTTGGTCCATATTTTCCATCATATTTTTAGTTGAGGTTTCATTTCTTTTTTTGGTTTGTTTCGTTAAAAAAAAAAAAAAAAAAAAAAAAAAAAAAAAAAAAAAAAAAAAAAAAAAACTGAAATATGTGAAATGTCTCTCTAAGTAAGAAAACATTTGTCCAAGTTTTATTAATCTTGCAATAACTTCTGACGTGATTGAGTATTGTTATTGTAAACTGAAGAAGATAAACTATATTGGTCCTCCGAAACCAATTTATAAGACCTGTTTACTTTCAGCTTAATAGGCATCACCGACGAAAGGAAAATGTTGTTCTCCCCGACCAATGACAACAACAACCAAAAAAGACCTACTTGCTTTTATATTCACTTAATTACAAACAAACAAACCAATAATAATAATAATAATAATAATAATAATAATAATAATAATAATAATAATAATAAATAAGCCCCCTTAGTCTATATGTTAATGTTATTGGCCCTCCACAATGAGGTTTTCCAAAGCGATATGTTAACCAATTGTCATTTTTGCATAGTCCCTTTACTAGTTTAAAATGCACTAGTATAAGGTTTTTCTTTTTTTAACAAGCGGTACAATGTTTAGGGTGGTGGGAGTACCTGCGGGGAAGCACGGTGAGGGGTGGAACCCCGCACGGGAACACCGCCGCCTCTCGGTGTACCCCGCACGGGGAGGTGTTTTGGGTGACCACAAACCGCACGGGAAGGCTTGATTTTTTTAACGTTGGAGGGTAAATTTGACTGTTAGGAAGAGGAGCGTTTGGGGGCAACGGTTATTTTTTTTGTTGCTGATGGTAGAAAGCAAAAAAAAAAAAAAAAAAAAAAAAAAAGTCAACGACAGCTCTAAAAAAAATTGCAGGCGGCTGGAAGAGTGGAGGAATGGAGGAAGAAGACAGCAAAAAAAATACTAGTAGTATATATATTTTTGTTGGGTTGAGTTTTTTTTAATTGGGCTAAGTTGTTGGGCTATTCAATATGGGTTACTGCATTTGTATTCAATTGGCTTTTTTTTTTTTTTTTCTTTTTTTCTTTTTTTTTAAATTTTAATAGAATAAAAAAAAAATGAAGTGAGTGAAGTGTGAGTGAAGTGGCGCCTCCAAAAATGAAGTGAGTGAAGGGTGAGTGATGAAAAAAGTAGGGAATGATGTGGCGCAAGAGGATTGATTGAGAGTGAGTGAAAGGAAGGGGTGTGAGTGATGTACTCCCACCACCCTTAGTATAGACCATCAATTTAGTTAACACTTGCAGACCTATGACTAAAACTGGTCTAGCTCATTTTTCGTAAAATAAACATTACATGTAACACAAGCTTTTGAAAAAGTTGCATTTAATAACATTGAAATATTTAATTAAACTAGACGAGTATCCGTGCATACCAACGTGATTTTATAGCGACAAATAGTTTATTCATAAAAAAAAAAGTTTATAGGTTATGAATGAAAAATAATAAAAGTTTGAAGATTTGTGAATTAAACATAATGTTTTGAAACCCGGTTTGACCCTGGTGGGTCAACCGGTTGAACAGTTCCGGGCAAAAAATTGGTCGATTTAAATCGGGTCAACTTGCTAGGTTGGGTCGAAAACAGGTCAAATTAAACCGGTTCAACCTGTCGGGTTTGAAGCGTCCCGGGTCAACCCGGTTTGTGATTTGTATTAATTGGTTGTAATTAATTTGGTAGATATGTTTTTAATTGGTTGTACAATGTGAATAAATTATTGTACTTTTAAGTAATTGGGTATTTTAATAAAAGTATTAATTACATTTCATAATTTCCTTTAATAATTTTTCAATTTTCCACACAATTTTTAGTATAGATATTGAAAATGAAATGTTATACTAAACAAAAAAAATCATGTGGTTCTCGGTAATAACGATCAATCATAGGTCTGCATAGGGGTGAGCAAAACCGACCCGATCCCGAATCCCGTCCCGATCCCGAGTCCCGATTCTTGTCCCGAAACCGAACCGACGTCAAACGGGTCGGGACTCGGTTTGAGTTTTTCGGCTTGTCGGGATTTGGGATTGTCGGGATCGGGTCGGGACGGGCCAAAAACCGAAAAACAACAAACAAAACCGAGAAAACCGACCGATCCCGTCCTGTCCCGAAACCGAACCGAGCTTAATCGGGTCGGGACTCGGTTTGTGTTTTCCGGCTTGTCAGGATTCGGGATATTTGGGATCAGGTCGGGACGGGTCGGGAGAGGCCCGATGCTTAGCCCTAGGTCTACACATTTCTAAAAAGAACAATGTACGTTGGTTATGTTTGGCGCAAAGTTTTTTGGATTTTTTTTGGAGCGATGAGCGGTGAGAATAAGCTTTTTGATTTTTAGTGTTCATTTGGCATGAGAGCTGTGAGCTTTACTATTTTTTTAGAAAAACTCATTTTTCCAATGTTTCTTTATGAAGCTGTGAGCGGTGAGCAGGTACACATTTTCGAATTTCGTTATTTATCTCTAACATTTTTATTAAATGTCGTTTGCAAACATATTTGCACATAACCTCTTGGGTCTCGTCCAAGTGATTGGTGAAATTATACGCTATTCAACTATGATTATAAATTTAGCAGTAGATGCTTCTCTGAACTCAACAAAGTATCTATTGTATTACAATGATATATATACATACTATCACTACCACATCTTTGTTTTGCATACAAATTACCAAGCTACGATAACTATATGTATGCCGCATATCCTGGTTGATCTTGAATAATGTTTTTCGAGCATTGTGGCTTAACCTTTCCTTTAAGAGTTACCTTAGCATTGGTGCATTTGGCCTTAGCTTCACCATCACCCTCCATACTAATGTCGATATCTTGCAACACAATTCCTTGACATGGATGGCCTTTGCTGCAATCGAATGTTATTGCCTCTTTATTTTTGCTAGTTCCAGTAATACTTTGGTAAGTCACATCTTTTATTTCGACAGCCGAACTCTGCAAACCATTTCAATTGTTATAACAAAGCATAAAAAAGAAATTAGACAAACATATGGCACTCCTAAATATAACATGGTTGGATAGTGTGACATTTTTCTCTAATATTGTTTGACTTTGATATTTATGTTATCCTATAAGTTGGCTGCAAATCTAATGACTGTTATGTTTTTGCTAAAACAAGTTATTTCAAGAAATCTTTTAATATTATGACCTGTTCTTTGCAAGGTTTATCTTGATCACAGTACTGTTGGTCTATAATGATAGGGTTCTTCACATTCTTCATCTTGATATTTTTAAATTTAATATTGGTTGCCTTTCCTGATCCACCCTGCAATTATAACAAAGGACACGTTAATGACGTCGTAATTGTAACAATTCTTCTTTTTCAAACAAAAAAATTGCTTGTAAAGTAGTAAAATTCCATCTGATGTGTCATAAGTTTGAATGTGTCAATCTTCCATTGCCTAATACATTAGAACTACATATGTATCTATGTATGTGAATGAAAAAAGTTTCACTTTACGACATATGTTTTTCGAATCTATTGATAATTAGAGATACGGATGAAACCTTTTTTACTAGATGTCAAAAGTGCTTGTTAAGTTTGTCTGCTATAACTTGAAATCGCGTATGATTCACCTACTTACCTGCCAAGTTTTAATTCTAACACCATTTGTTGTTCCAGTAAGTTTTGCGCCATCTACTGTGATATCTGAAACATAAGCTTCTGTATTGTGGTCACCAAGGCTACCGATACTGAATCAACAAGCATACATACAATTATTAGTATGCATTTCAGCAACCATCCTATTATCAGTATGCATATCAAATGAGAAAAACTATTTAAAAATCTTTGAATCAATAAGTTAACAAGTCATAAATAGATATGTTATCTTATCTACCATTGAAAAAATGAGTCAACTTTGCTTATTGTTACTCATAGTCATCAAACTTATATGATAGCTTAGTCAAAAGGAAACAAGTCAAACAGGTTAGAATCACCCATTGTTTAATCAACTGTTTACAACCTCAGTAATTTATTGATTTTCTGACAATCTTAAATATTACACATGCGAACTGATCTATCTTCTATATTTTGAAACCTAGAAAAATATAGAGAACAAAAGATCAGACAAAAAAGCTAACCCAACAGTATGTATAATTCCTAAAAATGTGTCCACTTTGACCCATTACTTAACAGGTTTAAGTAACCTTCTTTTCCAAGCATGGGCGAACTGCATATTTCAAAGGAATAAATGAAGATATGACATACCTAATCCCATGGCCAGGTCCGCACGTTATACCAGTGGCTCGAACATTTGTTGATCCGGTCTCAATCGAAATGCAATCATCTCCTTCATTGGTAATGGAAAAAGGTCATACTAAACACAAACTCAAGCTTGATATCTCTAATTAACTTCAGTATATGTATCTCTAGGGACATTTTTAACCTGTTAACTACTATTGGTAGCTCATATCAACTATAGAAATTTAACAATAATTATCGAAAACTAAGCAAAAAAAAAAAAGAACCTGTTCCTACGCTAGAGTCAGATACGATGATATTTTTGGTGTGAGTGATATGAATTCCGTCAGTGTTGGGGCTATCTTCGGGTGCAGTCACTTGAAGCTTTGAAACTTGGACATTCTCACAATGGTCGAAAGAAATATGCATTTTTTGTGCGTTTTGGATCTTTAGGTTCTTCACTGTCAAAGATTTACACCTGTGAAGCGTTAATGCCTGCCATTTGCAAACAACAGTTGTTTGGTTAGGATATTAGTATGACATATAATATATATAGGCATACCTTTGAACATTAGAACTTTGTTCAAAGTTAGTTTTTGTGTTAATTTTTCACAATTTACCTATTTTAAAAAACTTCTTGCATATTTTTCTTTGTTAAATAATAAATAAAAAAAAATAAAAAAAAAAAGGGAAAGAAAGAAAGAAACTAGTACAAGTTTACAATAGCAATGAGATAAAACTATTGAGAAATATACTCATTCGTCAAAACATAACAAGAAAGGATCAAATGGATATAGAACATACCGTTGGGGCATCCTCGCATGGCTGCATACATTCATTTGTTACCCACAAAAGGAAATATAAGCAATTAGTAACATACCAATATACGCATAATATGTTATCTAGTATGTTACGTTTAACACATGGCATAACATTATGCCTTCATTAAATCTCTTTAAAACAATATTGTCTTCTAAGTCATACATTGCAAACTCAAATGGGTTAGAAGCTGAGATAGTGAGATACATTTGTCAGGCTCTCATCTAATAGTATATATAAGTAAAAGTTTAGACATATGTCATGTCAAATAACTTGAATGATTTCATGAATTGAACTTCAAACCCATTCTAGAGATTTTTTGTCTGTACCTCTTTTTACCCATTCAAAGAGAAGAGGGCGGATTATTCACATGTGTGTATATATGCATGTGTATGGAAGATGTTAATTAACTAATAATCACTTACACGCGACTTATCAACTTTGCAAGAAGTTTTCCACCAAATGTCCCCATTTCCGTCAATAACTCCACCTCCTTCCAACACAAGGTTGTCAACTCTCTCTACTGTAAGCCAATGCGTCTTATCTTTCTTATACTTTGATTTTTCAGGTGTAGCTAGAATAGTTCCCGCAACCTGCAAGTATTCATCAACTTATCGTCTTTGGAAAAAAATTATATATTTTTTACAACTGAAAGCAAGATGCAGAGATAGAAGACACAACCAAATGGGTGTTTGGGATTACTTATTAAAAAACCAAAATAAGTTTCTTGAGGTATTTGATAGCTATAAATCATTCTAATTGATATCTAAGATACATCTGTACATATCAAAGTCTACATCAGCTATTGTTTTAACAAGTGATCCTTAAAGGGAATTTTATACGCACAAATTAAGAAATACACACAATAACTCAACGATAAAACATAAGAAATTAAAGTCTAAACCTGCATGGTTATAGGAGCTTTGCAAGCACCCTCAAACTTAATTTGCTTAACAAGGTACTTCTTGTTCTTAGGTACACTAAAAACAGCTGCTGTTTTAGACGAACATGCTTCCTTCCATGCCTTCTGGAATGCCTAGGATAACACATTTACGAAACATACTTTAGACATTATGAGTTTGTATATGTACAATAATCAAAATAAGTTCATGTTGGTACATATATGCATGCATGTAGCTTGAAAATTTAAGTACATATCATTAAGAGAGAAAACTACAGTAATATCCAGAGGTCATTGTCAATTTATTATGAAGTATGGTTACATCGTTCAATTAAAGAGCTTGATTAATACTAGTTATAACCAAAAAAGTATGTATACAATGGAACTAAACACAGCACAACATATGGACAATGTTGGAAAACATAATTATGTGTACCTTTGTATCGTCTGTTTTGCCATCACCTTTAGCACCATAAGAATCGACACTAAATGTTTTGGCTGAAACTTGATCAGTATCACCAGAAGCATTTGGGTACTGAGACGTGAAAACTTCAACCGTTTTCGTATACCAAGTATAGGGCCTATAGGCTATTGACAGACTTGATTCGTCGTGAACATTTTCATGGTCACGAAAAGTGTGCCACGAGATGCATAGAAGGGCTAGGATGAAAGCAAAATAGAGAAATGGGGTGTATTCTTTTGAAGCCATTGTAATTGAAATACAAATTTTAAGGTTCTTTAATTTATTGTAGTACAAGAATGATATAACTTTGAATTTATAGACGAATGAAGAAGGGTGGGGGCATGCTACTAGCCAGGTTGCTTGTTATGCAAAACATAGTGATAGGTTTATTTGTTTGAAATTTTGAATGGTAATTAATTAATTATGAACATCACTACTACACAAAAGGTTAGATAGATCACAAGATCCTACTAATGACACCAACAAGGATGAGGTTTCTGGTCGTACAATAGAAGTTAATGAGGATGAGTCGTTAAGCATGTTTTTCATGAATTTTTGTCGGAGCCAGCGCTTCTGATCTAACAATACGTGAGGGTCCTTGAACCAAAAAGTTGTGAATTCAAGTATCATTTCAATTGATTTTTTTAATGTGACACCGATTTTACTAATTAATAAATCAATTCTAAGTAATAATCCAAGATGGTTGGATGAAAAATCTTGTTGGGTTATCTTATTGCTTAAGATTGTGAGTCCTTATATTATTAGATTAGATTGCGCACTTGCGCCTCAGTAGTAACATTATATGCACGATATGAATGGCGATGTATTTGATGTCTCAACGCAAATGTCTTAACATGTATTACGTATAAGAAAAATACTATTTACAAGCCAAGTTGCTTGTTATTCTTTATGCCTACTCTTTCTGGAAACATTTGAAAATAATTGTTGTAAAACATAGTTGATAGGTCTATTTGTTTGAAATTTTGAATGGTAATTAATTAATTATGAGCATGATTTTCATGTATTTTTGTTGAGCCACGTGCTTCTAATCTAACAATACGTGGGTGTCCCTAAATCAAAAAATTGTGAATCCAAGTATTAGGGGGTTGGCAGTGCATGCGGGGAGGCACGGCACGGCAGGCTTCCCCTGCGAGAACACCGTCGCCGGTGCCTTCCTACCGCACGGCAAGCCAAAACTCGGGGAAGTTTATCGCATGGAAAGAAGGAAAAAAGTGAACGTTGGAGAGTTAATTCATTTATTGTTTGTGATAAGTGAAGGGTGAGGGGCATGATGCCAATAAAAAGTGAGCGAGTGAAAGAGAAAGTGGGAGAGTGATGTGGCATAAGGGGATTGGGTGTAAGTGAGTGAAGGGATTTGAGGTGAGGGGTGTGTTGCCAACCCCCTTAGTTCAATCGATTTTCCAAAGTCTAACATGATATCAAAAGTAAAAGTAACTTCTAAGACCGGATGAGTTACCCAATATTGTCTTTCACGATGTATAAAGAGGTTGAGATGTAGACAGCCTTACCTATACCTAAAGTGTAGATGCTGCTTCGGGTTCTACCAAAGATAGAAAAGGACCTCCGGCCTTAGAAGGGGTAAGGATCGAACCCTTTACCTCTGCTTCCTAACGTGATATCGATTTTACTAATTAGCAAAACAAAGATGTTGTTCAAATTGCTTAGGAACAATAAATCAATTCTAAGCAATAATCCAAGATGGTTGGATGAAAAATCTTGTTGGGCTATCTTATTGCTTAAGATCCATCGTTTAACATCAGCCCTTATATTATTAGATCAGATTGCGCACTTTCGCCTTTGTAGTAACATTATATGTACGATATGAACGGCGATGTATTGATGTCTCAACAAACAAACGACTTAACATGTATTACGTATAAGAAAAACGTAAGACTACATTAGTTGGTTGACCAAGGCATACAAATGCATGTATTGCGCACTTGCGCATCAGTTATAGGATTAACATGTATTGCGCACTTGCGCCTCGGTTGTAGGATTAACATGAGACAACACCACAATTTTCATTATACTTTGTTTCATTTATCATTTGGTTTTTGACATTTTTGCCTACTAATTGACAGGGTATTTCAGTCTTCCGTCACATACCCAAACCAAATAACTCCCCCTCCACCCTGTTAGACAATGAAACACCCGTAGGAGATACGTTTTATTAATACGATATATATATAGGCAATACATAAAGAAACCCTAATGGATCCAACCCACAAGTCGGGTTTGAGCCAACTTATTCTTTAATACTCTCCTGCAGTTCGAGCGGCAAAATCGCGAAAGCTCGAATTAGAGTAGTAAACTAAGAAAGCAAATTTAAAACAATAAACCAAAATAAAACGGGATAACCCAAAACCAAAATAAACGAAGAAAGCAAATTCGACACCAACAAAAGTCGTCTCGGGAATTGATACCCTGGATTTGACACCAACACAAGTCGTCTCGGGAATTGGTACCCTGGATTCGACACCAACAAAAGTCGTCTCGGGAATTGATACCCTGAATTCGACATTAAAAAAAAAAAAAAAAAAAAATTTTTTTTTTTTTTTACAAAAACATTACTTCATTCACACAAACAAACAGCGTAACTTTAGAAATGGGCTTGAGTGAACCAGTAGGCGTATGAGACCAAATAAGAGAAGTAAGCATGACCGAGTATATCCAGCCATGATGCATGATAGCCAAGTGTAGATCTGCTTCTTCTTCAACCATAACTTTTGACTAAATTAGTCCAACCAAAATTTAACCACAAACAAGACGATCCTTAATTTTTTTTTTATTTTTTTGTAGAATGAAAGTGACGGCTACTTTTTATGATTAGGGTTTGACGGAGCGGCCTAAGGGAGGCGGCTCAAGATAGCCACCTAGGTTTAAGGATCAGACTTGCTCCGATACCATGTTAGACAATGAAACACCCGTAGGAGATACGTTCTATTGATACGATATATATAGAGGCAATACATATTGAAACCCTAATGGACCCAACCCACAAGTCGGGTTTGAGCCAACTTATTCTCTAATACACACTATGTTTTTGAGGAGGTTAGCATAGCTACTTCGGAATTTAACTACACTAAACATGATTCGAATTTGAGACTTATTGTATTTTTTTTTTCGGGTCATGATACACAAGCTTTATGCATGGCTCCGGTTAAGTGATTAGTTTCATGTTTTTCTTAATTAACTCACATTTTTTTAATATACATAATCATGAAATTTGATCATCTCTAACACTTATGAAGTTATGATCACAATCTTTCATATAATATGAGAACACACAAAATGAAAAATCAATTCTCTAAGAGGATTTTATCTAGACCAGTAGAAGAGCTTGATTTTGTGAGGGCTTACTTTTGAAATCAAGCCTCGTGACTGGACCATAAAAGTCAAAATTGGCTTCAATTTGATCAAACTCATCAAAAATTCATCTGGTAAAATAAAAATGTATATAAAAAAAACATGTCTTAATTTTGTAAAAATAAAGGAGTATGTTGATATAAATAAATGCCTAAAAACGTTATTCATATCTTTCAATGTCTCTATGTTTTGATAATCACAAAACGAAAACTCATCAAACCAAAGATCAAGACGTAAATAAGTATTTAGTAGTAAATGCTCACTTTTACCATCTAATCACTTAAGGTATGAATAAACAAAGTGTCTAATGCATTATAAGATAAAAGGAACATTTTTATTAATCACTAGATTTTTATAAAATGTCACAAAACATCTTATATCTTTTATAAAACATTTTTGGAATTAAAATAATATGTTTAATTCATTATAAATATATGAATTCAAATTTTCAACCAAAAATGGCAAATCTAATCCAGAAAAACCTTTCCCACAAAAAGACAAAGCTGGGCAACGTTCTGGAGGGGCGGCCCCCTTAATTAACCAGGCGGCCCCCTTAATAATTAAGGGGACCGACCCCTAATTAAGGGGACCAGCACGCTCCTAATCCCCCCAGCTCTGCCTTTAAATACTGGTTCATTCCACTAATTTTTCTCACCTTTTTGCACTCTAAACATTCTGATCTAAAACCCCATTTCTACCTTCTATAATCCTTTGATCATATATACATTAATCTTTGTTTCAAAGTGATTCAAGCCTCAACACTCAAGTGCAAAGAGAAGAATACTTCTATCATTCAAGACTAGAAGTATTACAACTTAGTATCATCTTGCTATCTAAGTTGTTTGTTCATTTCATCTTGTAAATCGTTCATTCTTTGGTGTATAAGGTGTGCATATTAGTTAGTTAGATTTAGACTTGTTGAAGGTGTTAAGTGGTACAAGAAGTGACGAAGTAGAGGTGGTTAGGAATAGTGGTAGGAAGTATAAGAAGTTATAATACTTTGAAGTGGTGGTGAGTAGTAAAGATATAGAAGCCGTATCGTTGTGTAGAAACCTTGAAGTAGCAAAGACGTTGAAGCCTTAGAGTAGTGAAGACATAGAAGCTTTTATAGTAGAAGAAGCCTTGTTGCGGTTCATAGATTAAAGCCCTCAAGTAGTGACGTAGAAGTATTGAAGTTGTGAAGACATAGAGGTTTGGAAGTTGTGAAGAAGCATTAGATTTGAAGTAGTGAAAAGATAGAAGTTGTGAAGGTGTGAAGACATAAGTGTTGTGAAGAAGTGTAGAAGGAATAAAAGGGTGTGAAGAAGTTGTGGTGTGTTTGAAGTTGTGAGATTAGTTCTATCTAGGATTAGAACTCGATATTTAGCTTTGTGTCGTTAAATTGGTGTAAGCTAAGGTGTGTACGGTTTTCTCCGCCATAAGGGAGCATATTGATTTAGTGAAGAAAACTCTCGAATTCGGTGGTCGGGGAGTTGAGTAGGGCAAGGAGGGTGTCCTTGTAGCCGAACCACTATAAATCGTTTGTCTCTCAGTTTGATCTTTCCATCTCTCACTCTTTGCTTGCTTACTTACTTACATATTGCATATAGTTATAATTGTTTATATTGTGCATATATTGATTTCACATAAAGATCAAATTAAGTTTCACTCACAACGCTAAACTTATTTAAACCAAACTAAAAGGATATATACATACATATATATATATATATATATATATATATATATATATATATATATATATATATATATATATATATATATATATATATATATATATATATATATATATATATATGTGTGTGTGTGTGTGTGTATATATATATATATATATATATATATATATATATATATATATATATATATATATATATGTGTGTGTGTGTGTGTGTGTGTGTGTCTGTGTCTGTGTCTGTGTGTGTATGTAATAAACAACTTTGTAGTTTTCACTCAACAACTTTACTTAGTGGTGTTTAAACAATTATAGTGAACAAACTCAAATCTATATTTTTAAATCAAAGTTTTTATAAACTCGAACATCTCTTTTTGAAGCAAACTTTTATAAAACGAAAAAGACGTAAAACTATTCAACCGCCCCTTCTAGTTTTCCACAATTGGTATCAAGAGCCACGTCAAGCAAGATTTTTGAAATATATTGTATTTTAAAACTTGTAACGATCTATGAAATTTGTAAAATATTTAGAAGGGGGATTTACGCAACAACTACCATTATTTGAAAATGATCATTTTCTTGAATGGAAAAATAAATTTGAAAATTATGTGAAATCAATAGATCTTGATCTTTGGCATATCATTTCAATTGGTGATCTTCAACCAACTAAAATGGATTTTGAAAATCAATATAATCATCTTCAAACATAGATTGATAAAAACACTAAAGCTAAATTAATGATTTATAAAACTCTGCCAAGAGTTGAATATGAAAGAGTATTCTTTTGTAAAACGGCAAATGATATTTGGAAATGTCTCTTAAAATTTCACCAAGGGAAATATATAACCAAAGATGATAAACTTGATGTTGCACAAGAATTAGTCACTCTAGAAAATTTGATAGATAAATATTTAGTTGAAATAAACACAAGTACTACTAGTTCAAATGTGATTATTGAAGGTATCAATAACGAAGAATACATGAGCCAAATCCGAAGAAAGAGTGTAAATAAATCATAGAGCGACAAGAACGAAGAAGATGATGAAAATATGGCTTGTAAAGATATTCATATAAATGAAAATACAAGTATTTATGGCAAGGACTACATGCGCCAAGATCTAAGTGAACCTACAAATAAAACATGAAGCGACATGGACGATGAAAATAATCATCGTATAGCATGTGAAGATTGTAAAACTACAAATAAGGTACAATCCGAAACCAAACATTTTTGCTATGATCAATTTATATTAGAGTTTTCAAAATGAGAAAACTAATTCAAACATTTTTGCAACATAGACCCAAAAACCATTTTGAAAAATGAATCTTCAATATCCGTTGGAAGTAACTTTGAAAAAGAAATAATTTTAGAAGATAAAATGTCTAGACTTGAAAGTAATATTGAAATTGATCTTGAATGCAAAAATTGTCAAGACTACAAACATGAAATTAAAACGGAAAATGAAAAAGCAAAAGTATTAGCTAAATTTGAAAATAGCTCTAAATCTTTAAAATATCTACTTAATATTCAAAAGTCATTTAATGATAAAACCGGCTTAGGATTTATGCAAATGATCCTTCTACAAATAAATCAAGGCAAATAAAATTTATAAAACCTAGTAGAGAAATTTAGAATTTATATTTTTTGCATCTATTATTTATTACTTAAGTTAAGAAAGTCATTGTTTGTTCGTTAAGATAAACTATTGATGAATTCTTGTACTCCTCGGCGACATCCTCATCATGTGCATTTAAATGCAATAGATGTCCTCAACTAACCATCTCGGACCCATGAGAATCTGGGTACCAAGTTGTTTTTCATGATTAGGTAGTAAACGAACGAAGAGACGTTTTAATGGATCGCTCACTTTCATATCATACATATGAAGACTAGTGATTCATATTACCTTGATTCACATTCTACACACGATTTGAAAATGACGTAGTTGCGGCTATTAAAATAATTGATGATAAGATCTTCACTATTGGAGTGTTGATTTTGTGATGAATTCTTTACTACCTCAAGATGAAGGATTCAAACGCAATTATCTTTGACAAACACGACTCATGATGCTTGAAGTGATCTACTACGTGTTTCGGATCAAGCTACCTTGATCTTTAATAGCGTTGGGTTAATACCTTGCTACTTTGTCATGCTTTGGGCAGACATTGAAGATGTTAACCAACACTCACATGCCTACTCATAATGAAAAACTGGACCTGAGGTAAGTTTTCTTTTCAAAAACTCATTAATAACACACTATATCAAATTATGCCATAATTAGTTTATAAATATGCTTAAGTTTGTAGGTTGCCTTGTTCATATATCATTAATGTTACTAATATATGTATACTTGAAATTAGTTTAGTTGAACCTCTTGATTTTGGGTCTATTTCCCATTTTCTTATTCATCATTGAATTTGGAAATCATCTATGACCACTAGTAGAATACTTATCATTTAGGACAAATGACCATTCTAGTAGCAATAATAGATATGTTATAATATAACTAATGATTAAGATAAGTTAGTATTAAATACAATGAAGAAATTGGTGTGTATATGTGTTAATCTTGCATCCATAGATGATTGGTTTTATCCTTCTCAATTATATTACATTAAGCCCATTAGATTATGTCATCACTTATCCATGTCTTTAGCTATCATACAAGGTGATTATATGTGACAACGGGCTCAACCGATTCTCTTGAACATGATATCTTTTAACATACTTTATAAATCCATAACTAGTGATTCTTGCCATCAAAAATCAAATATCATGCATAAAACCTCACATTTTGAAAAATAATTTTTCAAATAACTATTTCATTCTTCTTCAAATAACATATTTGACTATAAGCAATCACAACTTTATTTTAATCAAAATCAAGATTGGGAAAATTTCCTTATCTATTTTGTCAACATCTCATGAAGCAGGACCCAATCTATTTCTCTCAAATATACACTTGAATTTACTTTGAAGCATTGTTGAATAATGATAAAAACGTTTTCTTATGCCATCTATGAAAATCTCATATTTGTCATAAACGTTTGTGAACATTACACTCATAACAAATCCAAGTCATTTCAAGAGAATCATGGTTTGCACATATAAATCTTGCTTGCAACAAGTCCTAAATGACCTTACATTCATACCTCTCCTTTTATTGCACATAGGCACTACTTAAAATCAATGAACTAGTTCATTAATCTTATTAGTTAATCATAATATTAACATGATTTGTTGTCTCACAACTTATATAATGTAATTGTTTGATAAGTAGGTTGCATGCTATTTAAAAGGAAAATGCTTGTTTTCTTAATCCTTGCATATAATTTGTTTTATATGTATGACTAGCATATCCTATATTGCCTCAAAGAGTGAACTCACTTAAAACCAAACCCAAACACATAACCTTCCCTAAAAATTTCTGCCAAAAACCCACTTTTGGTAACCTGAAAAACACCAGATGGGCGGCCCCCTTAAATTACAAGGTGGCCCCCTTAATTATTAAGGGGACCGACCCCTATTTAAGGGGATCGGCCATGTGAAGGTCGGGGTTCCTGTTTTCTTTATCAATTTTTGACCCACTTCACCCTATACTTCCCAAAATTCACAAACACATTTTGTCCTAAACTATCTCTCAAAATTTACATTCCTAAACCACATTTTTCCTACATTATAAATACCTTCACTTCATCATAAATGCTCATCCATCCAAACATGTCATCTGATGCGTGGGAACTGCACCAGACTTTACCTCTCAAGGGATCTCGAGAAGCTTACAACTCCCACCAGGCAGTGTACCTGATCGTTGTAGTATAGTATAGTGACAAGTATCGGGGGATTGATCGTTCAACTTAGGAATAGTGTCGCTAGGATTAGAAAGCCTAAAAACCAGGTCTAGAGGTGAGGGATGATTCTTTTTGTATTTTTATGTTTTTAGAAAAGCAAAAAAATCTCGGGTATTGGAAGAGTGGGCGGAATTAGTTGCTAATCAACTAACCCAATGACTAAGATGCAATCAAAATAAAATAACAAAAATGAAAATAAACTAAATTAACTAGTGGTGTGAGCAATATATGGGAGAATTGTGTTTACTTAGATTTCACTACTCCCTAGATATCTTTTACAGGTTAATTACTAGTTACAGTTGCGTGGATGACGGATTATATTCCTTAATACCATTCATGGGGTGGCGTACTTACTTCCCCAATCCTATAAGCTCCTACTTCACTCCTATGCCGAGCCGGCTAAGAAGCTCCTAACATGGGATCACTAGAATTCGCTCATGCATTAAATACAATCATAAAAACCTAGTACACATTGGTTCATGTTTCTTAAGACGTTCAAGCAAGTTACAAAATGGAGATCTGCCAGTTTTCTTAAGCCTAACATTGAAATCATTCATCCATTACAACTATAAACAAGCAATCAACCTATAATTAACATCTAGGTTTCATTACATCTAAGCAAACACATGAAAGATCTAGCCTAGCATGTTAAAATCAAGACAAGCACAAGATATATTCAAACAACACATAGACATATTGAATGAATTGAAAGAAGACTTATCTTAATTGAACATGAAAGGTTTCAAGGGGTGAAAACCCTTGAAAATACTGTTACAAACGACCTAGGGTTTATTAGGTTCGGCCCTAGTATTCTCCACACAAGTTCCTCTTTTAATGAATGAAAATAGAAAAGTATATATAGATTTTGTGAGGTGACGGCGTCAAGAGTAAATTTCTGATGCCGTCATCTCGCCGCCAATAAAGTTCTCGGACTGCCTAGATCTGGGTCTGACGCCGTCATGTGTAATCCTTCTTCAGGCCATCACCAAAATAACTCTTGACGCCCTTCTTCTGACGCCTTCAGGTTTTCTCTGGGTCGTCATAGATTTTGCTCTTGACGCCGTCATATTTTCCTTCGTGACGCCGTCAGGTACTGTTCCCAGCATGGAAAATTAAGTCTTTGCCATTTTCTTCACTTTTATGCTCCAAAAACGTCCAAAATGCTTCCTTTTCCAGAATTAACTCCCAAAGTACCTAAAATCACAAAAGGAACGATTTAGGGCCATATTTGATCAAATAAATTCAATTCCGGGCTTAAATGACCCCCTAAAAACGGTTCATTTTTCGCCTCATCATATACCCTTACACTTGAGATTTTCTTGTCCTCAAGTAAATGCGCTTTTATTCTAGTCAAAATACAAGTTAAGGGTCATTTAACACTAATATAAAAGTAATTACAACAAATAATCGTTCCACTAAAGACCAAAGACAAGCACGGAGGTCATACACTAGCACCTCACAAATAGTGTTTAGATACTCACATCTCTCGGGTGTAATAAAGTAATATCACAATATGGAAATGGAAAACATCTCTCACTACCTGTCATAGCAAAATAGATTACCATAGGCTTGGGAAAGGATCAAACCTCCACCACATGACGTAAGCACCTAGGATAAACTATCAAAGAGGTCTTTTTAAAGGGTTGTAATGTTAGGTATAGGGATATGAAATACACGGTTATGTTGGATATAGGCAATCTTTACTGGTGGCGAGTTAATAATCTTAGTTAATTACATGTACAATATGGCATTCCTAAGCCAAGACTAGACTCGACTTAAGCTAATAAATGAAAAATAACAAAAATATAAAATAAACATAGAATGAAACGGGATGGTAGTCCGTATGTTTTTTCTCTTTTCTTTTTCTATTTTTTTTTTCTTTTTCTTGATTTTTCGATTTTTTTTGCATACACTTTTACCCTTCCATCCAAAATAATACATAGTAGGGAATGAACATTCCCCTTACACTTGAATTTTTACATACTTTACAATAAATTAATCTAAAGACTCGAATCAAGATAATCAAAACACTTGGAGTACTTTTTAAGATTAACGTACATATGGGGGTAATAATATGATGTTCTTCCCCATTACTCCATAACATAAGTACTTTACCCATGAGTCCCAATCGTCCCAAAATAATATGTACAAGGATATGACTCGACTTAGCAACCATGTAATCAATTAGATAATTAACTAAGAGTTTAAACAAATAACAATAATGCACTAAAAATGAGTGCATACACGGAAGGCTAAGGCGATTTGGTTGTACATTTAAGTGGGTTGTAACAAATTCTTCCTTTAAGTAAGATGCTTAAAGTTAGAAACGAAAAGATAGGCTTGGAGGGGTGTACTAGGGGTTTCGTGTACTAAAAATGAGTACAACGCTAAGGTGTGGGAAAAATTAATTGACTTTACTAGCCAAGTAATATGACTTAAATGGTCAAGTAATTATGATACGGGTTTAACACAAGGGTGATCCTAATGCCTCTTATCATGTTGTAAATCCTACTACACGAATGTAATCTCACTAGCGGTCTCGGGATGCATCACTAACGCAAGTTCTAGAATCTAAATGCTACCGGTACACTCATAAGCACTAATAGTAAATGCTTTTCCTATCAAATCTAAAGGCGAACCTCACATATTTGGGTGGAAAATTTTTCTGAATGGTACTGTTTTGTGCTAGTCATACAATCTCCTATCCATGAGACGCTTGCTGTGGCTAAAGTTTCACTCCTAAATGTTGTAAAAAATTTTAAATTTGGCGCTAAAATTGCACTAACAAGTATTTCTCATAGTTTTATTACACATCTACCATCAAATAAACAAACTCAAGCGAAAGTGTATCTGTAAGGTATCATCATTTTACCCTCCCCTTACACTTAGGATGAACATTGTCCCCAATGTTCAAGTAAAGAATGTAAAAGTAAAACAGGTAAAAGAATGAAATCAAATACTCCCCTGATTCGCTCGGTATGGATAATATGGTAACCAGGTTAGATCTTCCTCCAAGAAAATGAACAATCAAAGCTTCCCTTCCAGAATATAAATCATTTTCTTGTCATATATAACCTGTTAAACCTGAGAAAACAAACAAGGCAACCTTGAGTAAAATCGGCGGCAATCTATATATGCTACAAATCCTAGAAAACAAAATAAGATATAATGCTTGCGGAATGATGTTTGCAGATCTCCTGGAGATTATAAAACTAAAAATTCAACAAAAACTTTAAGACTCCGTTAGAAAAACAAAACTGGTAAAATTTCCAGAATTTTACACATGACGCCGTCAGGAATTTCTTCCTGACGCCGTCAGAAGTGATCTGCAGAAATTCTTACGTTAAGTTTCCGGAAAATTTCTGGAAAACTTATGTCCTACTTCCTGGAAAATCCTGCAAAACATCATTATGACTCGATAAAAGCATTTGACTCTAACAAATACGAATATACATGTCCATTTAATATTGTGGGAAATCATGAATGATTTTGTTTCTTAAAAACATATTTGGGGTTTCCCCTTACACTTATCTTTTACGAAATACCTTTGGATGAAGTTAAGACTAAGTCAAACGACAAAATAAAGTATTTTCACCATTTTATTTTTGAAACATGATCTACCAACAATAAAAATAAAGCATGCATACGGAAACAAATAACAATCAAACAAAAAATAAAAATCACACAAAACATGGGTTGCCTCCCAAGAAGCGCTTGTTTTTGTTCGAGTCACGAGCCTGACTCTACCCTTATTTAACGGAAATAGGGGAGGTTTTCCCTACACTTAGGATTAAGTGCGGGTAGAAGTAGCGATACACACCCTTAGGGTGAAAATATGCCTCGTGAGGAAAGTATGGTGGATGAATTATATGCTCAAAGGGGTGTACTCCTATCATCATAATCTTACCAAATTCAATCGGGTTAATGGGTGGATTAAGATTTTCTCCTAGAAAGGGATCATTTTCTATCAACTTCAAGAGATTACTAGTTGGGGATCCATCTTGACCTAATAAACCCTGTTTAAACCCATAATGTTTCTTGTGATCAATCATAAATGGGTGATGTAAGCATGTAAGGTCATTTTTCACTCCTATATTGGCTTCCTCTCTACAAGGTTTAGAGTCCACTACCTTTATCCTAAGACTACCCGGACAACATGGGTTGATGGGTGGGTCGGCTCCTCTTTTGTCTCCTAGATGTATATCTAAGGATGGAAAGTTGTGTGAAGATTGAGGTTCCGGTTCATCAACACTAGGTAATTCCCTAGAACTAAGAGTAAGGTTATCACTACAAGTATTCAAACCTATATCCTCTAGTGGTGTTTGGTACAAGGGTTCTACCTCTATTGGGGCTCCTATAGTCTCTTCTACTTCTTCCGGGTAAGTCACGGGTGGTGTGTATTCCTCAAGTGATGGTGGGAGTTGTGGGGTACTTTGTAGGTTTGTGTTATTTACCTCATCCTTCCTTTTCTCAACATCACCTATATCCTCATCACGTGTTTTAGTAGAATCTAACCTAAACATGTTCCTAAGTATCTCAAATCCTTCTCTAGCCTTTTCAAGTTCTAAGTCTGATTCATAAGAACCTTCTTCAATCACTTGCTTACAATATTCAATTTGCCTAAAGGATTCATCTTTTTGCTCAATATGATCATGTTCGGCTAAATCCTCCTTAATTGTTTCCTCAAGTTGTGATGTATACAAACCCATCAATTCATTGAACTCATGGTTCATGGTTAGGAGGCTTTCCTCAAAATTTTTCCAAAGGGTCTTACAAAAAGGAATTGATCCTAAAAGTGATTGTTTAATATAGGCCACACATGCGCATAACTCATCAAACCTATCAAACTTTACACCCATCTCCTCTTGTATATAGCTAAGATCACTTAAAAATTCATTGGAACAACAGGAAGCAAATCTATCCGAGTAAACTAATTGTTCCTCTATTGTTAATGATCTAAATGGAATCTTATCCGCCATGAAGACAAATGAAAATGGTTTTACAAACAAAGGGCACAAAGAAAAAGATAGACTAAAGGAATCCTATAAAAATAAAAATAAAAATCTCACTAGAAAGGATTCTAGTAAGTAGACCTAATAAAAAGAAATCCTAACCTAGACAATAAGTATTCCCCGGGGCTGCGGCGCCAAAACTTGATGCGTGGGAATTGCACCAGGCTTTACCTCTCAAGGGATCTCGAGAAGCTTACAACCCCCACCAGGCAGTGTACCTGATCGTTGTAGTATAGTATAGTGACAAGTACCGGGGGATTGATCATTCAACTTAGAAATAGTGTCGCTAGGATTAGAAAGCCTAAAAACTAGGTCTAGATGTGAGGGATGATTCTTTTTGTATTTTTATGTTTTTAGAAAAGCAAATAAAAATCTCGGGTATTGGAAGAGTGAGCGGAATTAGTTGCTAATCAACTAACCCAATGACTAAGATGCAATCAAAATAAAATAACAAAAATGAAAATAAACTAAATTAACTAGTGGTGTGAGCAATATATGGGAGAATTGTGTTTACTTAGATTTCACTACTCCCTAGATATCTTTTACAGGTTAATTACTTGTTACAGTTGCGTGGATGACGGATTGTATTCCTTAATACCATTCATGGGGTGGCGTACTTACTTCCCCAATCCTGTAAGCTCCTACTTCACTCTTATGTCGAGCAGGCTAAGAAGCTCCTAACATGGGATCACTAGAATTCGCTCATGCATTAAATACAATCATAAAAACCTAGTACACATCGGTTCATGTTTCTTAAGACGTTCAAGCAAGTTACACAATGGAGATCTGCCAGTTTTCTTAAGCCTAACATTGAAATCATTCATCCATTACAACTATAAACAAGCAATCAACCTATAATTAACATCTAGGTTTCATTACATCTAAGCAAACACATGAAAGATCTAGCCTAGCATGTTAAAATCAAGACAAGCACAAGATATATTCAAACAACACATAGACATATTGAATGAATTGAAAGAAGACTTATCTTAATTGAACATGAAAGGTTTCAAGGGGTGAAAACCCTTGAAAATACTGTTACAAACGACCTAGGGTTTATTAGGTTCGGCCCTAGTATTCTCCACACAAGTTCCTCTTTTAATAAATGAAAAATAGAAAAGTATATATAGATTTTGTGAGGTGACGGCGTCAAGAGTAAATTTCTGACGCCGTCATCTCGCCGCCAATAAAGTTCTCGGACTACCTAGATCTGGGTCTGACGCCGTCATGTGTAATCCTTCTTCAGGCCATCACCAAAATAACTTTTGACGCCCTTCTTCTGACGCCTTCAGGTTTTCTCTGGGTCGTCATGGATTTTGCTCTTGACGCCGTCATATTTTCCTTCTTGACGCCGTCAGGTACTGTTCCCAGCATGGAAAATTAAGTCTTTGCCGTTTTCTTCACTTTTATGCTCCAAAAACGTCCAAAATACCTCCTTTTCCAGAATTCACTCCCAAAGTGCCTAAAATCACAAAAGGAACGATTTAGGGCAATATTTGATCAAATAAATTCAATTCCGGGCTTAAATGACCCCCTAAAAATGGTTCATTTTTCGCCTCATCATCATCTCCCAACAACCAAAGACCCAAGTTTTCAAGAGTTGCAAAGATCTCCGTCAAACCCCTTCGGAGGAGAAAACTTGACTCTTGTCACAACTCAAGTGATGTTGTTCCAAATCAACCAACAACTAAACCTCATACCCACACAAATGATCCATCTCATAACCAATCATCCACTCTTGCCTTCACTAGTGCTCCTTCATGTGATGAGCATGCACAATCCCAAAACAACAATCCTAACCTCATTACCAATACTTCACATGTTGCTCATTCAACAAAAACACCATCTACTCATGAAGCTACTCTTCCACCCATATCATGTTTTCATGATTACCCAAGCTCAAACATGTCTCCACCACTAAGAGTGCCACCACCACATCCTACTACTTCACATGTCATTCCTATGTTGCATGTTCAAACCTTCACCCAAGACAACATTCATGCTCCACCACCATCAGCTTCCTCCGAACACTTAAAGTTCGTTAAGGAGCTAAAAGAAACACATGAGCTTAGTGCTCTTTTAGCATTACATCTTGCTCAACGCAATTTGAATCCACCTCCATCTAGCTCACCCTCATCACCACACAACATAAACCAAATTGAGAAGCATGTCAACAATTGCCCTTGTTGCATATTCCTCCAAAAACAAACAATTGCATTGATTGAGCACTTTACTTGGATTGGGTATCTTCTCACTAGATCTCAACAAACATCATCACTTGAACAACATCAAAACCCTCAACCAACAAACTCAACTCCAAATTCACCTCCTCCAAGCTCAACATCACCAAACTCACCAACATCCATGAAACCAAATATTTACCTCCATTAAGCCATCAACATGATCTCCACTTACCACTCTTACCTAAGCATTCCATATGCTTATACTTTTTATTTTTCAAATAAAACAATTCAACCTTTTTGGGTACAAGCAAGTTTGTTGACACTCTCTATTGGCACAATGAGATATTCTACTTGGTTTAGAATTCTAGTATTATGTATGATGTAACAATGATTATGTGGTTGACATAATCATTTTGAATTAATGAATGTTTTAATATGTGTTCCTAATTCTCCTTTGCCATGCTTATTATTAGTTGTTTTTATGCTATATATATTTGCTTGTGCTTCTAATATTTTTCTTGCGAGTATTTCATAGCTCGAACCCTTGGTGTCCTCAAACGAGGGGGAGCATACATCAAGGGGGAGCTCTCAACTTATCGGCTCAAACCTTTTTGATTCTACAAAAAGGGGAAGAAGTGAATATAAACTCACTAAATACTTATCTAAAAATTAATTTTTGGATTTAATGAGTTTAGGTTTTGTAATCATAAAAAATGGGGAGATTGTTGATATAAATAAATGCCTAAAAATGTTATTCATATCTTTCGATGTCTCTATGTTTTGATAATCACAAAACGAAAACTCATTAAACCAAAGATCATGACGTAAATAAGTATTTAGTAGTAAATGCTCACGTTTACCATCTAATCACTTAAGGTATGAATAAACAAAGTGTCTAATGCATTATAAGATCAAAGGAACATTTTTATTAATCATTAGATTTTTATAAAATGTCACAAAACATCTTATATCTTTTATAAAAAACATTTTTGGAATTAAAAGAATATGTTTAATTCATTATAAATATGAATTCAAATTTTCAACAAAAAATGGCAAATCTAATCCAGAAAAACCTTCCCCACAAAAGGACAAAGCTGGGCAACGTTCTGGAGGGGCGGCCCCCTTAATAATTAAGGGGACCGGCCCCTAATTAAGGGGACCGCCACGCTCCTGATCCCCCTTGCTCTGCCTTTAAATACTGGTTCATTCCACTGATTTTTCTCACCTTTTTGCACTCTAAGCATTCTGATCTAAAACCCCATTTCTATCTTCTATAATCCTTTGATCATATATACATTAATCTTTGTTTCAAAGTGATTCAAGCCTCAACACTCAAGTGCAAAGAGAAGAATACTTCTATCATTCAAGACTAGAAGTATTACAACTTAGTATCATCTTGCTACCTAAGTTGTTTGTTCATTTCATCTTGTAAATCATTCATTATTTGGTGTATAAGGTGTGCATATTAGTTAGTTAGATTTAGACTTGTTGAAGGTGTAAAGTGGTACAAGAAGTGACGAAGTAGAGGTGGTTAGGAATAGTGGTAGGAAGTATAAGAAGTTATAATACTTTGAAGTGGTGGTGAGTAGTAAAGATATAGAAGCCGTATCGTTGTGTAGAAACCTTGAAGTAGCAAAGACGTTGAAGCCTTAGAGTAGTGAAGACATAGAAGCTTTTATAGCAGAAGAAGCCTTGTTGCGGTTCATAGATTAAAGCCCTCAAGTAATGGCGTAGAAGTATTGAAGTTGTGAAGACATAGAGGTTTGGAAGTTGTAAAGAAGCATTAGATTTGAAGTAGTGAAAAGATAGAAGTTGTGAAGGTGTGAAGACATAAGTGTTGTGAAGAAGTGTAGAAGAAATAAAGGGGTGTGAAGAAGTTGTGAGATTGGTTCTATCTAGGATTAGAAATCGACATTTAGCTTTGTGTCGTTAAACTGGTGTAAGCTAAGGTGTGTACGATTTTCTCCACCATAAGGGAGCATATTGATTTAGTGAAAAAAACTCTCGAGTTCGGTGCTCGGGGAGTGGAGTAGGGCAAGGAAGGTGTCCTTGTAGCCGAACCACTATAAATCCTTTGTCTCTCGGTTTGATCTTTCCATCTCTCACTCTTTACTTGCTTACTTACTTACTTACATATTGCATATAGTTATAATTGCTTATATTGTGCATATATTGATTTCACATAAAGATCAAATTAAGTTCCACTCACAACACTAAACTTATTTAAACCAAACTAAAAGGATATATATATATATATATATATATATATATATATATATATATATATATATATATATATATATATATAAGCAAAGGATCACGTGCGGATGTTTTGTTTTAGTGCGGACGTGCGGATAGATCTAGGCCGTCCATTCCAGATCTGATCTTGACTTTTTGTTAAAAAGTCAAGATATACGCAACTATCACGGTACCAAATCACCATTCAAACGATTTTTTAAATTTTTTTTTCCTTTTGAGCGATCCTTACTATTGTTGTGTTCTTTATTTATTTTTTTATTTTTTTAGATTTTTCTGAGTAGTTTTTTTGTTTTTGATTATGAGTGCTACGATGATATTTAGGATATTATGAGTCTTACAGTGATATTAACGATTTTACTTAAAAAGTTACGGCGATATTAGTAAAAAAAACTTAATATCACTGTTTTTTTTATTACGATATTAAGAAAAAGTTACGGTGATATTAAAAAAAATTAACTTTGATATTAGGAAAACATGATAGTTACGGCGATATTAACAATTTTTATTAAGAAAAAGTTTTTATGATATTAAAAAAGTTATTGTGATATTAAATTTTTTATTAAAAAAAAGTTTATGTGATATCATAATCTGATTTTGACTTTTTTACAAAAGTTAAGATCTGTTGTCAAGATCAGATCTTGACTTTTGTAAAAAAGTCAAAATCATACGCTAATATCACAATACCTTTAACGATGAAAATGATTTTTTTTGAAATTTTTTTATGCGATTTATAATTATTTGTTGTTCTCTTTATTTTTTTTAATTTTTTTGAATTTTTTTCAATAAAAAAAATCTACTGTGATATTAACGATTTTTAAAAAAGTCATGAGATTTACGATAATGCCACTCCGCTTTTTTCAGATGGTTGACTAGATGGAGGGCTGAGATTCGTCCGTACATCCGCACTAAAATCCAAAAATGTACCGAATCCCTTCCATATATATATATATATATATATATATATATATATATATATATATATATATATATATATATATATATATATAGGGTAGGGATTGTGGGAGTGACATGTGTCACCCCACCCTACCCCCGCCCACCCTCACCCCCGAAAAAAAATATTTTTTCCCGCCAAAAAGAAAATTTTTTTTGGGCAAAAAAAATAAAAATTTTCCCGCCAAAATTTACTGCATCACGGTTACTGCATCACACTTATGATTTTACTGCATCTCGGTTACTGCATCACGTTTCCTACCTCACTGTTATTGCATCACGGTTACCGCATCACAGTTATGATTTTAATGCATCACACTTATGATTTTACTGTATCTCGGTTACTGCATCACGTTTCCTACCTCACTATTACTGCATCACGGTTACTGCATCACAATTATGATTTTACTGCATCATAAATGTGATGCAGTAACTTTATAAATGTGATGCAGTATAAAAAGTTACTGCATCACAGTTATAAATGTGATGCAGTAACTTTATAACCGTGATGTAGTAATTTTGGCAGGATTTTTTTTTCCGGGGGGAGGGGGGTGGGTGGGGGTGACATGTGTCACTCCCACAATCCTTCCTACCCTTCTCATAATATATATATATATATATATATATATATATATATATATATATATATATATATATATGTGTGTGTGTGTGTGTGTGTGTGTGTGTGTGTGTGTGTGTGTGTGTGTGTGTGTGTGAGTGATAAACAACTTTGTAGTTTTCACTCAACAACTTTACTTAATGGTGTTTAAACAACTATAGTGAACAAACTCAAATCTATATTTTTGAATCAAAGTTTTTATAAACTCGAACATCTCTTTGTGAAGCAAACTTTAATAAAACGAAAAATACGTGAAACTATTCAACCCCTCCCCCCCACCCCCCCACCCCCTCTTCTAGTTTTCCACAGAGTAGTTAATTAAACTTTAGTTGTTGAATTTTAAATAAATTATATGGACTTAAGTAAACTTATCAGTTTTATGTTTTTTAACAACTTTATAAATTTAACAAATACCTCTTAAAATTTAGATTAAAAAAAATACGGAGTATAAATATTATATCTTTATATATTGAAATAATGCATATGAATGGAATTATATATATCAAAATGAAAGCACGAGTTACTATGATATGTAAAT
This sequence comes from Artemisia argyi, assembly GCA_030686995.1. Classification (NCBI taxonomy): domain Eukaryota; kingdom Viridiplantae; phylum Streptophyta; class Magnoliopsida; order Asterales; family Asteraceae; genus Artemisia; species Artemisia argyi. Next base: position 387,410 of record JARVZY010002053.1, read on the forward strand.
GATTACACAAACTTGTGCATATACGAACGACTCATGCTATTCCTCATTATGAGATTACATAAGGATATCCGAAAGAGTTTTTTTTTTTTTACTATTCACGTTCAATAACGACCCTAGTATTCCTCTTTATAAGTTTAACTCATGCATACACGGGTCTAAAAATAAAATACGACTAAAATCTTAAGAGGAATATAAATATCAAAATGAAGGCACCGTCTCACAGGTTACTGTGAGATGAAATATATACACGAGATTATACATATAGCAATGACACATATTTTTTCAATGGTCATTACGTGCTATTAATCATACATAATGTCTAGAATATCATATCAATAGTTTATATTTAAATAAGATTAACCTAACATGATGTCAGTTAAACAAAGTCAAATCTTTCGACCAACAAAAATAACTATAAAATATTAATCGATATTAATACATATTGAAAATTTTATGTAAAAAAATTCACGCATGTACGAGTATTATGATTATATAAGTATAAATTTTTTTTAGATAACTTTATACAAAAATCTTATTTAGTAACACTGTGTATACATGAGGTTAAAAACAATTAATTTTTAAGATCAAATGCCTGTCTTTCCTGCACTAATTGTATATTTATGACACTGTATACTTATATGTTTTTGACGTACCAATGGGCTTGTGGTCCACTGGGCATGTCTTATTCAGTTAAGCGTGTCTAGTGGAGAGTAGTACCTGTTTGGGTGACCAAACCGGGAAGTCCTCCCTTGTGGACCACTGCCCTGTCGGTACGATTTCAAAGTCCTTCAATGAAGGTTTCAACCCATCAGGGTTCGAATCTGGAGAAGGCAGGGTTTACTTCAATTTAAGTGTCGTGCCTTCGGGCGGCTTAAGTTGAAGGTTTTCCCCCCATCGGGTTTCAAATTGGACATGGATTTCCCTTGAAAGAAAGTAACCGTTCAAAAAAAAAAATGTTTTTGACGTAATTTATGACATATTATATATTTATATACATGATTCTGAATATAAGATTGCAATTTATGACATATTAGAGAGCATCCAATATAGTGGTTTATAAATAGGTTTATAATATGATGAAGATGTTTATACTTTTGCAAACCATAGTATTATAAGGTTCCTACTAGATTTTCTAAGCTCAAACATAAGTGTTTGGTTTGTTTGTGAATCAAGAACCTAGTTTTTCTTATTGAAATATTAGTAATACGTGTGTACAAGAACGAAGGACTAACATACTTTTGTTTGTGAATTTCCCATTCGACTTTGGTGACTAGTCGAATTTCATAAACCTAGAGGTGGCAAAACGGGCGGGCCGGGCGGGCACGGGCATGGGCTAGAACGGGTACGGGCTAAATGGGCACGGGCCAAACAGGCACATGTTATACAAATCGCTTTATAGAAGATCAAAAATAACAAAATAAATTTATTAAACGTAATACTTCATTTATATTTAAAAAATTAAATATATTATATATATAAGTTTTTCTTTAAAAACGATTATAATGTTCTCCAATTAAGAGAAAATATATGCCCGATAGTGCCCATTTGATTTTTCAATGGGTTAAATATGCCCATTTCAAAAAAAGGAGGAGCTAAATGTGCCCATGTCTTTTACAAAGTAGTCAAAATTAGTCCATTTTTTTTTTCATTTCGGGCACAAATTGACACCTCTACATAAACCCTAAATTAGGATTTTACTTGTTCTAGATTTATTGATTTCTTGTTTTGCTAGAAATCACTAAGGTACGCATATTCTTTTAATTCGGTTAATTTATTACAAGTATTTGATTTTTACTTCCGCTGCATGCTTTGATGATGTTATGTATTTATATATATATATATATATATATATATATATATATATATAATTGTTATGGTTAATAAATTTCAACAGTTTATGTGGGCATTAGATTGTCTATTTAATTGTGTCCATTAAAATTTTCAGTTATAGGATTACCATGAGACATCACCACAATTTTCATTATACTTTGTTTCATTTATCATTTGATTTTTGACATTTTTGCCTATTAATTGATGGGGTTTGAGTCTTTCGTCACATACCCAAACCAGATACCCCCCCCCCCCCCCCCCCACCCCGTGTTTTTGAGGAGGTTAGCATAGTTACTTTGGAATTTAACTGCACTAAACATGATTTGACTTTGAGACTTTTTGTATTTTTTTCTGGTCATGACCCGTTTCACGTTTTTCTTAATTAGCTCGCATTTTTTTTAAATATACATAATCATGTTTTATATTTGATCATCTCAATACTTATGAAGTTATGATCACAATTGTTCAATTGCTTACAATCTTTATATTTTATATAATAAGAGAACACACAAAATGAAAAATCAATTCTGTAAGAGGATTTTATCTAGACCAATAGAAGAGCTTGATTTTGTGAGGGCTTACTTTTGAAATCAAGCCTCCTGACTGGCCAATAAAAGTCAAAATTGGATTAAATTTGATCATACTCATCTAAAATTCATCTAACAAAATAAATATGTATTAAAAAGCATATGCCAAATTTGTAAAAAAATCAAGTAATTAATAAAATTTTAGTTGTTAAATTTTAAATAAATTATATGAACCTAAAGGAAACTTATCAGTTTTCATTTTTAACAACTTTATAAATGTAACAAATACCTCCTAGACTTTATATTAAAAAAAACAAGCTGAGTATAAATATTATATCTTTATATATTAAGTAAATGTATATGAACGGAATTATAAATATCAAAATGAAAGCACGAGTTATTGTAGTATGTAAATGATTACACGAGATTGTACTCATACATACGAACGACTCATTTTGTTCCTCATTATAAGATTGAGTAAAGATATCCGAGAATTTATTTATTTATTTATTTATTTATTTTATTTATTTATTTTTACTATTTGCGTTCAATAACGACTCATGTTATTCATTTTTATAAGTTTAACTCGCGCGTACACAGGTCTAAAAATTAAATATGACTAAAATCATAAGAGGAATATAAATATCAAAATGAAGGCACCGTCCTACGGATTATTGTGAGATGAAAATAAATACACGAGATTGTACATATAGCAGTGACACACATTTTTTCAAGGGTCATTACGTGTTATTAATCACGCATAATGTCTAGAACATGATATCAGTAGTTATATTTAAATAAGATTAACCTCAACATCATGTTAGTTTAACAAAGTCAAATCTTTTTTCCAACAAAAATATATATAAATTATTAATCGATATTAATACATAATGAAAATTTTATGTAAGAAATCCGCGCGTGCACGAGTATTATGACTATATAAGTATAAAAGAGTTTAGATAACTTTATACAAAAATCTTATTTAATAACATCTTGTATACACGAGGTTAAAAACCAGTTTTTTTTTTTAAGATTATGCTTGTCTTTCAGCACTAGCTAGTTGTATATTTATGACACTGTATACGTATATGTTTTTTTTACGCAATTTATGACATATTATACATTTATATACATGATTCTGAATATAAGATTGCAATTTTTGACATAGTAGAGCATATATAAATATGTTTCTAATATGGTGAAGAGGTTTATACTTTTGCAAACTATAGTAGAAACATATTTCATTCTTACTTGACATGAAAATGTCGAATATCTTGAACCTCTTCACAATTTAATGCATTTGAGGTATATGTGATGTTTATAAAGTGTTTTGATGCGAGGGTTGCAAACCTTCACAAGGAAGTTTTACAATCCTCTAGGCAGTATATCTAATTGCTATAGTATAGTATAGATAATTCCGGGGGATTGATCGTTCTCTAGAGGAATAGTGTCGTTAGGTTAAGATGTATGACGAGATAGGTCTAGAGGTGAGAGATGATTCTTTTTGTAATTTTTTTTTATATTTTTTGAAAGCAGGTAAAAATCTCGGTTTTCTTAGAAGAGTGGGCGGAATTAGTTGTTAGTCAACTAACCCAAAAACTAATTATAACTAAATTAAATAAAAATGAATGAGAAAAGTACAATTGGTGACTTCTTATGATAGGGAAAGGCGTGTTCACTTAGATTTAATTACTCTCTAGTTATCTTCTATTGATCTGTCGAATTGTCACGTTCTTGTTTTAGTTGAAGCGCTGTATTCCTTAATATTGGTCGTGGGGAGGTGCCGAAGTCCCCAACTCTATGAAAATCTTAGTCTTCCCTAAAAACCTTAAAGTCTATTAAGTTTCTTAGGATCTACAAGCCGCAATTCACGCAATAAATATAACGAGAAAAACCAATAGTGTACTCTACGGTTGCGTTTCTAAGACGTTCAAGCTAGTTACATATAAGAGGTCAGCCAGTTTTCTTAACCTAACGCCAAGAAATTAGCTAAACAAGAGACGACAAATCAATGTTCAACAACTAGGTTTTATTAGATCTAAGCAAACACAAATAAACTTAAGCTAGCATGTTAAAGAGAAGAGAAGAAAACAAGTAATCAAACAACACATAGACATATTGAATGATTAAACGAATAATTTATCTTCAATGAAACATAGGTTTTAGAGGCTGAAAACCCCCTACAAAAGCTGCCAAATTCGTTCTTAAAACCCTACTCCAAGATGTTACACGAATTAATGAAAACATGCGAAAGTATATATAGGATTTTAACTCTGACGGCGTTAGCTTATGGGTCCTGACGCCGTCAGCTCGCTGCGATTAGGGTTTCGTCTTGTGCAAGTCACCAATATGACGGCATCACCTTGTAACCTCTGACGCCGTCACGTTATGTCTGACGGTGTCCTCTTGTAGAGTGTCTGGGCCGTCTCTTGTTGTACTTTCACGTGACTTTCATCTTCATTCAACACTTGACGCCGGCAGGTTGTAGGTCTTCAGATTTTGTCTGAGGCGTCTCTTGTTAAACTTGAACCAAAAATCCAGCATAATCAACAAGTGACGGTGTCACGCGACCCATGTCTAACAGGTTTTCCGCGACTTCATCGTTTTCTTCACTTTTTTGTCAAAATACGTCAAAAAGTGCCGATTTCCAGATTTTTTGTCCCAAGTACATGAAATGCAAAAAGAAACGATTTAAGGCAATATTTGATCATAGTAATACGATTTTAGGCTTAAATGACCCCTTAAAAATTTACCAAATAAATCCTTATCATGTTTACATATGGTATGTAAATTGGTATTAAGAGATGGGTTGAGATGGTTTTGTTGTTTGGTTTCCCGTGTTGCGGTAAAGACCCGATGAGAATGATTGAGATCAAGAAACTCGGGTAAAACTTAAACAAAGGCCATTTGAGACTGCGTGTGAGAAAGTATTTGCCTAAGTGTGTGAAACTTATGAAGCTATGTGTGAAGCCTTCTATTTTTAGAGAGGCGAGTAGGGTTTAGAGATAAACCTTTGAGGGATGATCAACGGTTGCGAGAGACCCAGATGTTGATCATCTGAAGAGCAGACTAGGAGGACAGGTGGCCTGTCTTCCTTGCTCGTACAGGAGAGTACTCTGCTTTCTCTAATGTTGGTCGTGTGTCTCCTACTGTTCTATGTCATATTCGTACATTTTAACCATTAGTGACAATTGGGGACAATTGTTTCATGCGCATGTGCTATGCAGCTTGAGAGATGCTACCAGGTCTAGCTCACCTGGGTTTACATGATTCTCGTCATGGGTTGACTCATGAATTTTGAGTAGATGCACTTGATTCGAGTGTGTAGTTAGTGGGCTTGAGCCACTAATATTGATATGCTATCTTAAAGCTCTAAGAAGTTTATGACTTGTGAAAATAGGTTTATACAATCAAAAGGTTTAAACATTAATGTCTTTGATCAATTATAAACCTCTATAGAGGTCTAAATACTCTTATATACAGGATTCTGAATATAAGATTAATACTCCTTCCGTCTTAAATTATAAGTCCGTTTTGACTTTGCACAAAGTTTAATAAATTACCACTAACTAATTTATTTACCAATCAAATATCTTCTCTCTCCACTAAAGTGTTATTTGATTGGTTGAAATAGGAAAATGGACAAGTGATTTGGGACAACCAAAAATAAGAAAATGGACTTATAAATTGGGACGGAGGGAGTATGAGGTTAAATGCCTTTAATTGTTATGATGCCACACTCCATGGACGCGACACCTTAATCAGAGGGTTCAATGGACATATTAGTCGCATGCTCGTGTAACGCAGTGATATCAAAGAGAGATGAAACCATAGTCGTTGATGATAATATGTTGTAATAGAGATGTGACATCGGTAGTTTTAGTCGATCTCTAAATGAAGCGAGACATTATTGTGTTTCTCACCATATTCATAAACCATCATCTACACGTAAATTATCACTCTATATAACCAACTTAAAATTTAAAAATAACATAAAAAATAATTTGGCATATTAAAAGGTTTCTAACATAAACTATGATTATGTTCTTAAGAGCACAAGGTGTAGATGGCAAGGTTTGCCTTTTCATTCGGGCTCCACATGTGCCACATCACCCAACACCTCAACTTCAACTCTTCACAACAAATCCCCTCATCACCAAACAACAAACCTCAACTTCTTCATTATGGTCCCACATCAAATTTTACGACTAATATTCAAAGGGAAAAAAAATGGGATGTCAAAACTCAGCCTCTTCGTGCAGACGGCGAGGAACGCAACGAGGAAGAACGGCAAAGCTCGTTTGGTTTAGTGAAGAGGAACGGCTCGCCGTTGCCTCTTCTACGTCGGACGGCGAGACTTCCTTCTTTGACTACACCTTGTGCTCTAATGGAACCAATGGCTACTACAAAAGCAATTAATTCAATATGGAAAGTCAAAGTCAACAGCCATAATGCCATCTCACCGCATTTCACACATCATCAAAGATATTTGTATCAGTTTAGTTAGTTATAGCTTTACTTTGAAAGTTAGTTAGTAGCTTTTTTTTAACGGTTACTTTCTTTCAAGGGAAATTTATGTCCAATTTGAAACCTGATGGGGGGAAAATCTTCAACTTAAGCCGCCCGAAGGCACGACACTTAAATTGAAGTAAACCTTGCCTTCTCCAGATTTGAACCCTGGTGGGTTGAAACCTTCATTGAAGGACTTTGAAATCGTACCGACAGGGCAGTGGTCCACAAGGGAGGACTTCCCGGTTTGGTCACCCAAACCGGTACTACTCTCCACTAGGCACGCTTAACTGAATAAGACATGCCCAGTGGACCACAAGCCCATTGGTAAGTTAGTCAGTAGCTTAGTATAAAACTATAAATAGATGTACCCTTTAGTATAAAACTATAAATAGATGTACCCTTTCATTTCATTGTTTGTAATTCATTTTGACACACACTATCAATAAACTTTCCCTCTCAATTCAGTTTATGAAATGTATCCGGTGGCCTTAACAAACTCCAGCCGCCGTAACAAACTCAACCACCACTTAAAACAACCATAACAAACTTTCCCTAACTAAAACTAGTCTGGTGCATTTTTCGTAAAATAAGCATTACGTGTAACACAAGCTATTGAATAAGTCGCATTAATAAGCATTGAAATATTTAATGAAATGTTAGTACTAAACAAAAAAATTCATGTGGTTCACGGTAACCATCCTAGGTCTGCACCTGTTCATCCAACAATGTAAGTAGTAGGAATCGTCACTACAAATTTCCGAATTTCGCTATCTAGCTATAACATTTTACTAAATGTCGTTTGCAAACATATTTGCACATAACCTCTCGGGTCTCGTCCAAGTGATTGGTGAAATTATACGCTATTCAACTATGATTATAAATTTAGCAGTAGATGCTTCTCTGAACTCAACAAAGTATCAATGGTTATTACTGTGAAATTATACGCTATTCAACTATGATTATAAATTTAGCACATAACTTCTCGGGTCTCGTCCAAGTGATTGGTGAAATTATACGCTATTCAACTATGATTATAAATTTAGCAGTAGATGACTACTCTAAACTCAACAGAGTATCAATGGTTATTACTGTGAAATTATACGCTATTCAACTATGATTATAAATTTAGCACATAACTTCTCGGGTCTCGTCCAAGTGATTGGTGAAATTATACGCTATTCAACTATGATTATAAATTTAGCAGTAGATGACTACTCTAAACTCAACAGAGTATCAATGGTTATTACTGTGAAATTATACGCTATTCAACTATGATTATAAATTTAGCACATAACTTCTCGGGTCTCGTCCAAGTGATTGGTGAAATTATACGCTATTCAACTATGATTATAAATTTAGCAGTAGATGACTACTCTAAACTCAAAAGAGTATCAATGGTTATTACTGTGAAATTATACGCTATTCAACTATGATTATAAATTTAGCACATAACCTCTCGGGTCTCGTCCAAGTGATTGGTGAAATTATACGCTATTCAACTATGATTATAAATTTAGCAGTAGATGACTACTCTAAACTCAACAGAGTATCAATGGTTATTACTTATTACTGTGATATATATATATATATATATATATATACAACTATCACTACCACATCTTTATTTTGCATACAAATTACTAAGCTATGATAACTATATGTATGCCTCATATCCTGGTTGATCTTGAATAATGTTTTTCGGGCATTGTGGCTTAACCTTTCCTTTAAGAGTTACCTCGGCATTGGTGCAATTGGCCTTAGCTTCACCACCACCCTCCATACTAATGTCGATATCTTGCAACACAATTCCTTGACATGGATGGCCTTTGCTGCAGTCGAATGTTATTGCCTCTTCATTTGCGCTAGTTCCAGTAATACTTTGGTAAGTCACATCTTTTATTTCGACAGCCGAGCTCTGCAAACCATTTCAATTGTTATAACAAAGCATACAAAAGAAGTTAGACAAACATATGACACTCTTAAATATAATATGTTTGGATAGTGTGACATCTCTAATATTATTTGACTTTGATATTTATGTTATCATATAAATTGGCTGTAAATCTAATGACTGTTATGTATTTGCTTAAACAAGTTATTTCAAGAAATTTTCAAATATTATGACCTCTTCTTTGCAAGGTTCATCTTGATCACAGTACTGTTGGTCTATTATGATAGGGTTCTTCACATTCTTCATCTTGATATTTTTAAAATTAATATTGGTTGCGTTTCCTGATCCACCCTGCAATTGTAACAAAGGACACGTTAATGACGTTGTAATTATAACAATTCTTCTTTTTCAAACAAAAAATTGCTTGCAAAGAAGGAAAATTCCATCTGATGTGTCATAAGTTTGTATATGTCGATATCTTCCATTGCCTAATACATTAGTACTACATATGCATCTATGTATGTGAACGAGAAAAGTTTCACTTTACCAAATATGTTTTTCGAATCTATTGATAATTAGAGATACGGATGGAACCTTTTTTTTTATTAAATGTCAAAAGTGGCTTGTTAAGTTTGTTTGTTATAACTCGAAATCGCGTATTGATTTACCTACTTACCTGCCAAGTTTTAATTCTAAGACCATTTGTTGTTCCGGTAAGTTTTGCGCCATCTACCGTGATATCTGAAACATAAGCTTCTGAGTTGTTGTCACCAAGGCTACCGATACTGAATCAATAAGCAAACATATAATTATTAGTATGCATTTCAGCAACCATCCTATTATCAGTATGCATATCAAATGAGAAAAACTATTTAAAAGTCATTGAATTAATAAGTAAACAAGTCATAAATAGATATGTTATCTTATCTACCATTGGAAAAATGAGCCAACTTTGCTTATTGTTGCTCATAATCATCAAACTTATATGATAGCTTAGTCAAGAAGGAACAAGTCAAATAGGTTAGAATCACCCATTATTTAATCAATTGTTTACAACCTCAGTAATTTATTGATTTTATGACAATCTTAAATATTACACATGAGAACTGATCTAGCTTGTATATTTTGAAACCTAGAAAAATATAGAGAAAACAAAACATCAGACAACAAAGCTAACCCAACAGTATGTATAATTCCTAAAAATGTTTCCACTTTGACCCATTATGTAACACGTTTAAGTAACCTTCTTTTTCAAGCATGGGCGCACTGCATATTTCAAAGAAATAAATGAAGATATGACATACCTAATCCCATGGCCAGGTCCGCACGTTATACCAGTGGCTTGAACATTTGATGATCCGGTCTCAATCGAAATGCAATCATCTCCTTCATTGGAAATGGAAAAAGGTCATACAAAACCTAAACTCAAGTTTTATTTCTCTAATTAACTTCAGTGTAGGCATCTCTAGGGACAAATCTAACCTGTCAACTACTATTGGTAGCTCATATCTAGTCTAGTATAGAACTTTTAACAATATTTTTCAAAAACTAAGCAAATGAAAAGAACCTGTGCCTATGGTACAGTCAGATAAAGTGATATTTTGGGTGTGAGTGATATGAATTCCGTCAGTATTTGGGCTATCTTCAGGTGCAGTCACTTGAAGCTTTGAAACTTGGACATCCTCACAATGGTCGAAAGAAATTTGCATTTTTTGTGCATTTTGAATCTTTAGGTTCTTCACTGTCAAAGATTTACACCTGTGAAGCGTTAGTGCCTGCCATTTGCAACAAAAAATTGTTTGGTTAGGATATTAACTTTGTTTAAAGGTTATTTTTGTGTTAATTTATCACAATTTACCAATTTTAAAAAACTTGTTCTTGCATAGTTTTTCTTTGTTCAAAAACTATTACAAATAGCAATGAGATAAAACTACTGAAAAAGATAGTCATGCATCAAAACAGAACTAGAAACGATCAAATGAATATAGAACATACCGTTGGGGCATCCTCGCATGGCTGCATGCATTTGTTTGTTACCCACAAAATGAAATATAAGCAATTAGTAACATACCAATATATACATAATATGTTATCTAGTGGGTACGTTTAACACATGGCATAGCATTACGCTTTCATAAACCTCTTCAAAACAATATTGTCTTCTTAGTTAGCAAACTAAAAAATGGGTTAGAAACTGAGATAGTGAGATACATTTGTCAGACTCTCATAGTTGTCGTTAATAGTACAAGTAAAAATTCAGACATATTTCATGTCAAAAAACTTAACTCATTTCATGAATTTCAAACCCATTTTAGAGATTTTTTCTCTTTACCTGTTTTTACCTATTTAAAGTTATTCATGCGTGTACCTATGTGTATGGAAGATGTTAATCAATTAATAATCACTTACACGCGACTTATCAACTTTGCAAGAAGTTTTCCACCAAACGTCCCCATTTCCGTCAATTACTCCACCTCCATTCAGCAGAAGGTTGTCAACTCTCTCTACTCTAAGCCAATGCGTCTGATCTTTCTTATACTTTGATTTGTCAGGTGTAGCTAGAATAGTTCCCGCAACCTGCAAGTATTCATCAACTTACTGTCTTTGGAAAAAATAATATATTTCTTACAACTAAAAGCAAGATGCATAGATAGAAGACACAACCAAAAGAGTGTTTGGGATTACTAAAATAAGTTTTCTTGAGGTTTTTGATAGCTATAAATCATTCCAAAAGATATCTGAGATGAATTTTACATATATGAAAGTCAAATCAGCCATTGTTTCAACCAGTGATCCTTTAAGGAAATTTTATACGCACAAATTAAAAAATATGGATAATAACTTAAAGATAAAAAAAAACATAAGAAATTAACGCATAACCTGCATGGTTATAGGAGCTTTACAAGCACCCTTAAACTTAATTTGCTTAACAAGGTACGTCTTGTTCTCAGGTACACTAAAAACAGCTGCTGTTTTAGACGAACATGCTTCCTTCCATGCCTTCTGGAATGCCTAGGATAACACATTTACGAAACATACTTTAGATGTTATGAGTTTGTATATGCACGATAAACAAAATAAGTTGATGTTGGTACATATGCATGTAGCTTGAAAATTTAAGTACATATCATGAAGAGAGAAAACTACAGTAATATCTAGAGGTCATTGTCAATTTATTATGAAGTATGATTACATCGTTTTATTAAAGAGCTTGTTTAATACTAGTTATAACCAAAAAAAGTATGTATACAATGGAAATAAACACAGCACAAGATATGGACAATGTTGGAAAACATAATTATGTGTACCTTTGTATCGTCTGTTTTGCCATCACCTTTAGCACCATAAGAATCGACACTAAATGTATTGGCTGAAACTTGATCTGTATCATCCAAAGCGTTTGGGTAGTGAGACATGAAAACTTCAACCGCTTTTGTATACCAAGTATATGCTATTGACAAGCTTCCTTCGACGTCATGAACATTTTCGTGGCCAGGACAAGTGTGCCAGGAGATACATAAAAGGACAAGGATGAAAACAAAATAGAGAAATGGGGTGTATTCTTTTGAAGCCATTGTAATTGAAATACAAATGTTAAGGTTATACGAGAATTGATGTAACTTTGAATTTATAGACGAATGAAGTGTGGTGGGATGCTACTAGCCAGGTTGCTTATAATTCTTTATGACTACTCATTTTAGAAACATTTGAAAACAATTGTTGTATGCAAAACATATTTGTTTAAATGATAATTATCTGAATGTGTTTCATGTATTTTTTGTTTTCTGTTATAACAATACGCACCTAACCAAAAAGTTGTGAATTCAAGTGTCAGTTCAAACAGATATACTCCGTATGTTATTAAGTGTATAATAGGTGTTCGAGTTAGAGGTGGCCATTGTCACCGGTTCCTGAACCGGAACCGAAAAAGTAACCGGAACTGAATCCGGTCAACACCGGTTCCGGCAAGATCTGGTTCCGGTTCCAAGAATATCCGGCTGATCCTACCCGGTTCCATGTTTTCGCTCCTAGATCCGGTTCCAAACCGGATAATTCCTCACCGGATCGCGAACCGGTTCTTGAGAACCGGATCCGAACCGGTTCCAACGGATAGTTTTTTTTTTTCCTGCATTTTCTGGACAGTAGCATCATGCAGCAGCAGTGGAACGGTAATATTACCGTTTTTCTGCATTTTCCAAACGGTTTTGTCCCCCATTTGTCCCATTTTAACATCCTAAACATTCCTATAAAACGAAAAAAAAAAAAAAACCCGAAAACGAATTTTTTGCAAAGCTACTGTTAAGGAAATAACACCGGTTCTTTGGAACCGGTTCGACCGGATCCAATTGTGGAACCGGATTTGGAACCGAACCGGAACCGGTCATACCGGTCCCGGATTTTTTGACCCAAGATCCGAAATTATCCGATCCGGTTTGGAACCGGATCCGGTTCTTTGACTTTGACTATTATCCGGTCCGGTTTGGAACCGGTTCCGGTTCTTGGCCGAACCGGCTTTTGGCCACCTCTAGTTCGAGTACGAATCTTTGTTTTTAGAGAGAGAGAGAGAAAAAAAAAAAAAAAAAAAAAAAAAAAAAAACCCTTCAATTTTTTAAAGTGATATAGATTTTACTTATTAGTAGACTTAAACACTAGTAATTAACAGAGACATTGTTCAAAATCAAATTGCTTAGGAACAATAAATCAATTCTAAGTAATACTCCAAAGATGGTTGGATGAAAAATCTGTTGGCCTTATTGCTTAAGATCCCTGGTTTGAGTCCTTATATTATTAGGTTGCGTCTCGTTAGTCACATTATATGCACAATATGAACGTCGATGTTTTGATGTCTCAACAAACGACTTAACATGTGTTACGTAAAAGAAATACGTAAGACTACATTAGTTTGTTAACTAAGGGATACAAATTCACGAAATCAAGGTTATATAATATTAATCAGTGATACTAAAATTCAACTACTAGAATGATGATGCTTAATTATGTGGGCGTTAGTTTGTCTATTTCATTGCGCCCATCAAAATTTTCGGTTAAAGTATTACTAATACGAGACAGCACCACATTTGTCATTATACTTTGTTTCAATTTTTTATTTGGTTTTTGACCTTTTTGCTTATCAATCGACGGCATGACATACTTAAACCGGATAACTCCCCCTTAATTCACAAACTTTTTCGTTATTTAATAATAGACACAATCATATTTCATATCTGATCATCTCAACACTTGTAAAGTTATGATCACAATTGTTCACAAATTGCTTACAATTTGTTATATAATAAGAGAACAACGCACAAAATGAGAAATCAACTCTCTAAAGAGTTTTTATTTGAACTAATAAAAGAGCTTGATTTTGGGATAGCTTACTCTCGTGATCGAGCCTCATGATTTGCCAACAAAACTTAAAACTGGCTTCAAATTCAAAAAAACTCGTCAAAATTTCATCTAGCAAAATAGATATGTATAAAAATATAGTGTGTATTTTATAAAAAATAAATAAATAAAAAGGGAAGAGGGGGTGGTTGATAAACATTAGTTTTTAATTTAAATAAACTAAATGTATGTACCAGCACAAAACGACTGTGTATAACGGCAAATAACTATATAGTGATATTGGTTCGACCCTTTATGCAAAACGCATGTTTTTGAAATACAAAGTGTGCGTTTTTAAAATTAATATATTGTTTGTTCTTTAAAAGTTGCCAAGTTTAGAACTGACATAATTTAAGTTGTCAAGTTTTTAAAATGTCGTCAAGTTTAATGGGTACTTAGGAGTAATTTAGGCAAACTACATTAATTTAAGTTTTAAGATTTCAATATTCAAGTTTCACGAAAAGAGATAAACTCTTTATAAGTAGTAGTATAGATTATATGGACTTAAGTAAAATTATCAGCTTTTATTTTCTTAATAACTTTAAAAATCTAATAAAATACCTCATAAACTTTATATTTAAGAAGAAAAAAGCTTGTTGTTATTTATAAATATTATTATATTTATATATTAAATTAATGTATATGCACGAAATTATAAATATAAAAATGAAAGTACGAGTTACTACGATATATATGTAAATGATTGCACGAGATTGTACATATACAAACGACTCATGTTATTCCTTTTTATAAGGTTAACCCGCACGTACACGAGTTAAAAATAAATTACAATTAAAATCATTATTAACATGAATATAAATATCAAAATAAAAGCACGACCGTAAGATGAAAATAATACATGAGATTACATATAGCAATGACGCATATTTTTTCAAGGGTCATTACATACTATTATCACGCATAATATTTTGAACATGATATCAATAGTTGAACTTAAATAACATTAATCTCAATAATATGCTAGTTAAACAAAGTCAAATTTTTTGTCCAACAAAAATAAATATAAAATATTAATTGATATTAATACATAATCGAAAATTTATGTAAGAAACTCATGCATGCATGAGTATTATAACTATATAAGTTTAAAAAGAAGTTACATCACTTTAACAAAAAAATCTTGTTAAATAACCTTGTGTATGCAAGAGGTTAAAAATTAGTTGTTTTTTAATATCAAATACATGTCTTTCCTGCACTGGCTAGTGGCTAGTTGTATATTTATGACACTGTGTATACTTCATGTTTTTGACGCAATCTATGACAGATTATATGCACGATTCAGAATATGATATAGGAAAATGATGCCTGCTTTCCACAGCAGGCAATTGTCTGCTTTCTTATGTGAAAAAGAGAGGGCTCAGGGGGAAAGTGTATCAGTGACCTGAATTCAGGGGCTTAATTGTAAAATTTTTTATTTTTTTTTAAAGAAAAAGCAGGCAAGAAGCTTTCTTATTGCAGCATGCAAGTTTTCCCCGTATGATGTTGGTATGGGATTTAATGCCTTTAATTGTTAGGATGCCACACTCCATGGACACGATGCTTTGATGCTATAAATATAGTTATTCTCAAAGGATTCAATGAACAACTTAGTCGCATGCATGTGTTAATGTATCAAAAAGAGATAAAACCATAGTGGCTGATGATAATCATAATATATTGTAATATAGATGTGACATTGGTAGTTGTAGGTAAATCGATCTCTAAATGAATCAAAACATTTCGTTTCCCATCACATATTCATCAACCATCATCCGCACATAAATTATCACTCTATATAACTAACTTAAAATTGAAAATAACATAAATAATAATTTAATGTGTATTAATTAGAAGGTTTCTAACATAAACTATGTCACTATGATTATGTTCTTAACTGTATGGAATAATTATTTGAAGGGAAAATGACACAAAAAGGTATCAAACTTAAGGTCTATTTCCAATCAAGGTACTATTATTTTTTTCTTGCATAAAAAGGTACCCAACAAATTTTTTTGGCGGATTTGGGTTTTTTTACTAACGATCGTTAACTTACATGTTTGGTCCTCGAGTTTGTATACGCTTTTCATGCACCATCCACCATCACCAACAACCGCCACCACCATCACCAACTGCCACCACCACCACCATAAGCTACCACCATTTCCGCCACCAACACCACCCTTCCCCACCACCAACAGCAGCTACCACCACCATCGCCGCCGTCACCAACACCACCCTTCCCCACCACCCACCTCTACCACCACAAACATCATCTTTGTTTGTTCTATGTTTCCCATGATCACGCCTTATTAATGGAACCCACAAAATGGAAATGTATGTCCAACATGAGCACAGTAACAAGCATTTAAATAGAAACAGTTTCAAACTAAGGTTAAAACTAAGGCATCTTAAGGAAACTCAAAAGCTAAATAGGGATCAAACAAGCTGAACTATGGGGGAATTAAGCTAGAACTACTAGGGGGACTAAATAAGCCATAAGGAATCCTAAATAAGCAGTTCTAAATAAGCTAAAATGCCTAAGAGATTTTGTGAAATAACTAAAACCTATCTCTAATCTATTTCTAAAACTGAATCAAAGCTAAACTTAATCAAACTTGTAACCCAAAACATATATCTACCCCATTTTAACCCTTAACCCAAACACCCCCTTAAGTAACAGTCAGTCAAGTTTAAACTACTACAAGTAGATTTATGATCCCAAACTTAAATACAGAAGTTCCCATAGATCAAGGAGCACTTAAGAAGCATATTCTAATGACAGATAAGTAGTTTCAATAAGCAATTCAAAATAAGCATAATAGAAGAAGCTTGAGTTGTACATCATTAATTTGACTAAATTTTCTCCGTAAGATGTCCAAGCCCAAAGCCGCAACAGGTTAACTTAATAACAACCAAATCTAAACTTAAAATTATAATGGATTGTATGAACTCCCACACTTATACCTGATGTCCTCTCACTGCACCTTGAAAAGCTACTGCTCTTATTCCATTCTGTTCAAACTTCTTAATTTTGAATGCACGTGAGATGAGTTGTTACATTATTTCTGTCCATATTTTTTTCTTGGGAAATAAAGTCGAGAGGAGTAAGGATGAGCTGAATGAAAGTTCGTTAATATATAAGAATTATAGAATGTGTATTTCAAATAACCTTTATGGTGTGTAATACATTAGGGATTCACAGTCGATCGGTCATTTCCCTTCATTACGCTTATAATATACTTCTAACATCAAATTCACCTAACAGTTTTACTTACACTTTTATTCTGAAATGTTTTGAGAATTTTGATGTTGGTAGAACGATTCATGGGGATGTTGTGAAAATGGGTTTTGATATTTCTAGTGTGTTTGTTGGGAATAGTCTGTTGAGCTTTTATAGTAAATGTGGTTGTGACGGTGTCGAATATGCATCTAAAGTGTTTGATGATATGTCTATGAGAGAGAGAGAGAGAGAGAGAGAGAGAGAGAGAGAGATGTTGCTTGAAAATGGGTGATGGTGGCGGCGGTTGGTAGTGTTGGTGGCGGCGGCGGCGGTGGTGGTGCTAGCTGCTGCTGGTGGTTGTGGTGGATGATGGTGGTAGAGGTGGCAGGTGGTGGTGGTGGCAGTTGGTGATGGTGGTGACGGTTTGTGGTGGTGGTGGATGTTGCATGAAATGATTATACGAATTCAAGGACCAAATATGTAATTTACTAACGAAGTGAGTTAACGAACGTTAGTAAAAAAACCCAAATCTGCCAAAAAAAATTGTTGGGGTACCTGTTTATGCAAGAAAAAAAGAAAAATACCTTGATTGAAAATGGACCCTAAGTTTAGTACCTTTTTGTGCCATTTGCATTTATTTGAAAATGTATTCAACTTTATTTTTTCAAATGTTACGTAGCTATCTCTTTCTTTTTGCTATTATAACACAAAAGTTTTGAACTCGAAATTTTGTGTGAATCTTGTTCATGCACAATGGTCATTTTACTCTTTGTTATTAATACATATGTAAAAGAACGTAAGGGTAAAATAATCACAAAACACACAAAATAAAAAATTCAAAAGTTTGAGTATATGACAGCATAAAAAAAAAATTAGCTACATAACATTCGAAAAGTGACAAGTTAGTTTCATTGTGAAGTAATTATTCTTAATTGCATTTAATGTTGAAAATAGATAAAAATGTGTTTGTATGTTCATTAAAAGTGATACTGCTACAAGTTTTAAGATATTTTATGCATGTCAGGGTGGCAATGGATGCGGTTTGGAGTTCGGCAAGCATCAAACCGAGCGGCATGAGTGATGCCATAAGCTCGGCATCAACGAATCGGCAAAGGTTGAGGTATTGTTTGCCGAAGAATCATGGAAGCAAAACATTTAATTTTCGAACGTTGGCCTTTTTAATTCACTAGCCGTTTGGCATTTAAAACAAAAAAATAAAAATAAAATAAAATTAGTTTAGGCATGGAATCATGGTTGCTACTAAAAAAGTATGGTGGGGCATGGTTGAATCATGAAATAAGATGGCTTGATATGATTGGTTAATGGTGAATCATGGGGGAGACATCGAATCATGACTGCCACCCCCTTATATAGCAAGAGATTTTTAAAAAGTGAAAAAAAAAGTATGTTGAGCAATTGAAACTGTGTACACGGAAGAGCTTAATTTTGTCACGTAGATGAAATAGAACATTCTTGTCGGCCAATAAAAGTCAAACTTTGTTTCATATTTGATCAAACTCATCTAAATTTCATCCAACAATATAAATATGTTTAAAAACACATTTTCAATTTTTTACAAAAAAAAAAGAAAAAAAAAGTCGGGGGGGGGGGGGGGGAATTAATAACACTTTACTTGTTAAATTTAAATAAATTATATAGACTTAAGCTTGTGGTCCACTGGGCATGTCTTATTCAGTTAGCGTGCCTAGTGGAGAGTAGTACCGGTTTGGGTGACCAAACCGGGAAGTCCTCCCTTGTGGACCACTGCCCTGTCGGTACGATTTCAAAGTCCTTCAATGAAGGTTTCAACCCACCAGGGTTCGAATCTGGAGAAGGCAGGGTTTACTTCAATTTAAGTGTCGTGCCTTCGGACGGCTTAAGTTGAAGGTTTTCCCCCCATCGGGTTTCAAATTGAACATGGGTTTCCCTTGAAAGAAAGTAACCGTTCAAAAAAAAGTAAATTTATCAGTGTACATGTTTTTTTTAATAACTTTGTAAAATTTTATAAATACGCTCTGCAATTTATTCCCCGCATATATATATATATATATATATATATATATATATATATATATATATATATATATATATATATATAAGCACACATATGTGTTTTTGTTAGTTATAAATATTATTAAAATTATATATTAAATTAATGTATATAAACGAAATTATAAATATAAAAATAAAAGCACGAATTACCGTGATATGTAAATGATTACACGAGATTATACATATATGAACGACTCATTATTTTTGTTGGATCGATGTACTCTGACCAAACTTAACTATAACTTGTAATGGTCTTAGTAATCTTGAATAACTCAAAACTACTAACAATGAAACACTGATATAACTTTGTAAAGTATGCGGAATCTACTAACACAAAGCTAAGAAGAACTTTGAATTATTATATTAAAACCAACTTTGAACCTGCTTCTCTATACAGATTCACTAAAAATCCCTAACTCTCTAATATCGAACTTGCTAATACTTGTTTTTCTGAAATCGTATTCTAACTCAAAAACTCATACACTCATACGTCTAATACCATCCTAAGGCTCCTTTTATAGACATAAAGAAAACCTTAAGTCGGTTTACAATACTTGAACGACAAGTAAACTATCCCTAACTAATTCTAGAATATTCTGATAATATTACATAACAATCCTTAAACAATATTGCATATCAGTCCTTATTCTTTAGAAGTACTTTGAATATTCTCCATGCACGAGCAGTACTTTGACCTTCTACAGCACTTTGATCTTTGAGCAGTACTTTGACACAGCAGTACTTTGAACTTCATATCCCAACAATCCTCCCCTAACTTGAATTCTACTTGCTTGATTTCAAGTTTCTTTGTTATCATTTTAATCTTCAACATCTTTATCTTCAAGGAAAATTGTGTCTTTAACTTCTATCTGACTTGTGTGTCAAAGTACTTTTATCAGCTTCAGATGATATCTTCACAGCAACAAATCTTTTCAGCAACTCAGCAGTATTTTGACAAAGTGTACATCAAATCTTTAAAGTTTCATACTATTCTCATCACTTCCATATGTGTAAACTTCTGTGAGAGGTGAATCATTGAATTTTAATGGATTTTGATGTTTCTTTACCAAAGCCATTAACTCTGGAGTAGCCAATGTTTAGGTTAGAACAACCATGGTACATTGATAACCATACGATTTTAGCAAATCATCACCTATCAACGGATTTGTTTAGTCTTTACCAAGAGCCGTTTGCTTTTCGACTAGTTAGTTCTTTTATCACAACCATGGTGAACTAATTACCATATAAATGGATTTTCCACAGCCTTTACCACAAGCCATTTTCTTGTGGGCTAGCCAACTCTTCACTTTTTCAGATATGGTGAGTTGAAACCATACAATTTTTAGTAAATTGTCAACTAAAAACGGATTTGATTATCACATCAGAGTCGTACCCTCATGATGAGTCAAACTCTTTCTTGTCTGTTAAACATGGTGAGTTGATTACCATTTGCTGTGTAGTACAAGTACTAACACCATGTGTGACTTTTCAAAACCTTTATTGATATCATCTTATGCTTTACAAAGTTTATATTTGAAAACTTAATCAATATTAAGAAACTTTACTGGTTTTATGCAACAAGCAGTACTTTGAGAAAGTACTGTTTGTCTAGCAGTACTTTGAATAAAGTACTTTATTATTCAAAAAATATGTACATAATACAAATCATACCAGTACTTATGCAATATCATTCATCTGAAGTAGTCCACCGTATGAACAATTCAATCACCATTAATGCCACTTCAGTCGTATTCTCAACTTCTATACCATGATCCAACATTCTGACCATAATTTCCCTTATCAGAGGATATCTTCTCTTTGCAAACATATGAATCATGGTTCCATCTTCCATTTCAAGTGAGTGTACCCCTGATGACTCAAAGAATCTCCATCTTGTTATTTTCCAATTCTCTTGATCATTCCACAGAGCATCACTACTTGTTTCATTTGTCTCCCAGATGGTTATCAAATCACCCAATAAGATTAATCCCACTCTTTTTGGCTCAGTATTCTCAAAGTAATCTTGCACTTGTAGATATAAATAGTATAAATCTTCTCTATCTACCTTGTGCAATATATCCCATAGCATGTTGAATATTGTAAAACTTCCATCTTCTCTATGAAAAATGAGATAATCTCCATCAGATGCTTCTACCACAGAAAATGTAGAAATCTTGGACCTCTTTTCAGCATTCTCTATCTTCTTTGGATTTTCAAAGTCCACAACTCTAAGACAGTTCCTCAGTTCATCAGTCGTATCTGCTCTCAGCATCTTGATCCTCTATGATAACTGATCATCTTGAGTTGCTCTCTTCCTCTTTAACTTTCTTTTCTCAGCTTGTTCTTTCATTAAATCATGCAACTTCTTTTCTTTCTCAGAATCCATAGGCACAAAACTATCTAACTCTCTTTTAATTGACTCTTGAACACTGTCATATAGTTCTTTCACCCGTGGATGTCTTAATCTTTGTAGATTCTTATATCCTCTGCCTTTCAGAAAACTTATCATAGAATTTCTCTCTTGAGCTTTAGACAGTGGCCTTCTTGTTTCAACAACTGTCTCTCTTGATTCCCTCAAGTAATCAGCATTCAAATCAGCTTGATACTTTCTAGCAGCTTCTTCATTCTTAGCTTCTTCAAAAGCTCTAAGCTGTGCCAGAGTGAACTTCTTCTTCTTCTTCTTCTTCTTTGATTCTTGCATAATCTCTTTTCCTTTATCCTTATTCAGAAGAAGCTTGTGAGACTTTAGCTTGTTCAACACCAGGAATACTTATCCCTCTTGGTCTTGACATATTAACCATAATCTCAGCAATAGTCTCATCATCACTAGCTGTATGCTCCTTTATTTCTTCTTGCTGAATTGGATTGGAAGGACCAGCTTCATCATCAAAAATCCTTGTAGAAGGTCCAATTATATCAACATTTAAGCCAGCAGTACCTTGACCATCTTGATCCAAAGTACTTTGCACACCGGTACTTTGAGGATCAGTACCTTGAGTATCTATATGTTGATCAGCAGTACTTTGAATATCAGCACCTTCAACATCAGTACTTTGTGCCTTATTCTCTTCTGCAACAATTTGCTCAACTTCATCAAGTTTTCTTTCAGCAGTATCTTGAGCAATATCTTCAAAATCCATAGCATGAGCTTCTTCATATTGACCTTGAGGCACATCATCATCTTCATTCAAATTATCATTCTGATTCCTCCCCAATATAAATGATGATGACCTCTTTTTGCTCTGCTTAGATTTAGAAGCCTTCTTGGATTTCTTAGCACTTCTCATCTTTTGCTTGACCCATAATCTGTGATTTTGAACAAGTGACCAAACAAATCTCTTCAATCTCCTAAACTTGTTTCTCAATCTCTTGATCTCATCAGCTTGTGCATTAATGACCTTCCTCATCCTTCTGAATTCCCTAGTCAAAGCATAAGTATCCAGATGTCCCACACCTCCCTCATCTCCTCCAGGTTTTTGAAACCCACCTGTGGAAGTATAATCATCAGGAGATGGTGATTTATCTTGCTCTGAAGCAGTACCTTGCAGAGAAGTACTTTCCTTGGAAACAGGATGTTGAGAAGTACTTTCAATAGAAAGAGTCTTCTCCCTTGATACACGAACAGGAACAGACATAGAAGTAGTTCTTTCACTTGAAGCAACCTGCTGAGGTGAAGCAAGAGGTGGTGTTGAAGTATGTTCTGATGCAGAATGCTCAAAATGTGCAGAATCACTTACTTCATTAGCTGCATCCCTAACTGCCTGCGCTACTTCCAATATATGAGCTGTCAAAGGTGTATTGTGGCCAGAAAACTTAACACCCTTATGAGATGGTATGTGTTAATTCACATACCTTTTCATAGCCAAATATCGACCCAAATAGACTAATTATGCTAACAAAATGCCAAAGAATTGTGTGTTTTATGTTTGTGAACGTGCAGGTACGGATATATCGTAAAAAGACGAAAAACAAGCAAAAACCCGGCAATAACGAGCATGAGAGTAGAAAGAGTCAGAAAGTCAAGCTGGAAATCATTTTGAGCTTATAAAGTCCTCAGAGATTGATATATGTGCAAAAGTGATCCTTGTGTGAAGTTTAGAGAATTGCCAAAATTGGTCCTTGCACTTTCAGAGTTAACATAATTAGTCCCTCATGGAAATTTATGAAGAAAAGGACAAAGTCAGCCCTTGGAGAATCAAAATTGTCATAATCAGTCCTTGAAAGTTATTTTGGAACATTGGCAAGTACAGTCCTCAAAGTTTCAATAATTACATAAAAGGTCCTTGATTTTATTTGTTACAAAAATCTGAATTACCAAATCATTTATCCAATCCAATATAATATCAAGCCCAAGTTAAAAGCAAAAGCCCAATCTCATTTCCCCATTTATCCAAGCCCATACCAGCCACGGTCAAAGTATTACACCAGGTCAAAAGGTCAACAAGAAGGGTCAAACACAAGTAATAAATATTACCCTGCTTATATTCATCCCCAATTCCATTTTACCCAGTCCCCATGAACCCTAACCCTCCCAATCAAAATAATTACCGTAATTAAGGGTATAGATGTCAAATCAAGAGGGTTTCTAGAAGATTGTGTGATGTCAGGAGTGTATCAGAAGCAAAGAAGCACACGGGGGGCTACGTGGCAGAAGACCATTGGTTGGAACGCGTCACAAATATGATCAAAGGGCTTATATTTGATGGGAAATGATTGGATAGTGATCTAAGGGTGTTCAGAGGCTTCAAACAAGCACAACTCACACGGATTGCCAGCTTGACAATCCGTGAGCTCACCTCACTCCTCTCCTATATATAGAGGTCATTTGTAGCTATTTTAGTGTGTAGAAAATTAGTAGCGAAGCTCTGTCAAAATGTTTTTAGATTGTAATTAGATCAGTGATTGTAATGAAATTTTATTAGTTTTAATGAAATTCAGTTTTACTCAAATTCATATTAGCTTATTGTTCATTAATTTCAGTTAATTAGTTTCATTTACCTTATATTTAGCTTAATCTCAGTCATTTTCAGAAGTTTCATTCAGCTTAATTCAATCTATCATTTAAATTCAGTCATAATTTCAAGCATAAACATAAAAATCAGAAAATAAGAAAAAAATAAAAAATATGTTTTCATTTTGTTGAATCAGTTCTCAAACAAGTTTAATTAGTTTTATAAAAATAGAATAAGCTTTGTAGAACTTAGTATAATGATGTGCTATTTGTTAGTGCAAGTTTTAAATTTATAAGGATGAGTTACCAAATCTAGAAACAACACATACGAGCAAGTGTACTCGTCCGTTATAGCAAGATATGATGGTAAGTCGGGATCGTTCGCAGGGATTTGTGAGTGAATCGAAATATAAGACTAAAAGTAAATCTCTAATGTACGCAAATAAGATAATAAGCAAATTCAATAAATTAAAAACTACACTTGTTTAGACTAGTTTTCTACTTAATGACACACATGATTGTGATAACTTTTGATAACATGTTGGTTGAGATAATTAGATGGTGATCTAATCTATTGTTTCTACAAGTTAAACCTTCGTCAAGATTTTAGTTCATAAAAACAAGCTTTAGGTGTAAACCAATCAATTCAAGATCTATCCAAGGTTCATAAGGTATGGTGGATATCTTAAACACAAGACAAACTTTTATTACAAATCAAATACTCTTAGGAAATGGTCAATACAAAAGGTAACCTCTTCATAGACAAAAAGGTCACAATTGTTTATAAACATTTAAACTTTCGTCCTACTAAAAGTTTACAAACAATCCGATTTGATGTTATAAAAGCATTCTCATTACAATCATACTTCTTGTTTCTTTGTTTAGTCAAGAATAATTATGGTGAAAAACAATCATTCATAGACAAATGATTATAACTAGTTGAGTAATAACAAATCTTTCGACCTTTGAAACTATTATCAATTAGTTAACCTTGGCTAAACAAATGTCACGATGAAACTTAAGGTACAATTGGTTCTTAGGATTGACTTGAAATTGAATTAAAACATGTTATCACAATCATAACTATCACTAAGTATAAAACATCATCAAAACAAGTGTAAAAAGATTACTAGCCACTCATAGCAAACATGCAAATAAACTCAGAATATTTAACATTAGAATCCATGGTTATAAGTCTTACAATGCTTTGAAATTGATAACAAATGACAAGGTATTGATAACCTAAGTGTTGGTGATGATTTCTTGAGATTTTCGGACTCCAAATGTTGCTTCCTTGGTCCTCCAAAGTTCCTGGTTCTTTCTGCACGAATTTTCCTCCTTAGAGAGCTAGAAGATGATAATAATTGTGTGTAGTAATGAGAGTAAATGGTATCTTGAATGGTGTCTTGAATTATGCACTTTTGAGGTCCTTATAGGCTTGTCCATCACTCTTGGTAATGAATAGGGACTTAAATGCTTGAACTTGGACAGTAAGACACTAAGAAGGGCCTAGAACCATGGGACAAAAGACCAAGATTCGTGCACAAAAGTTGGCAAAAACATGCAGAAGTGGCCATCCGATCGGTTGCTGGTTGATACCGATCAGATGGAAAATGGTCATAATGGCAATCCGATCGGTTAAACTCCAACCGATCGGATGGTAGATCCTGGCTGTTTTGGACTTTGACTTTTCCTTGTGTAGTTCTTTATGCACTATCCAAACTTGATTAACTTCTGAACTTGGAACTTTGAGATGACAAAACTTAGGTTCTCATATGAATTACTTCATAGATTGGACTTTTGAGCTCGGGAATCTTCGTGTAATCGCGTATACTTTATTTTCTTCACTTTTTCTCCATTTTTCCTGCATTTGGCTACATATGCTGCAAAAACATACTTTGATACGATTTAGTGGCAAAAGCATATAAAAACAACCAAATAAAATACACAAAAACACTAATAACGCTTATAAAAACATGTTAACTTTGAGCGTTATCAAATCTCCCACACTTAAACTTTGCTTGTCCTCAAGCAAATCTAGAAGAAAACTAAATATCCACATGGTAACCAAAAATGATTAGAAAAATGTGATGCAAATCCACCAAGTACAAGTACAAGATAAGATTCATCATTTTTAAGCTTGAATGGTGATAAAAATCGAGATGTTTGACAATACCCAAATGATTTTCTTGCTTGATTAACATTTCTAAACACCTCACGAAAAAAGAACGAAGTATAATTCACTCAATCACTCGTTTATTTAAGAAGTGGAGTATATATAAGAGAAATCACACTCATTGCTCAGTCATGATCTAATTATTACCATAGGCTTGTACAAGAAACAAAACTACACCGCAATGGCGTAAGCACCAAGTCTACATATCAAAGAGGTCTTTTATTCGGGTTGTAATGTAAGGCTTCGGGTTGTACCAGGCTTATGTTCAAATATCTCATACAATAACACAATAGATTACTGGCGCGAGTTCTTGATTACTCAAAAACCGGATGGTCACTATAATATTCTTGGACTTGACATTCTCACAAAGCCATTACAATATCTATATAGATAAAGTAATTTGGTAAGGGTAGGGATAAGGCATGGGAATATTTATGAAATTGGTTTTAAAGAAAAATAAAATCGAGTCGAAGTCTCATTGTTGCTAGTCACCGAACAAACCAAGAATCCGTAACTGATTATAGTTACAATCTTCCTCTTCTTCAAATATCGATACATCGATTCGCTATAACAATATTCTTCATACGTAGCACATTGGCTAACAACATATCACAAAATTTCTTTATTCACATATATAGCACATTTGCTATAATTGTCACCTTATAGTTGCGATGACTTATTATTATTATTATTATTATTATTATTATTATTATTATTATTATTATTATTATTATTATTATTATTATTATTATTATTATTATTATTATTATTATTATTATTATTATTATTATTATTATTATTATTATTATTATTATTATTATTATTATTATTATTATTATTATTATTATTATTATTATTATTATTATTATTATTATTATTATTATTATTATTATTATTATTATTATTATTATTTTGTTTTTTTTTTGCAAATATAACTAAAAATTCCCCCACACTTCGCATAAGCATCACCACAACAATACAAATAAGAAGTTGCAGTCTCCCTCTTTGTCGGAATGGCACACACATAATTGGTGAAGTGTGGCTCACTAATAATCATCATAAACTATCCAACAACCAAGCAACTAGCAACGCACCATTTAGACTTTGACAAGGGTTAGGCTAAGGTTTAAAGTGTAAAATCTTTTTGTATTTTTCTGGATATATCAAAATCGAAAAGGATGGCTCGAAGGGTGTAACTAAGGGTATCTAGCGCTAAAAATGAACGCTAACAAAAGGGTTAAAAATTGGAAATTAACTAATCAATGTGACTAGCTTAATGTCAATAATGAAGGCTATTTGGTTAAAATCCTAAGGTTGCCTCTTATCACGTATGTATACTTATATTACAAAAATGTCATCTCACAACGGTCTCGTAATGATTTACAAGTACAAATTCTAGAATAAATAAAATCACCGGCACACTCATAACAAAAGATTCAAGCATAAAAGATGTATGCTAGATATGAAATAGGCTCAAATCCTCACAATTTAGTGGAAAGGGTTATAATATGCGCTAGCAAATGTTATCGATCCCAGAATGGATTGCAATATTAATCGGGACACATCTCAAATTATTCAAAAATTACTAATCTTTACCAGTGGATTGATCCAGTTATTCTAATATATTATTCCTAAAAGTGTGAAAACAACTAGATTATAAGGACAAACAAAATTTAAAAATTTAAATTGATATTAGACTTAATTTCTATTTTACCTACTCAACCCCCCCCCCCCCCCCCCCCACACTTAAGTTGAACATTGTCCTCAATGTGATAAACGAAAAAATATGAAAGTAGGGAAAATGAGAAAATAAACCATTATATTCGGTGTTATGTTTCTATCTAATCTTCTGATTCTTGCAATCAACACCGCATTATTAGAAACAAAAACAAACAAACAAAAAGCATTGCAGTTTTATTCAAATTAGTGGCACACCCCCACACTTTAGTTTGACCAAGTGGTAAAACTTTGGGGGTATAAACACTGAAAAATAAAATAAAAATAAAAATAAAAATAAAAATAAAAATAAAAATAAAAATAAACACACGGGTTGCCTCCCGAGAAGCGCTTGTTTTATTAACGAGTCCTCAGCCAGACTCAAACTTCGAAATAGCTTATGAAGTTTTAGTGTTATGTTTCCTTTTAGGGATATACAACACATTTCCTATCGCAATTCCCTCTCCTGTTTCATCTATATTTTCCAATTTAACATTTTCCCATGCTCTAGGAAGAGCATCATAGATAAAACCATTACTGTGTACCCAAGGAACCATTTCCTTGTGTGGAGCCATGAATGTAATAACTTCATATTCAAATTCGGATGAAATTTCTTCATTAGAAATCACGTTTAATTGCTCTTTATCATAATAGAGTTTAATTCGGTGCCCATTTACAATGAAACTTCCACCATGTTAGTCATAAAGTTCAACATAACCCGATGGAAATCTATGTTTCACTACATATGGTCCAAACCATTTTGGCTTGAGTTTTGGAGCTTTAAACTTGTATTTCATATTGAAGAACAGAACTTTATCACCAGCTTTGAATTGTTTTCGAATTCTCAGCTTTCTATCATGGTATGCTTTGGTTCTTGCTTTATATAGCTTGGAGTTTTCATAAGCTTGGAGTCTTAACTCATCAAGTTCATGTAATTGCAAAAATCTCTTTTCTCCAGCTATTTTTAGATCAGGATTACAGCTTCTTAACGCCCAGTAAGCACGGTGTTCAAGTTCGAACGGTAGATGACATGTTTTCCCATACAAGAGTCTGTATGGTGTCGTACCAATTGGTGTCTTATATACCGTACGAAATGCCCATAGAGCGTCATCTAATTTCCTTGACCAAACGGAAGGATTGTCTTTAACCGTTTTTTCAAGTATTCTTTTTATAGCTCTATGGGTATTTTCGACTTGACCACTAGTTTGTGGATGATAAGCTGTAGCAAAACGATGATGAACTCCATACCGTTTCATTACTTTCTCCATTTGTTTATTACAAAAATGGGATCCTCTATCACTTATTAAAGCTTTAGGAATTCCATAGCGGGCAAAAAGCTTTTTGAGAAAGTTGACAACAACTCATGCACCGTTAGTAGGAAGAGCTTCAGCTTCAACCCATTTGGAAACATAATCGATTGCAACGAGGATATATTCGTATTTGTGTGATTTAGGGAAAGATCCCATAAAATCAATTCCCCAAATGTCGAATATTTCACAGACTTGAATGCTCTTTTGAGGCATTTCGTCTCTTCGAGAAAGGTTACCGGATTTTTGGCACGCATTACAGTTTTGAACAAGAGTATACGCTTCTTTGAAAATTGTAGGCCAATAGAATCCAGCATCAAAAACTTTTCTAGCTGTAGTGGAAGGACCATAATGTCCCCCAGTTGGGCCATGATGACATTCATCAAGAATTCTTCTTGTTTCTGCACCCGAAACACATCTTCGTATCATTCCATCCTTACACATCTTAAAAAGGTAAGGTTTCTCCCAATAATAGTGTTTTAGTTCTGAAAAGAACTTACTACGTTGGTAGTGACTCATCCCTTTTTTAAGAATATCTCCTGCAAGATAATTTGCGTAATTTACAAACCATGGTATTTCCTCATCATCATCTTTATCTATCGTCATGGGAGTTTCTTCTGGAAAATAATCATTAATTTCATTTTCTTTTAATTCTTCCAAATTCGGATTCTCGAGACGTGATAAATGATCTGCTGCAAGATTTTCTGCTCATTTCTTGTCTTTTATTTCGATATCAAATTATTGCAGTAATAAAATCCATCTGATAAGACGCGGTTTTTCATCTTGTTTGTTAAACAGATATTTGAGTGCGGAATGATCGGTAAAAACTATCGTTTTTGAAAGCACGAGATAAGATCTGAATTTTTCGAATAAAAAAAATACGGCTAATAATTCTTTCTCCGTAACTGTATAGTTTTGTTGAGCATTGTTGAGTGTTTTACTAGCAAAGTATATAGGACGAAAATTTTTTCCTTCACGTTGTCCTAAAATAACTCCAACAGCGAAATCGCTTGCATCACACATGATTTCAAATGGTAGTGACCAATTAAGTGCAACCATAATTGGGGCACTAGTCAATTGACTTTTCAATGTTTCGAAAGCTTTAATGCAGTCAGCATTGAAATCAAATACAGAATCCTTTTCTAAAAGTTTAGTCATAGGACGTGATATTTTTGAAAAATCTTTGATAAATCGGCGGTAAAAACCGGCATGTCCTAGAAAACTTCTAACGGCTTTAACATTAGTTGGTGGTGGTAATTTGGTGATAACATCTATTTTAGCTTTGTCTACTTCCATCCCTGAACTTGATATCTTGTGTCCTAAAACAATTCCTTCAGTTACCATGAAATGACATTTTTCCCAATTAAGAACTAGATGTCCAGCTTCACATCTCTCAAGCATTTTATCGAGATTGGAAAGACAAGTTTCAAAAGAATTACCAAAAACTGAAAAGTCATCCGTGAAAACTTCCATAGATGTTTCAAGCATGTCTTGAAATATTGCGATCATACACCTCTGAAAAGTTGCAGGTGCATTACATAGACCAAAAGGCATACGCCGGTAAGCGTAGGTTCCAAAAGGACATGTAAATGTGGTTTTCTCTTGATCGGCTGGATCGATAGGAATTTGGAAATATCCCGAAAAACCATCAAGGAAGCAAAAGTATTTTTTTCCTGCTAATCTTTCGAGCATCTGATCCATGAAGGGTAAAGGAAAATGATCTTTCCTGGTGGCTTTGTTAAGTTTTCTGTAATCAATACATACTCGCCATCCAGTGACAGTTCTAGTAGGAACTAATTCATTCCTTTCGTTTGTCACTACAGTCATTCCTCCTTTCTTTGGAACACAATGAACAAAACTCACCCATGGGCTATCCTCGATAGGATAAATAATTCCTGCGTCAAGAAGTTTGATGATTTCCTTCTTAACAACTTCTTTCATATTCGGGTTGAGTCGACGTTGTCTTTCTACAATGGGTTTAGTACCTTCTTCACAATTGATTTTGTGTTTGAAAAAATCTGG
Source organism: Artemisia argyi (assembly GCA_030686995.1). Classification (NCBI taxonomy): domain Eukaryota; kingdom Viridiplantae; phylum Streptophyta; class Magnoliopsida; order Asterales; family Asteraceae; genus Artemisia; species Artemisia argyi. Next base: position 419,002 of record JARVZY010002053.1, read on the forward strand.
ACTAATTCCTGGAATGTCAGAAGTTTTCCACGCAAAAGCGCGTTTATGCTTCCTAAGAACAGAAACAAGTCTTTCTTTTTGATTTGTTTCGAGCAACGACGATATGACTACTGGAAGAAGTGAATTTTCTTCTAAGTAAGCATATTCGAGATTATTGGGATGGGTTTTGAGTTCCAAATCAGTGGGTGGTTCTTCTAGAGATGATTTGATTTTCAATTGATCTTTCTTAGTGATATCTTCAAATTTCTCTTCTTCCTTTTCTTCTAATTTTATTTCCATGAATTCCTCAAATTCTTTAATAGAATCTGTTTCACTAATCTTTTCTGAAGTAGTCATGAATGGTTTCGAATCGTCAAGTAATGCATCCAATTCTTCTTCAGTGACTTCATCAATTACATCGATGTTATAACATGTGTCATCACTGGAATTTGGATATTTCATTGCTTTATCGATTAAGAATGTGATTCGATCTTCTCCTACTCCAAGATTTAGTTCTTTACCTTTAACTTTAATCATTGCATCAGCAGTGTTTAAGAAAGGTCTTCCTAAGATTAAGGGTACTCGACTATCTTCCTCCATTTCTAAAATGACAAAATCCACAGGAAAAACAAATTTACCAACTTGAACAAGCATATTTTCAGCAACCCCAACAGGATATTGGTATGTATGGTTGGCTAATATTATACTCATCTTAGTAGGTTTCAATGTATTGATGGAAAGTTTAGAATACAACGAATAGGGCATCAAATTGATACTCGTACCTAAATCGGCTAAAGCATCACATGTGATGTTTTTTCCTAATGTACATGGTATAAGAAAACTTCCAGGATCTCCAAGTTTTGGTGGAATTTTGTTTTGAATTATAGCAGAGCATTCTTCACTAAAAACGGTAGCGGAAATTTGTTCTAACTTGTTTCGATTATTAAGAAGTTCTTTAAAAAATTTCCCATAATTGGGCATTCCAGCTAGAACATTAACGAGTGGTACGTTAATTCTAACTTCTTTGATCATTTCTAAAAACTTCTTATTTCGCTCATCTCTTTTCTCTTTTCTTAGGGCTTGTGGATATGGTATTTCCGGTGTATAAGGCTTTATTGGTGGGACAGTTGGTTTTTGGGTTGGTTCTTCTTTAACTGCTTTTTCTTCAGCTTCTTCCTCCTCATCTTGAATAAGAGTGTTATCAGTAGGAATGGGTGGTGGATCATATGAGAGACCACTTCGAGTGAATACAACATTGATATGCTCATTTCTGTTTTGTGGTGGACGATAATTCTTATCGTTTGATCCAGACGGTTTTGGATTGGATTGGGTGTTACTTGGTAATGTGCCAGGAATTCGAGAAGAAAATTGATCAGAAAGTCTACCAAATTTTTGTTCAAGATCCTGGATAGAAGCTTGATGATTTTTTTGACCTTGCTCAACTTTGATTTTGAGATTAAAAAATTGAGTTTTTACAAACTCATTTGTGGTTCTTTGAGCATTTACGAATTCTCGCATCATTTTTTCGAAATCAGATTCTTCATTTTTATCTGAATTTGTTGGGTTTGGATTGTCTGTTCGAGGTTGAAAATCACGGTTATTATCCCTTTGTTGGCGATCTTGCTAATTTCCGGAACTTCTTCCGTAATAATTACCACGAAAACCTCCTCCACGATATCCTCCTTGGACATAATTGGCTTCCCCTTCGTTGGGTCTATTCATAGGTTGGTCATCACACTCGGATGATGTGTGATTTCCTCCACAATTATTACAACCATCTCGCATTTCTTTCATTTCTCCTTTTATATCTTTGTATTGCGAGTCCATTTTAGAAGACAAGGCTTCTATTTTGTCCATGAGTTTTGAATTATCTGAAATTTCAGCAAAAGCAACGGTTTTCCGTATGGGTTTGGTTTTGGAATCTTTTGACCAATCGAGTTTAAGAAGTACTCGATCTTCAAGAAGTTGATATGCCTCGTTAGGTGTTTTGTAAAGGAAAATTCCTCCGGCATCAAGGATTGCTTGAGATGCTTCATCAAGACCATGATAAAAGATTTAAATTATTGTTCCTCGTCCTAAATTATGACCATGACAACTTCGAAGCAAATCTTTCATGCGAAGCCAAGCTTCAACAAGAGATTCAATAGGATTTTGTGAAAAAGCACAGATTTCTCCTATTAGTCTATCATACATGGCAGGTGCAAAGAATCGGCTTACAAAAGCTTGCCTCATCTCCTCCCAAGTATTAATAGTTCCTGGGGTTAATTCGTTATACCATACTTTGGCATCTCCGGCGAGTGATGATGGAAAAAGTTTGAGCTTGATAGCATCGACATTAGTATCTCCATAACGAAACATGCCACAAATTTCAATGAATTCGGCAATGTGTTTATGCGGATCGGCCCGCGAACGGCCATCGAATTGACGGTCTTTGATCATAGAAAGATGGTGACCTTTAACGGTAAAGTTTTCACCAAGGTCGGCGACAACAATAGCAGCTCCAGGAGTGGGTGCTATGGTTCTATTGGCGGCCCACATGGGTTGATCGTCAGCCATGGGTATTGGTTCAAAAAGATTAGAAATCGGGTGTTCTTCGGAAAGATTATCAAACCAATTAAGAATAGTTGAAGATCTCTTCTTACGAAACAAACTTTCGGGATCGGATAAAGGTGTACTAAGCTTTTTAGTAGTAGAACGAGTGTTCATACAACTATCAAGAGAATCGAGTCAATTACCTAAACAAAAGAACAAAAAAAAAAAAAAAAAAAAAAAAAAAATCTTACCGAATCGGTTGGAAACCAAACCGATCGGATGGACGCTACGGTAAAATTAAAAATATGGGAAACCGATCGGCTGGAAGTCAATCCGATCGGATGGATGCTACGGATTTTTTTTTTTTTTTTTTTTTTTTTTTTTTTTTTTTTTTAGAAAACGAACACGAAAAGAAACGGACTTTTAAAACTTAAAGAAACACGATCAAAATCCCCGGCAGCGGCGCCAAAAACTTGATGTGCTATTTGTTAGTGCAAGTTTTAAATTTATAAGGATGAGTTACCAAATCTAGAAACAACACATACGAGCAAGTGTACTCGTCCGTTATAGCAAGATATGATGGTAAGTCGGGATCGTTCGCAGGGATTTGTGAGTGAATCGAAATATAAGTCTAAAAGTAAATCTCTAATGTACGCAAATAAGATAATAAGCAAATTCAATAAATTAAAAACTACACTTGTTTAGACTAGTTTTCTACTTAATGACACACATGATTGTGATAACTTTTTATAACATGTTGGTTGAGATAATTAGATGGTGATCTAATCTATTGTTTCTACAAGTTAAACCTTCGTCAAGATTTTAGTTCATAAAAACAAGCTTTAGGTGTAAACCAATCAATTCAAGATCTATCCAAGGTTCATAAGGTATGGTGGATATCTTAAACACAAGACAAACTTTTATTACAAATCAAATACTCTTAGGAAATGGTCAATACAAAAGGTAACCTCTTCATAGACAAAAAGGTCACAATTGTTTATAAACATTTAAACTTTCGTCCTACTAAAAGTTTACAAACAATCCGATTTGATGTTATAAAAGCATTCTCATTACAATCATACTTCTTGTTTCTTTGTTTAGTCAAGAATAATTATGGTGAAAAACAATCATTCATAGACAAATGATTATAACTAGTTGAGTAATAACAAATCTTTCGACCTTTGAAACTATTATCAATTAGTTAACCTTGGCTAAACAAATGTCACGATGAAACTTAAGGTACAATTGGTTCTTAGGATTGACTTGAAATTGAATTAAAACATGTTATCACAATCATAACTATCACTAAGTATAAAACATCATCAAAACAAGTGTAAAAAGATTACTAGCCACTTATAGCAAACATGCAAATAAACTCAGAATATTTAACATTAGAATCCATGGTTATAAGTCTTACAATGCTTTAAAATTGATAACAAACGACAAAGTATTGATAACCTAAGCATTGGTGATGATTTTTTGAGATTTTCGGACTCCAAATGTTGCTTCCTTGGTCCTCCAAAGTTCCTGGTTTTTTCTGCACGAATTTTCCTCCTTAGAGAGCTAGAAGATGATAATAATTGTGTGTAGTAATGAGAGTAAATGGTATCTTGAATGGTGTCATGAATTATACACTTTTGAGGTCCTTATAGGCTTGTCCATCACTCTTGGTAATGAATAGGGACTTAAATGCCTGAACTTGGACAGTAAGACACTAAGAAGGGCCTAGAACCATGGGACAAAAGTCCAAGATTCATGCACAAAAGTTGGCAAAAACATGCAGAAGTGGCCATCCGATCGGTTGCGGGTTGATACCGATCGGATGGAAAATGGTCATAATGGCAATCCGATCGGTTAAACTCCAACCGATCGGATGGTAGATCCTGGCTGTTTTGGACTTTGACTTTTCCTTGTGTAGTTCTTTATGCACTATCCAAACTTGATTAACTTCTGAACTTGGAACTTTGAGATGACAAAACTTAGGTTCTCTTATGAATTACTTCATAGATTGGACTTTTGAGCTCGGGAATCTTCGTTTAATCACGTATACTTTATTTTCTTCATTTTTTCTCCATTTTTCCTGCATTTGGCTACATATGCTACAAAAACATACTTTGATACGATTTAGTGGCAAAAGCATATAAAAACAACCAAATAAATACACAAAAACACTAATAACGCTTATAAAAACATGTTAACTTTGAGCGTTATCATATAATCTGTTTTCATGCAAAAGCTCTAATTCTCAAAATCAGTCAACACAAGTCAACTGTGAGTTGAAGCCTTAAATCTGTGGTATAATTGGATAAGTTGGATAGAAAAGGAAGGTCCTGCCTATCCTAGAGATAGGCAAGCTAAGTGAACCTCCTCTGTTTTGCTGAGGAGGAAGAGAATTGTAAGTGAATTCCCTGATTTGAAATGAAAGTACAGTTTCATTGAGATATTATTGCTGATGTTGTTGTTTTAAGCTTTGATTGTTACTGATTAAATCTGAGTTTCATATTAGTCGTAGGTTTGTTTTGATAGTTAGAGTAGCTTATTGATTGTTATTGTCGTATCTGTTAGAATATAGTTTGCTGGATTTATTGATTTGAAGTAGATCTATGATCTGTCTCTTCTATTAGATCTAGTTGATTTTGATTGATAATCTGTAATTCATACAGCGATTTATAGTTGATTGAACTTTTGGAATAAGATTTGTTGTGTGTATCATAGAGTTGTAGCACTACTGTCACTTTTAAGGAGTGTTTGGATGAGTTTATTTGATGAGAAATTGAGTTAGTAAGTTGGATATTTTCTGTACCATTAGTTTATTTAGGAAGTAGAGTTATAACTTCATTAAATCAGTAGGTCTTTCATTTAAAAGTAGAAATTAGTTTTAAATCAGTATAGATATTCGAATTTTTGAAAACAGTTAGAGATATTGGTTTAATAGTTGCATAATAGTTTATAGATACTTAATCTAGTTTAAAATTAGCTAAATTCAACAATTTAAGAGTAGAATTTAGCTGCTTAATTTGAAATTGGTCAAACTAGTGTAAGTTTCAAAATAGTCAACTGTTTCATTAAGTTTTGTGTCCACAGGCTACTGAACTTGGTTTATTTTAGAGTAGTTTACATAAGATTTTGGTCATAATTCTACTTGAACTTGCTTCTCAATATAGCAATTGAGATTTTGCCCCATTTTGATTGCACTGTATTGCTTAATAGAAGTACTTATTGAACCTGTTAATAAGCTCCTTTGAGACAAATTTCTGTTTGAAATTAGGACTGCTATTGATCAATTGAGCTTGCATTAGTGATTTGAGATTGATTCTGAGCTTCATCTGAGTAGATTTAGTGCTGTGTATCATTGCTTTGCTACTGTTTCAGTCTGTGCTTATTTCTACTTAATAAGTGAGCTTAATATTTGAGCTTATTGCTTATTGTTGTGATTTGTGGAGTTTTAAGATTGAATTGGATCACAATTTTTGCATATCTGAGCATAATATCATTGTGTTTAGAGTTTCATCCATTTTGGTTCACAAGTGCTTAAAAATAAGCACTTGTGAATAAGCAGTTTGCATAAATAAGCACTTAAACAGCTTAATTTCATTCCAATTTTTTTCTCCAAGTTCTTTTTATTATTTTTGATTTTCTGGAATTTTTCCAGAATTTTCCTATTAGTTTTAGTATTTTTCTTAATTTTCCTTTGATTTTAGTCGTTTTTAAATAGTATTTAATAAACAAAAATTCATAAAATTTCAGAAAAAGCTGTGAAAAATACAGAAATAGTTTAGGAAATTCTTTTATAAAATTTTAGATTTTTCAAAATTAAATTTTCATTTTTCCTCTTTATTTTTCTATTTTCTTCCATTTTTAATTCATTTAAAATTACAAAAATCAAAATAAATTCATAGAAAATAAAAGAAAAAAAAATAATTTTCTTTTTCTGGAAATTCATTTTAGTAGTTTAAGATTTTTAGAAAATTATTTCACGTTTGTAGGATCATTTTTCGTTAAAAGTTACGTTTTAATAAACGCGTTCGCATTTCCGTTTTTACGTTTTAGACTTTGGTGCATATCTAGCTTGTACTTTTTGCATAATTCATCTTTGATTGTTAATACTTGAATTACCTGATCACTATTTTCTTCTTAACCACTTTTCAATTCACGATTTTCACGAATCAATATTCTTGATTCCATTCACCTTCAGTCGGATACGACTCGGGTGATCCGTATTTCACGCGGATCATTTCGATAATATACTACTATACTATAATAAGTTGATTTTCACACAATCAATTTTTGGCGCCGCTGCCGAGGAAGGTCGAAGTGAGTTTTTGAATATTTGTTTTAAAAAATCGTGTTTTGTTAAGCCTTCGTTTATTTTGTATATATTTCTATAAAATTATAAAAATTGAAAAATTCAAAACACTTTTCCTAAAGTGTTTACAAAAATACCAAAAAATAATAAAGTTACAGCCTCGACTCTCCCGTGGAAGGGAGGGCGTTGTAAAATAAAAAAGTCTCACAATATAACAAAAACGTGAAATTAGTTGTTTATCGAATTATTTCAATTACTACAACCGATTAATCGGGAAATACGGTAGCTAAGACATTAAATTGCTAGCTGAAGTGAGAAACACTCTTCTTTCTCGCCCCTTCGCGCGTGGGTTTGAAAGAAATGGTCTCAATTAACGTAACGTTTTATAAAAAAAAAAAAGTTTTTGAGATAAAAAAAATAATAAAAATATTTTCCTTTCTCTTTTCTTTTTTCTTTTTGATTTTGTTTGTGGTGTATGCACACCCGTTCTTCTTTTGAGAGTCTTACGTCTCCATTTTCAAACCCTGAGCGGATTTTATGACATAATAGTCGGGTTCATTTCCTTGACGACGAGGAGATGAACCAAAACGAACAACACAACGGACCCCCGCCGATGGGTGGTCCGCAGCACAATGTTATCCCGCCGATGGGACAACAACCGGCTTTTGATCCACGTCCAATGGAGGAACAACTCCAATCACCATTCAATGGTGTGAGGAGAGCTATTGTGATTCCGGACATCAATGCCAACTTTGAGATCAATCACGGATTACTCAATTTAATCACGGGTATATCCTTTCACGGGTTTGATAACGAAGACCCATATGCTCACATCAGAAATTTCACCGACGTCGCTGAGACCATTAGAATGAACCAAGTTCCTCACGTTGTGGTAAAATTGAAGTTATTTCCTTTCTCCTTAAAAGGGGCAGCCCGGACTTGGCTGGAAAAGAAACCGCCCAATTCGATTCACACTTGGAATGATCTTGCTTCCAAGTTTGTGAATTATTTCTATCCTCCCTCTAAAACTTCTAATCTACGATCCCAAATCTTTCGGTTCCAACAAGCTTCTGATGAGTCATTTAGTGAAGCTTGGGATCGATTTAAAGATTTGTTGGAAAAATGTCCTAACCATGGGTTCACCGACCTTCAGCAGATTGACACTTTCTATAATGGGTTATGTCATGTTGATCAAGACTCACTCAACTCTGCTGCGGGTGGGAACTTGTTGGCTAGAAACACGAATGATGCTTTCACGATAATTGAAAATCTGGCTCGTGTAAGAATGTCAAGAAATAAACCTCAAGTGTCTAATAATGGTAAAAGTAATGATGAAATGATAAGTATGCTTGTGGCATTAACAAAGAAAGTTGATGCTATGTCTATGGAAAAATCAAATCAACAAGTCAATGTTGTAAATCAAGGTTGTATTACTTGTGGTGGTCCACATCCGTAATACAAGTGTTCGTCAACCGGCTTTTATGCTCAAGAGAACGTGTATGCTGCGAACATGGGTGGCAACAGTTACCCACCTCTTCAAGGAGATCGAAATCTTCTCAATTACCGTTCGAGCCATTATCTTGGACCACCCGGTTTTCAAAATCTAAATCATAATAACAATGTGCAAAACCGTACACATTAAGTTAATCAAAATCAAAATCGACAAAATCAAGGTTTTAAAACCAAGGTGTAAACCACAATCGGAATTTTCAGGGAAATCAAAACCAAGCCCTGATTCAAGGGAATAACTTTCTGAATAATAATCATGGGAACTTTAATCATGGAAATCAGAATAATGGCAATTTTCAAAACCGTGGGCAGAATTTTAATAATCAAAATCAAGGTGTTATTCCAAATCCGTCGCCCACGGATGAGTTGATTAAGCAATTGATTCAAAATCAACAAGCTTTAATTACTAAACAAGAGGAAACAACAAGGTTATTTGCTACTAAAATCAACGATCTCAACAAGCGTTTAAATGATCGACCCTCGGGCTCTGGAACTTTGCCAAGCAACATGATCGCTAACCCGAGGGGCGATGCAAAAGCGATCATAACAAGGAGTGGTGCTACTTACGATGGACCAACGACTCCGACTACCTCTTCTTCTCTACCTCCCAAGGTAGTCGCCCATGAACCCGAGGTGACAATTGATACGAAAATTCCTATTAATAATGGAAGGACCGAAGACATCCAACCTCTGGTGGTCTCGACGTCTAAAGGAAAGGAAAAAGTTGTTAATGAAACTGAAAAAGAAATACCGGTTAAAAAAAAGTTGCCATATCTGTCACGCTTAAACGAACAAAAGCATTGCGAGAAGGATAAAAACCAAATGGAAAAGTTCTATCAGATTTTTCAAGAATTACACTTTGATATAAGTCTCGTGGATGCTATACTTTTGATACCAAAATTTGCTTCGATGCTTAAAGGTCTTTTGAATAATAAGGAAAAATTGTTTGAAATGTCAAAGACTTAAATGAATGAGAATTGCTCAGCGGTTCTTCTTAAAAAGCTACCCGAAAAGCTTGAAGACCCTAGCAAGTTTCTTATACCATGCAATTTTCCGGGTATGGTTCAATGCTTCGCCTTGGCCGATCTTGGTGCTAGCATTAACCTAATGCCATTGTCGATTTGGAAAAATTTGTCTCTCCCTAACTTGACACCGACGCTTATGACCCTCGAGCTTGCCGACCGATCTACGTCTCGTCCAATTGGTATAGCCGAGGATATTTTTGTCAATGTTGGGAAATTCAATTTCCCTGCAGATTTTGTGGTTGTTGATTTCGATGCCGATCCACGGGTTCCTCTCATTCTCGGGAGAGGATTCCTAAGGACCGGTCATGCTTTAATTGATGTATACGACGAGGAAGTTATAAAACTCCTTGACGCTGGAATGATTTATCCGATCTCGGATAGTTCATAGGTTAGCCCGGTTCATTGTGTCCCAAAGAAGGGCGAAATCACTGTTGTGAAGAATGATGATAATGAGCTTATATCGACTCGACTTGTGACCTGATGGAGAGTTTGTATCGATTACCGCAAGTTGAATGATGCAACCCGTAAAGACCATTTCCCGCTCCATTTTATAGACCAAATGCTTGAACGATTAGCGGGAAATGAGTTCTATTGTTTTCTGGATGGCTTTTTTGGGTACTTTCAAATTCCTATTGATCCCCAGGATCAAGAAAAGACCACTTTTACTTGCCCGTATGGAACGTTTGCCTATCGTAGAATGCCCTTTGGCTTATGTAACGCTCCAGGCACATTTCAACGGTGTATGATGGCCATTTTCTCCGATATAATTGAAAAAATCATGGAAGTGTTCATGGACGATTTGTCCGTCAATGGAAATTCTTTCGACTCTTGCCTCTCCCATTTAGAGAGTATGCTAATACGGTGTGAAAACACTAACTTAGTTCTAAATTGGGAGAAGTGCCACTTCATGGTTAAAGAGGGCATAGTCCTCGGCCATAAGATATCCAAATCTGGGATTGAGGTAGATCGTGCCAAAGTTGATGTTATTGCTAAGCTACCTCATCCTACGACCGTTAAAGGAATCCGAAGTTTTCTTGGTCATGCTGGCTTTTACCGACGTTTTATACAAGACCTCTCCAAAATAGCCCGGCCTCTGACCCAACTTTTAGAAAAAGATGCTCCGTGTAACTTCACAAATGAATGCATCGAAGCATTTAATTTCTTGAAGAAGAAGTTAACGGAGGCACCAATCTTAGTTGCCTCCGATTGGAGCTTACCATTTGAGCTAATGTGTGATGCAAGTGATTATGCCATTGGTGCAGTTCTGGGGCAACGTAATAATAAATACTTTCAACCGATACACTATGCAAGTAAGACTATGACCGAGGCCCAACATCATTACACAACTACCGAAAAGGAAATGTTAGCGGTTGTTTATGCTTTTGAGAAATTTAGGTCTTATTTGCTCCTTAAGAAGTGCATAGTGTATATGGACCACTCAGCCCTGAAATACTTAATGGCAAAGCAAGATGCTAAGCCACGCTTAATGCGGTGGGTTCTTTTGCTCCAAGAATTTAATGTTGAAATTCGAGACAAGAAAGGAGCTGAGAACCTTGCTGCTGATCACCTTTCACGACTTGAGAACCCCCATCAAAGTGTTCTTGAGAATAAGGAAATTAATGAAACATTTCCTCTCGAGACACTTGGGAGTGTGACTAAAATTGACCAAAGTACCCCATGGTTTGCCGATTTTGCGAATTACCATGCGGGGAATTTCACTAGGAAAGGGATGTCGTCCCAACAAAAGAAGAAATTCTTTAAAGATGTCCAACATTATTTTTGGGACGACCCCTATTTGTTCAAAGTCTATGCGGATCAAGTGATCCGGCGGTGTGTTCACGGTACGGAAGCCATTGAAATTCTTAAGGCATGCCATAGTGGAGCCACGGGGGGACATCATGGTGCCAACTTCATCGCAAAGAAAGTGTTCGATTCCGGATTCTATTGGCCGACGATATATCAGGATGCCCATGAATTGGTGAAATCATGTGATTCTTGCCAACGTCAAGGGAAAATTTCTCAAAAAGATGAAATGCCACAAAATGCTATTCAGGTTTGTGAAATTTTTGACGTTTGGGGCATCGATTTCATGGGGCCATTCCCGTCATCAAGAGGAAATAAGTATATTCTCATGGCCGTCGATTATTTGTCCAAATGGGTTGAAGCGAAGGCGCTCCCCACCAATGACGCCCGAGTAGTTGTTAAATTCTTAAAAAGTCTCTTTGCCCGATTTGGTGCACCTCGAGCCATCATAAGTGATCGTGGGACCCATTTTTGCAATGACCAATTTTCAAAAGTAATGCTTAAATATGGTGTCACACATCGACTTTCTACGGCTTATCATCCACAAACTAGTGGTCAATTGGAGGTGTCCAATCGTGGCCTTAAATAAATTTTAGAAAGGACAGTAGGAGAGCACCGTGCCTCATGGGCCGATAAATTAGACGATGCTTTATGGGCTTTCCGGACCGCTTACAAAACTCCTATTGGGTGTACTCCATATAAGCTGGTTTACGGGAAGGCTTGTCATTTGCCCCTAGAACTTGAGCACAAGGCCTACTGGGCCTTAAAATATGCCAATTTTGACTTGAAAACCGCGGGTGATCACCGAAACGTTCAATTAAATGAGTTAGTCGAACTACGTGATCAGGCTTACGAGAATTCTTTGATATATAAAGAGAAAAAAAAAAAAAAGACTTCATGATGCCAAGATCAAAGACCGCGTTTTCAACGTTGGTGATCAAGTGCTTCTTTTTAACTCTCGTTTGAAGATTTTCTCGGGTAAGCTTAAAACCCTAAACCCAAGTATTCACAATAACAATTGGTCTGGACCATTCACAATAACACAAGTATTCCCTTATGGTACCATTGAGTTAGCTCAACCCGATGGTCCCAACTTTAAGGTGAATGGTCACCGTTTGAAACACTATTTTGGAGGGGACGTACCAACTATGGTAGTCCTGGATCTCCAAACTTTCCCCAAGGACGATTGAATTTAGGGATCGAGTCAAGCTACGTGACTCAGAAATAAAAAACAAAGCGCTTCGTGGGTGGCAACCCATGCTTATCCAATTTCATCTTCTTATTTTTCTTATTTCTAACAAATAACGTGAGGAGGGGGTGCCTTTTCTACTCTTGTGTTTCGTGGTTGTTTGTGATGTTTGTTTAGGATTGTCCGCGATTTATGATGACTCTCGTGCTCGTTATCTTCTCTCCACTTGTGTTTCATTCATCGGTGCTATTGGAAATCCTATATCCGTGAATCTTATCGACTAACGTTTTCTTTGGCATAATTAATAAATGGCCCTAGAATTTTGTTAGGATTGCCTTAACCCACAAAACATCGAGGACAATGTTTCATTCTAGTCTGGGGGAGGGTGAATCTTCGATTCGATTTGACCTTGCATTTTTCACATGTCGTGTACTCTTGCAAATCCGTTTTTCCACCAAAAATAAAAAAAATTGAAAATTTCAAAAATTTTGAAAAAAAATCAATGAAAAAGTCATGGAAAAGCACAAAAAAAATGAGAAAAAGTTGAAAAATTGTGCAAAAATATAATAAAGTTTTGAATAAGTGTTTTGACATCTTGTTGACTTTCCAGCTGGCGAGATTAGGAATAAATATTTTGACTTGACCGGGCATGTTGAGCCCTAGCTTGTTCCCTTAACCAATGATAATCACATAAGCTTGTGCTAGTCTTGTACACCAGGAGCTATAAAATGCGAATTCTTTCTTAAGAATCTGCAAGTTCCCATACTTGACTTTATACATGCGCAGCTTAAAAGCTTTCGCTAGTCTTTTACATTAGGAGCTAGAAAACGTGAATTCTTCTTCTAGAATTTGCAACTTTCCGTAACTGACTTTATATATGCGTGGCTGATTATCGGCTAAGTATTCGCTGGTTTCATTACTTGGAATCTTAAATTGCGAAGAGCGAGAAATGATAGAGTTTATTTAGAAGTTAGATGCTAAAAGTCGAGTAGTGGTTCTCTTTAGAGCTCATGAGAGGTACTTGTGGCTTTTTACTCCCATAAAATACGTCACCGATATATAATAGATGTTCTAGGTTAATTAGTGGTATTTAGGTTTGGATAATATTTAGTTCTTTATTTTCTTAAGAGAATCTTTGCTTTAGAAGTTGGGTACATATCAAGGAACATCAAAAATAAGAGCAAAAATGAAAAAAATCAAAAGTCAAAAGTTGATTATGTATGTGGTTTTGGAGCTACCCGATAAGCTTCCATTGATGTTGAGAAAAGTAAAGAAAGAAAAAAAGTATGAAAAATATGATAAAAGTATGAAAAAATGAAAAATGAAAAAAAGTGAAAGTCCAAAGTTATGATGAATAAGAGCTTGAATGTAAATAAGTTGTTGGCGTATGAGGTGCATGTGGATGATTCTGAATTGGACACATGAGGTGCACGTGTAGTACTCCGCAACTTATATTTATGATATTGTATATACCAAAATTCCTTGATGTGGACCGAATTTCTATTGCAGTGGTTCTTGAGAGAAAATGAAGAACTATTTATCGTTTAAACTTAGGTGTCACTATCGGATTAAAATGTATTGAAATGAGAAAATATGAAGCAATTCATTTCTCAACAAAAGTAAAATATTGAGATACAAAAACTTAGGACATGGGAGTAAGAAGTTTCCACAAGTAACTTTTATGAGTAGTGTTAGCATCTAACTTATAGATAAGCTGTGATCTCGTTTGTACGCTTAGTTTGGGGACTCGTGAAAAATCAAGGATGACGATTTTTATCCGTATGGTCACTTCTTAAATAGAAGTGTTTCTACTCGTTGACCCTAATAATTATTGCAAAATAATGAAAGTTCAACAAACCGTCACAAGTATAAAGTATGAAAAGTACAAAAATAGAAGTGATAGTGGAATAAAGGAAAATTTTTGGAAAATGGAGCGTTTGCGGGAATAAATGATTTTATTACTTCTTTCGAACCTCCTTGCTACTTTAGAAAGTTAGTAGGAAGAGTTATGAAATTATTTATCCCATAAGCGTGAATTGATCACATTGCGTGAGGACACGACAATACCTTAGTCTGTGGGATTTTGGTATGTGTTAATTCACATACCTTTTCATAGCCAAATATCGACCCAAATAGACTAATTATGCTAACAAAATGCCAAAGAATTGTGTGTTTTATGTTTGTGAACGTGCAGGTACGGATATATCGTAAAAAGACGAAAAATAAGCAAAAACCCGGCAATAACGAGCGTGAGAGTAGAAAGAGTCAGAAAGTCAAGCTGGAAATCATTTTGAGCTTATAAAGTCCTCAGAGATTGATATATGTGCAAAAGTGATCCTTGTGTGAAGTTTGAAGAATTGCCAAAATTGGTCCCTGCACTTTCAGAGTTAACATAATTAGTCCCTCATGGAAATTTATGAAGAAAAGGACAAAGTCAGCCCTTGGAGAATCAAAATTGTCGTAATCAGTCCTTGAAAGTTATTTTGGAACATTGGCAAGTACAGTCCTCAAAGTTTCAATAATTACATAAAAGGTCCTTGATTTTATTTATTACAAAAATCTGAATTACCAAATCATTTATCCAATCCAATATAATATCAAGCCCAAGTTAAAAGCAAAAGCCCAATCTCATTTCCCCATTTACCCAAGCCCATACCAGCCACGGTCAAAGTATTACACTGGGTCAAAAGGTCAACAAAAAGGGTCAAACACAAGTAATAAATATTACCCCGCTTATATTCATCCCCAATTCCATTTTACCCAGTCCCCATGAACCCTAACCCTCCCAATCAAAATAATTACCATAATTAAGGGTATAGATGTCAAATCAAGAGGGTTTCTAGAAGATTGTGTGATGTCAGGAGTGTGTCAGAAGCGAAGAAGCACACGGGGGGCTACGTGGCAGAAGACCATTGGTTGGAACGCGTTACAAATATGATCAAAGGGCTTATATTTGATGGGAAATGATTGGATAGTGATTTAAGGGTGTTCAGAGGCTTCAAACAAGCACAACTCACACGGATTGCCAGCTTGACAATCCGTGAGCTCACCTCACTCCTCTCTTATATATATAGGTCATTTGTAGCAATTTTAGTGTGTAGAAAATTAGTAGCGAAGCTCTGTCAAAATGTTTTTAGATTGTAATTAGATTAGTGATTGTAATGAAATTTTATTAGTTTTAATGAAATTCAGTTTTACTCAAATTCATATTAGCTTATTGTTCATTAATTTCAGTTAATTAGTTTCATTTACCTTATATTTAGCTTAATCTCAGTCATTTTCAGAAGTTTCATTCAGCTTAATTCAATCTATCAATTAAATTCAGTCATAATTTCAAGCAAAAACATAAAAATCAGAAAATAAGAAAAAAATAAAAAAAATGTTTTCATTTTGTTGAATCAGTTCTCAAACAAGTTTAATTAGTTTTATAAAAATAGAATAAGCTTTGTAGAACTTAGTATAATTTGTTTTCATGCAAAAGCTCTAATTCTCAAAATCAGTCAACACAAGTCAACTGTGAGTTGAAGCCTTGAATCTGTGGTATAATTGGATAAGTTGGACAGAAAAGGAAGGTCCTGCCTATCCTAGAGATAGGCAAGCTAAGTGAACCTCCTCTGTTTTGCTGAGGAGGAAGAGAATTGTAAGTGAATTCCCTGATTTGAAATGAAAGTACTATTTCATTGAGATATTATTGCTGATGTTGTTGTTTTAAACTTTGATTGTTACTGATTAAATCTGAGTTTCATATTAGTTGTAGGTTTGTTTTGATAGTTAGAGTAGCTTATTGATTGTTATTGTTGTATCTATTAGAATATAGTTTGCTGGATTTATTGATTTGAAGTAGATCTATGATCTGTCTCTTCTGTTAGATCTAGTTGATTTTGATTGATAATTTGTAATTCATACAGTGATTTGTAGTTGATGAAACTTTTGGAATAAGATTTGTTGTGTGTATCATAGAGTTGTAGCACTACTGTCACTTTTAAGGAGTGTTTGAATGAGTTTATTTGATGAGAAATTGAGTTAGTAAGTTGGATATTTTCTGCACCATTAGTTTATTTAGGATATAAGTAGACTTATAACTGCATTAAATCAGTAGGTCTTTCATTGAAAAGTAGAAATTAGTTTTAAATCAGTATAGCTATTAGAATTTTTGAAAACAGTTAGAGATATTGGTTTAATAGTTGCATAATAGTTTATAGATACTTAATCTAGTTTAAAATTAGCTAAATACAACAATTTAAGAGTAGAATTTAGCTGCTTAATTTGAAATTGGTCAAACTAGTGTAAGTTTCAAAATAGTAACGGTTTCATTAAGTTTTGTGTCCACAGGCTACCGAACTTGGTTTATTTTAGAGTAGTTTACATAAGATTTTGGTCATAATTCTACTTGAACTTGCTTCTCAATATAGCAGTTGAGATCTTGCCCCATTTTGATTGCACTGTATTGCTTAATAGAAGTGCTTATTGAACCTGTTAATAAGCTCCTTTGAGACAAATTTCTATTTGAAATTAGGACTGCTATTGATCAATTGAGCTTGCATTAGTGATTTGAGATTGATTCTGAGCTTCATCTGAGTAGATTTAGTGCTGTGTATCATTGCTTTGCTACTGTTTCAGTCTGTGCTTATTTCTACTTAATAAGTGAGCTTAATATTTGAGCTTATTGCTTATTGTTGTGATTTGTGGAGTTTTGAGATTGAATTAGATCACAATTTTTGCATATCTGAGCATAATATCATTGTGTTTAGAGTTTCATCCATTTTGGTTCACAAGTGCTTAAAAATAAGCACTTGTGAATAAGCAGTTTGCATAAATAAGCACTTAAACAGCTTAATTTCATTCCAATTTTTTCTCCAAGTTCTTTTTATTATTTTTGATTTTCTGGATTTTTTCCAGAATTTTCCTATTAGTTTTAGTATTTTTCTTAATTTTCCTTTGATTTTAGTCATTTTTAAATAGTTTTTAATAAACAAAAATTCATAAAAATTCAGAAAAAGCTGTGAAAAATACAGAAATAGTTTAGGAAATTCTTTTATAAAATTTTAGATTTTTCAAAATTAAATTTTCATTTTTCCTCTTCATTTTTCTATTTTCTTCCATTTTTAATTCATTTAAAATTACAAAAATCAAAATAAATTCATAGAAAATAAAAGAAAAAAAAATAATTTTCTTTTTCTGGAAATTCATTTTAGTAGTTTAAGATTTTTAGAAAATTATTTCACGTTTGTAGGATCATTTTTCGTTAAAAGTTACGTTTTAATAAACGCGTTCGCATTTCCGTTTTTACGTTTTAGACTTTGGTGCATATCTAGCTTGTACTTTTTGCATAATTCATCTTTGATTGTTAATACTTGAATTACTTGATCACTATTTTCTTCTTAACCACTTTTCAATTCACGATTTTCACGAATCAATATTCTTGATTCCATTCACCTTCAGTCGGATACGACTCGGGTGATCCGTATTTCACGCGGATCATTTCGATAATATACTACTATACGACTCGGGTGATCCGTATTTCACGCGGATCATTTCGATAATATACTACTATACTATAATAAGTTGATTTTCCCATGAAGTGCCAAACAGTACTTTCCATAGAATATGGAGCAGTACTTTCTTTCAAACAAGAAGCAGTACTTTGGATAAAAGTACTTTCCACCAAAATATCTTCTGAAAGTCAACTCGAGATAATAAATACCTTCCATATTTACTCCACAAAGCTACCAAAACAAGTAGTTGTTAATATCCTTCATAAATAACCCTTGGGCTTGACTTTGCCTATAAAAAGAACTTGTAGTAACACATAACTTCATCAAAACTTTGTTCTACCATCATAGAAACCCTAGTATCATTATGAGCCACTTTCCACAAATTTACATCTCATCAGATGACTCTTCTGACTCAGAAATAAGCTACTACTCTGACTCTGATTCAGGATGGAGCGGCTATTTTACTCCAAGTGCATCAAGCTCAACCAACCTGAAGCCTAATAAAAAGGTTTCTATTCCTGCTCCTGCTCCATCTCTATCCAGTGAGTTGCCATAGGCTCTGGAATCTGCTTTGAAGAACATGAAGTGGCCTGCCCAAAATAAGCCTGCAAGACTAGAAAGGCCTCCAAAACAAGTACTAGGTCTTGCTTGCCCAAGGAAGCAATCATCTTTTTATGACAAGAGAAAGATTGCTCAGAAGGCAAAGCATGACTATCAGGGAAAAGGAAAGAGGCCAATGGAGTAGTTGGTGTAGGATGTAGTGTGTTTAGGATTTGTGTTTGTTTGTTTGATGATGTGTCTCTATCTTGGAATGTTGAATGTAACTTTTCTTATGATGATAATGAATAAAATTACTCTTTCTGATTAATGATAAATGTAGCCTCCCCTCAAATAATGAATAGCTACTAATGCCTCCCCTCAAATGTAGCTTAATTATTGATCATTTCAATACTCACCACTAAAAAAAGTAAATCTTGAAACATCAAAGCCCTTTGTGAGTAAATCTGCTACATTATCATCTGTGTGAACTTTAACCACATTTATGAGTCTGTGCTCATAACAATCTCTAATAAAGTGATGCCTAATCTGAATATGCTTTGTCTTGGAATGATAGATAGGATTCTTCACAATACAAATTGTACTCTCATTATCAATGTTGATAGGAGTGTTCTTGAAGTTGAATCCATAGTCCAAAAGTTGATTTTGCAACCAAAGTACTTGAGCACAACAACTTGCAGCAGCCACATATTATACTTCTGTGGAAGATGTTGCTGCAATTGTTTGCTTCTTGCATTGCCATGAAACTAATCTTCTTCCAAGATATTGACATCCTCCAGTGGTTGATCTTTTGTCATAATTGTCACTAGCATAATCATTGTATGAAAAGGCTTCCAAATGAAAAGGAGACTCCCTAGGATACCACAATCCTAGCTTAGGTTGTTGCCTAAGATACCTAAAAATCCTCTTGATTGCATTCAGATGTGAAACTTTGGGTTTGACCTGATGTCTTGCACATAAACACACAACAAAAGTAATGTCAGGTCTAGATGTAGTCAAATACATTAAACATCCAATCATGGATCTATAGAGCTTAACATCAACATCTTCCCCATCTTCATCTTTTCCCAATGGTTTGTTAGCTTCAATGGGAGTGGAGGCTGGCTTGACAGTGGTGAAGTTAAATCTCTTTAGAATGTCTGCAACATACTTATCTTGACTAATGAAAATTCCACTGCTTGATTGTTGAACTTGAAGCCCCAAAAAGAATGTTAATTCACCCATGGAACTCATTTGAAACTCTTTTTGCATAAGCTCCTCAAACTCTTTCACCATTGACTGTTTTGTAGCTCCAAAAATAATGTCATCCACATATACTTGGACAAGTATAATATCCTTTTTGTCTCTTTTGATAAACAAAGTCTTATCAATAGCACCTCTCCTGTAACCATGTTGCAATAGAAAAGTGGAGAGTCTTTCATACCAAGCTCTAGGGGCTTGATGAAGGCCATACAGAGCCTTAATAACCTTGTAGACTTTGTTTGGATGTGCAGGATCTTCAAAACCAGGAGGTTGTTTGACATAAACTTCCTCTGTGATAGTGCCATATAGAAAAGCACTCTTTACATTCATTTGATATACAGGAAAGCCCATATATGATGCAAAAGCCAGAAACAACCTTATAGCTTCAATTCTTGCCACAGGAGCAAACACTTCATCATAGTCTACCCCTTCTTCTTGTCTATAACCTTGAGCCACTAATCTTGCTTTATTCTTGATGACATTCCCTCTTTCATCTCTTTTAACTCTGAAGACCCATTTTGTACCAATTAATCTCTTACCATCATGTAAATCACATAATACCCATACTTCTTGAAGCTTGAATTGTAAAAGTTCTTCTTACATAGCTTTAACCCAACTCTCTTTAGCTAATGCTTGAGCAACTGTCTTAGGTTCCTCTTGAGACAGAAAGCAAGCAAATAAGCACAATTGCCGATCCTTGTGATTCACCCTGTTTTGTTTGTAAACAAAGCTAAGTAAAGAAGTATGTTGCTGAGAAAGATTCTTAGCTTTTGTTCTTGTGAGCACTGTTGAGGTAGAAGGTCCAATAATCTTACTGACAGGATGATCTTTATGAATTCTCAATATAGGAGTTGGTGAAACTTTGATTGGTCCCGAAACGGTCAGATATTATTGACCAAGGTCAACAAGTCAAAGACAGCCTCGTTCCAATACTCCGGTGATAGTATAGTGTGTCCCCGGGTCGTTATGTCCCAGCGAGATTGAAATGGTGTCTTTTGAAATCGTTTATGAGTGAGTGGGACTGAGGACAGTAGCCCAGATGATATGGAATTCATTTTGCTACTGTTATTTTGGTGTTGGTAAACAGATATAATATTCACAAAAATCAGATATACACGTATATGCACAAATTCACAATTCAGATCACGTAACAGAAAAAGTGGGATTTGTTAAATTACAAACTACAGGGGGTGCTTTTGAAACTTTTTGAAACTTAAAATTAAAAGAAAAGTGAAAATGAAAATGAAATTATAAAAGTGATTAAAATATTATTTAAATATTATTTAATTAATAAAACTATTTAAAATCTAAATTAAAACCTAATTTAAATTAACTAAAAATGACAAATGATATAAATTAAACTAAAAATTAGCAAAAATATTTTCTAAACCTTAATTTGAACTTGAAGAAAGTATAAAAAATAAAAATAAATATTTTTTTCTTTTTATGAGTTTTATATTAATTAAAAACTTTTTAACTTAATTAAACTAATTAAACTAATTTAAATTATAGTTAATACTAAATTAACTTAGAAAATTATGATAAAATTTATAAAATTACTTAACCATCACAGGAATGCTACAAAATTATAAAAACCTCTAAAAATTATATTTAAAACTATTCCACTAATTAATTACCTTTTAATTAACTTAAGTCTAATTTAAATAATTAAAATAATAAAAATAGAAAATGAACAGTGTAAACTAAAAATATATTTACTGAAAGTCTATTATACTATATTAGAGCTAGGAAAAATATAAAAACTAGGTTTAGATTTATAAAAACTAAATATGCTATTTAAAACTTAATATTAATTATTAATTAAGAAAACTAATATTAAATCTAATAAATACTAAATGGTAATATAAAATTCAGATAAAATTACTAAAAATACTTTAACTTAAAAGGAAATTAATAAAAATATAAAAACACCAAGTACTTAATAAAAATCTAAAAATGAAAATTAAAATTTAAATAGAATTAAATAGAAACTATCACTTAAAAATAACTTGAATTTTTTGGATTTTTCTTTTAAAAACTTACTTTATACCTAAAACAAATACATTTAATGAAAACAACTTTTTTGTAAATGAAAAATAAGCACTAAAGAGCTTATTTGCCTTGATAGTTGACCATAGTTGACTTTTTAAGCAAATAAGCTCAAATGAGCTTGAGTGGGACCCACAAAGGATGATTCTGGTTTAAACTAGTAAGGTGAACATGTATAAGCCAAATTAAGCACAATGGATCCACAGAATAAGCAATAGAATCAAAATAAGCACTTAACCAATCCAATTTAAACTCAGAAAAGGGACAAGGTTTGGGGTTGATTCCAAGTGGGGTCCACTGGGTCCTAGATCAAACTAGTGGTTAATGGGAGTTCCCTGGTAGGAGGGGGGTTGGGAGAACCTAAAAACTAGGTGTGGGGACCATTGTGGTGGCCACAAACCACCACCAAAGGTGGTGTGGTGGCTGGGTGTCTGCTGATACAGAGCAATGGGTTGCCCTGCAGCCCTCTTTGGAGGGTTGTGGGGCCCACAAAGAAAATCTCAAAAATAAAAGAACCAAGGGACCTTTGAGATGAGCTAGTAGGTTACAACATATCAAAAGTTCAAGCCCTGAATCACATCACAAAAATCTAGAAAATTATTTGAACTTTTGGAAAAACTGGATATCAAGCAACTTTGACTTTTGTGGAAAACTTAGAACTTTGAATTATCTGAGTTTTGATTGCTTCTATTACACTGATTATACTATGTTAAGCTATTAGTAGACTATCTAGAGTTGCTAGGAACATGTATAAACAAAATGGGTTGGTTTTGGACCCAACTGACCCAACAGTTAACTGTTGGGTTGGATTGGGGGTGATTTGACTTTTTTTTGCTAAATGGTTATCTATTTTATGACTTACAAGAACATTTTAGACCTAAGGTGATTAGCTCAAATAGAAAACAACAACTAAATCACACAAGAACACCTCAAAACCTTCTAAGCCAAACACTCCCTTATATGTAACTGTTTTTGGTTTTCAAAGCAAATTTACAACTAGAACATTAATCATGAAATCTAATCTTACATTAACACTAAATAAACATAAAGGAACTGAAATTAACACTAAAGTACTTAGGCTACATTAAATTACAAAGAAAAAGTGCTTACAGTTGGTTTTTCAAGTGAACTTCAAACCAAGATCATGTATATAAACTTAACCTACAGCCTCCCTGAGGCAACTAATACCCATTGCAATCCAAATCTTCATTGTTCACTGCTTCAATATTCATAAGCCATGATTTTTGATTTATTTCTTATTTATTTGATAATTTTTGGTATTTTTGCTTTCTTAACTTAAACTAAAATTTAATGTATCTAAAGGCTTATTTAAACTTTGTCAGAGCTTAAAGAAAGCTTTAGAATCCAATAACAACCAACAGAAACAACACTTAAGCTTTTTGAGATTTGTTGAAATAAGAGTAAATTGCATAAACTGAGACAGGTAATTAAACTTGAAATTGAGATTATAGAAAGTTTACATTACATTAAGGAAACAAGTTACAAGCTTTTAAAACGTAAGATTACAACTATTTTTGAAATTACACTAAAGACGATTACCTAAATACTAAACTACACTAATTTTTTTTCTTCCCTGCTCCTCTCTTCTCTTTATAGCCTCCAATTGGTCTTGTGGGTCCCACTAGTCAAATCCCACCAATAAAAATATACATTTGATGAGTCTTGTCTTACTTATTAATTTGGCGGGAAATGGGATTTTTGACCACTTGGGGTCTGTATCAGATGCCATAGGGGGGGGGGGGGGTAAAGGTGATGGGTTCTTGGGGTGTGGAATTTGAAGGATAAGGGTGGTGGTAGCAGAGGCAAGTGGTGCAAGAGGGGGGGGGGGGGAAATACCACCTGGTATTCTGGTTTGGGAGGTGAGGGTGAAGATGGTGGGAAGGGTGGGTTTGACCATGGGTTTGACCCTGGTAATAAAAACGGGGTGTTGATGGGCTGGGGAATGGTTGGGCCCAAAGGGAGGGATTGGGTTATTTTATTTTGGACTTGGATTTATTATTGGGTAATTTAGGATCCGGTTTGGTATTATAGTTTCACAAGGACTTTTTTTTTTGTAATTTTCTGAAATATAAGGACTGATCATGTAATTATTCCAAGGTTGTCACAAGGGTGTAAATTGCCAAATTGAATAGTACAAGGTCCGTAGTTGACTTTTCCATTTTATTACACCTCAGGGACTAAATCTGCCAATCCTTAAAACTTTAAGGGCCAAATGTGAAAATTCACCAAACTTTCTAACCAAGGACCAAACCTGCCATAAGAGATTAGTATAAGGACAAAATTTGTTTTTCTCAAAGTTTTAATATCCCAGGGACCATTTTTGATAATTTTCAAAGTTCAGGGACTAAACTTGACATTTTGTGAAACTTTGCACCAAAGTACTAATTGTGTAACTTTTTGATTTAAAAGGACCTTTGGTGACTTTTTCAAGTTTTTAGAACAACCAGGGACTTGATTTGACAATTTTTGAAAGTTGAGGGACTGAAACTGCCAATTATGCAAACTTTGTACGTTTTTCATCTGTTTTTGATATTTTTGCATTTGAAACATGTAAAACACCTTCCTGGGATATTTTCACTATTTTGATTCAATATTGAGTGTTTTTAGATGTTTTGGCAGCTCAGAAAAGGTAAAAATGATGAGTATTTACACACTCATCAATCCCCCACACTAAAACATTGCTAGTCCCTAGCAATCTTTTGAGAAAAACCTGATGGATTTGAAAATCTCTTTTCCAAAAGCCATCACTTCTGGAGTAGCCAGGTGTAAGAACTGTGGCACACCTGATAACCGTGTGATTTTGAGCAAACCACCAGCTGTCAACGGATTTGATTAGTCTTTACCAAAAGCCGTTTGCTTCTGGACTAGCCAACTCTTGATGGAATAGTCAACATCTTGGTGAGCTGATTACCAATTATGGATTTTCCACTGCCTTTACCACAAGCCATAATCTTGTGGGCTAGCCAACTCATTTGCTTATGAGGATATGGGGAGTTGAGGAACCATACAATTTTTGGCAAATTTCAAGCCATCAACGGGTTTGGGATGTCTTTACCAAGAGCCGTTTGCTCCTGGACTAGCCAATCCCTTTTGTCGGTTAGACAAGGCGGACTGATAACCACAAAAATTTTGAACTTTAGTGAAAAAAATTTAAAATTTTTGGTCAAAAACGGGGGTATTAGATAGTAAAATGTGATAAAATTCGCTAGAATAGCGAATACCCCCCCACACTAAGGATGAATATTGTCCTCAATATTCAAAGTCCCGGCTATTATGCCGACTCTTTGAACGTAAAAGGGCAACATTACAAGCTAAGCGTGGAAAACATGATTTTGTATTTTCACTTTTGTAATCATAGCATGGGGGACTCCCCCACACTTAGGGTGAAAACCCTATAAACATGCTACTGTTTTTGTTTACCGAGTCGCTAGCTTGACTCGACCCCGAATTCATTAGTCCTTGGGGAAGCATGATGTGGAAGAAATAATCTCTATCGGACTTTCATTCAAGATGTTTGGATAAACATTTGAAGCACGTGAAAGTTCCACACCGATGAGATATAATCCCGGCTTAAAATAATGGTACCTGAAAATGCCGGGATCAAAGATAGTGTCTTCATTCCCGAAGGAGTGAAGAACAAGAGAAGTCACCCTGTAGGTGAAGAAAAGGAAGAAAACCATGATGAAAATCATTATAGGATTTTCTTCCTCGAGAGCAGGCTCCGTAGCCTGAGTTTGGATTTCAAAGGGTAAGCTCAAAAACATCCCGGGAGGGTGGGTGGGAATTTGCAAATTCTCACGATTGAGTGCATCTCCCCCCGGGCTATCAAACTCCGGAGGAGTTATGATATGATGAGTGAGTTCACCGGAGAACTCCTCATGAAGAGAATTATTCACAAGATGTGAATCTGTGAACTCATGTTCCGGAATAAACTCATCACAATCCTCATTCTGAATATCAAAGAGTGGATTATCAGAAATCAAAGTGAATTCAGATTCGAATTCAAATAGAGGATTGGTGAGAGTAGTATTGAAAGTTTCGGGAACAAAGTGATCAATATTCTCTATTGGACTGTTGGGGTCAGAAGTGAGTGACAGATCATGATTTAAGAGATTTTCAATTTCGGCTTCGGAGTCAAGGAGACCATCATCACTTCCTGTTGGAAGTGAATTGATTTTGGTGATCTCCTCAAGAAGATGATCAGCATCAATACGTGGAATTGATGCCTCAACATACTCGATGTCTCCATAAGATGCACAATCTTCGCTACAATCGGAGAAAATCTCAAATTGAGCTTTTGGACACTCAAGAAGGGAAGGTGAATCACACATATGATCAGAAGTTTCCTGTGACTCTCCTGGGATTGGGACAAGGTTCTCAGCACTAGACTTTATGAATTCGTCCGATTCCTTATTAGGAACAGTGCTGAGATGCTCATCCCCCATGATTAGAGAGTGAGTGTGAACTTCGGGTGTGATAGCAGTTGTTTGAGATGGAATCTCAACTGCTGGGATATCAACTGATGAACTTGATGAATCTTTTTAAATAATAACAATGTTATCTTCATCATCACTGTCATCATAGTCATCAAATAGAGCAGTATTGCGAATATTAGCACGTATTTTAGCTGCTTGTTGCTCAGCCAGTAATTCTTCCATACTTTTTCCAGATTCTCGTTCTTCAGCAAGTAATTCTGCCATAGTTTTCCCACGAGAATTGGGAATGAGTGGAAATTGTGGGGATGTGGATGTGTCAAAATCGGAAGGTTGACATTGAAAATCATCGTGAGGACCCCCACAATATGCACAAGAAGAACTTGGAGTATGGCGGAGTGAAATATTAGCTAACTCCTCCTTAAGTTCTTTAAGTTTTTCAAGAACCTCTAAAAAGTCTTGCTGGATTTGAGGAGTTGCTTGGATCATTTGGTACTGTGGAGGTTGGTCTTGATACGAAGAGTCAAAATTGTTACAAGGAAATGGATTCCTTGTTTGACAATCAGAGCTAAAGTGTGGACCTCCACAGTAATCACAACAGTGAAACTGATGTGGTTGTGGGTTGTATGTGCTTGAGTTATAATTGTTATCAGGAAACTGCTCATAGACAAGCGTGTTTCCCGATTGACAATCGGAACTGTAATGTGAACCACCACAGTACTCACAACAGTAAAACTGTTGAGTCTCATGGTGTGGTAACTGATGGAATGAATCAGTCGTGTCATGGTAGGAATAGGGATTCTTGTTATAGACAGACCCGTTTCCTGACTCTACCATGCCACAACTGGGGCAATTGCCACCATTATAAGGATTACCACACCACTGGCAAATCAGAAAGTGTGGATGAGACATAGAAAGAATCAAATGGTTTTGGAGGGTAAGAAATGGAGAATCAAAAAGGTGAGAGGGTAAAGGTGAATATTTTTAGTATTTTTGATAAACATGTTTAGTGCACATGCACCAAAAACAATTTTTCAAAACAAAATCGAGGCAAAACCACAGTGAACTTAAACCAATAATCACAAGTGAATGGCTTCTTTGAAAAAGGTACACCACTCACAGGGATACAAAGGCAAGTTTTAATCTTTAAGTTTGGGAACTTATTATGGGTTTGTATTTATTAATTTGAAAAACTGCTTTAGGCTTATGGGTATGTGTGCAGAAAACTTTGGGAAATATTTTTGGAACTGATTCGTTAACCGAAATCGTCCCTTTAAGATTACTCGCAGGCTGGCGGGAGGAAGTAAATAGGTTTCCTCTTCAGTTCGCAATTTAATGTCAGAACTTACCTTAAACCAACTGTTTCAGGTTGTAATCTTAAGGAAAATGAAGTAATT
The DNA here is from genome assembly GCA_030686995.1 of Artemisia argyi. Classification (NCBI taxonomy): domain Eukaryota; kingdom Viridiplantae; phylum Streptophyta; class Magnoliopsida; order Asterales; family Asteraceae; genus Artemisia; species Artemisia argyi. Next base: position 446,540 of record JARVZY010002053.1, read on the forward strand.
TAACTTCACAGTTTGTTTTGTTGTTTTTGATTTTTTTTTGGTGTTGTTAACACTTCAGGAAAAGTGTTAATGAACTTTTTGATATGATTGATATTTTTACAAAAAACTTTTTACAAATTGTGTGAAATTTGTACAGGGAGGGTTTTGAAAACCACTAAACTTAAAACGATTTTTAAAACACGCAACAACCTCCCTGGCAGCGGCGCCAAATTTTGATTGGTCCCGAAACGGTCAGATATTATTGACCAAGGTCAACAAGTCAAAGACAGCCTCGTTCCAATACTCCGGTGATAGTATAGTGTGTCCCCGGGTCGTTATGTCCCAGCGAGATTGAAATGGTGTCGTTTGAAATCGTTTATGAGTGAGTGGGACTGAGGACAGTAGCCCAGATGATATGGAATTCATTTTGCTACTGTTATTTTGGTGTTGGTAAACAGATATAATATTCACAAAAATCAGATATACACGTATATGCACAAATTCACAATTCAGATCACGTAACAGAAAAAGTGGGATTTGTTAAATTACAAACTACAGGGGGTGCTTTTGAAACTTTTTGAAACTTAAAATTAAAAGAAAAGTGAAAATGAAAATGAAATTATAAAAGTGATTAAAATATTATTTAAATATTATTTAATTAATAAAACTATTTAAAATCTAAATTAAAACCTAATTTAAATTAACTAAAAATGACAAATGATATAAATTAAACTAAAAATTAGCAAAAATATTTTCTAAACCTTAATTTGAACTTGAAGAAAGTATAAAAAATAAAAATAAATATTTTTTTCTTTTTATGAGTTTTATATTAATTAAAAACTTTTTAACTTAATTAAACTAATTAAACTAATTTAAATTATAGTTAATACTAAATTAACTTAGAAAATTATGATAAAATTTATAAAATTACTTAACCATCACAGGAATGCTACAAAATTATAAAAACCTCTAAAAATTATATTTAAAACTATTCCACTAATTAATTACCTTTTAATTAACTTAAGTCTAATTTAAATAATTAAAATAATAAAAATAGAAAATGAACAGTGTAAACTAAAAATATATTTACTGAAAGTCTATTATACTATATTAGAGCTAGGAAAAATATAAAAACTAGGTTTAGATTTATAAAAACTAAATATGCTATTTAAAACTTAATATTAATTATTAATTAAGAAAACTAACATTAAATCTAATAAATACTAAATGGTAATATAAAATTCAGATAAAATTACTAAAAATACTTTAACTTAAAAGGAAATTAATAAAAATATAAAAACACCAAGTACTTAATAAAAATCTAAAAATGAAAATTAAAATTTAAATAGAATTAAATAGAAACTATCACTTAAAAATAACTTGAATTTTTTGGATTTTTCTTTTAAAAACTTACTTTATACCTAAAACAAATACATTTAATGAAAACAACTTTTTTGTAAATGAAAAATAAGCACTAAAGAGCTTATTTGCCTTGATAGTTGACCATAGTTGACTTTTTAAGCAAATAAGCTCAAATGAGCTTGAGTGGGACCCACAAAGGATGATTCTGGTTTAAACTAGTAAGGTGAACATGTATAAGCCAAATTAAGCACAATGGATCCACAGAATAAGCAATAGAATCAAAATAAGCACTTAACCAATCCAATTTAAACTCAGAAAAGGGACAAGGTTTGGGGTTGATTCCAAGTGGGGTCCACTGGGTCCTAGGTCAAACTAGTGGTCAATGGGAGTTCCATGGTAGGAGGGGGGGTTGGGAGAACCTAAAAACTAGGTGTGGGGACCATTGTGGTGGCCACAAACCACCACCAAAGGTGGTGTGGTGGCTGGGTGTCTGCTGATATAGAGCAATGGGTTGCCCTGCAGCCCTCTTTGGAGGGTTGTGGGGCCCACAAAGAAAATCTCAAAAATAAAAGAACCAAGGGACCTTTGAGATGAGCTGGTAGGTTACAACATATCAAAAGTTCAAGCCCTGAATCACATCACAAAAATCTAGAAAATTATTTGAACTTTTGGAAAAACTGGATATCAAGCAACTTTGACTTTTGTGGAAAACTTAGAACTTTGACTTATCTGAGTTTTGATTGCTTCTATTACACTGATTATACTATGTTAAGCTATTAGGAGACTAACTAAAGTTGCTAGGAACATGTATAAACAAAATGGGTTGGTTTTGGACCCAACTGACCCAACAGTTAACTGTTGGGTTGGATTGGGGGTGATTTGACTTTTTTTGCTAAATGGTTATCTATTTTATGACTTACAAGAACATTTTAGACCTAAGGTGATTAGCTCAAATAGAAAACAACAACTAAATCACACAAGAACACCTCAAAACCTTCTAAGCCAAACACTCCCTTATATGTAACTGTTTTTGGTTTTCAAAGCAAATTTACAACTAGAACATTAATCATGAAATCTAATCTTACATTAACACTAAATAAACATAAAGGAACTGAAATTAACACTAAAGTACTTAGGCTACATTAAATTACAAAGAAAAAGTGCTTACAGTTGGTTTTTCAAGTGAACTTCAAACCAAGATCATGTATATAAACTTAACCTACAGCCTCCCTGAGGCAACTAATACCCATTGCAATCCAAATCTTCATTGTTCACTGCTTCAATCTTCATAAGCCATGATTTTTGATTTATTTCTTATTGATTTGATAATTTTTGGTATTTTTACTTTCTTAACTTAAACTGAAATTTAATGTATCTAAAGGCTTATTTAAACTTTGTCAGAGCTTAAAGAAAGCTTTAGAATCCAATAACAACCAACAGAAACAACACTTAAGCTTTCTGAGATTTGTTGAAATAAGAGTAAATTGCATAAACTGAGACAGGTAATTAAACTTGAAATTGAGATTATAAAAAGTTTACATTACATTAAGGAAACAAGTTACAAGCTTTTAAAACCTAAGATTACAACTATTTTTGAAATTACACTAAAGACGATTACCTAAATACTAAACTACACTAATTTTTTTCTTTCCTGCTCCTCTCTTCTCTTTATAGCCTCCAATTGGTCTTGTGGGTCCCACTAGTCAAATCCCACCAATAAAATATACATTTGATGAGTCTTGTCTTACTTATTAATTTGGCGGGAAATGGGATTTTTGACCACTTGGGGTCTGTATCAGATGCCATAGGGGGGGGGGGGGTAAAGGTGATGGGTTCTTGGGGTGTGGAATTTGAAGGATAAGGGTGGTGGTAGCAGAGGCAAGTGGTGCAAGAGGGGGGGGGGGGGAATACCACCTGGTATTCTGGTTTGGGAGGTGAGGGTGAAGATGGTGGGAAGGGTGGGTTTGACCATGAGTTTGACCCTGGTAATAAAAATGGGGTGTTGATGGGCTGGGGAATGGTTGGGCCCAAAAGGAGGGATTGGGTTATTTTATTTTGGACTTGGATTTATTATTGGGTAATTTAGGATCCGGTTTGGTATTATAGTTTCACAAGGACTTTTTTTTTTGTAATTTTCTGAAATATAAGGACTGATCATGTAATTATTCCAAGGTTGTCACAAGGGTTTAAATTGCCAAATTGAATAGTACAAGGTCCGTAGTTGACTTTTCCATTTTATTACACCTCAGGGACTAAATCTGCCAATCCTTAAAACTTCAGGGGCCAAATGTGAAAATTCACCAAACTTTCTAACCAAGGACCAAACCTGCCATAAGAGATTAGTATAAGGACAAAATTTGTTTTTCTCAAAGTTTTAATATCCCAAGGACCATTTTTAACAATTTTCAAAGTTTAGGGACTAAACTTGACATTTTGTGAAACTTTGCACCAAAGGACTAATTGTGTAACTTTTTGATTTAAAAGGACCTTTGGTGACTTTTTCAAGTTTTTAGAACAACCAGGGACTAGATTTGACAACTTTTGAAAGTTGAGGGACTGAAACTGCCAATTATGCAAACTTTGTACGTTTTTCATCTGTTTTTGATATTTTTGCATTTGAAACATGTAAAACACTTTCCTGGGATATTTTCACTATTTTGATTCAATATTGAGTGTTTTTAGATGTTTTGGCAGCTCAGAAAAGGTAAAAATGATGAGTATTTACACACTTATCAAACTTCAAGATTATCTTCCAAATTTGTGAAATCAGGGTCTTCATAGGAATCTGAGAAAATGCCTTCATTATCCAACTCATCATCAGTATCTTCTAGGGCAGGCATGGTTGGATCATTCAAATCATCAGCATTGATCCAATTTGATGTATCTAAGACATTTGAAGTAATTTCAAATGGATCAGCATTACTTTGATGCAAAGTACTGTTTGTACCTTTACCCTTCTTCTTTTCTACCTCATAAGCTCTCCTTTGATCATCTTCATAGGATTTTGCAATAGTTTCTTGAAGAAACATCCTATTAAGTTCATCTTGGATAGCTTGGTCTTCATCAGATACTGTGGAGTTTGGTTGAACAGTACTTTGTGGTTCAACAGTACTTTGAGGTTCAACAGTACTTTGAGGTTCAAAAGTACTTTTCTTCTTATCAATGGGTTCTTCATTAGAAACATCTTCAGATCTCATATTTACTCCATGAACAATGTATTGTGATTCTTCTTCATTGTGAACAACTTGATTTTCTTCTCTAACAGGCACATAATTCATAGATGAGGCCAAGATATCAAGATCAAACATCCAATCAGGACCTTTACCCTTTTGATTTCCTTGATCTTCTAGAAATTCAACATGAAGACATTCTTGAACCTTCTTGGTAGCCCTGTTGTACACTCTGAATCCTTTGCTATTGGTACAATAACCCAATAAGTATCCTTCATCTGACTTGCCATCAAACTTTCCTAGAGTATCAACAGTGTTCAAAATAGTCAGGGGACATCCAAAAGGTTTCATAAACTTAATGTTTGGTTTCTTTCCCATAAGTAACTCATAAGGTGTCTTCATATGAGGTTTTGTCACTGATACTCTATTTAATACATAACAAGCAGCACTTACAGCTTCAGCCCAAAATGGAACAGGTAATTGAGAATCTGCAAGCATTGTCCTTGCTGCTTCTATCAAAGTTCTATTCTTCCTTTCTGTAACTCCATTCTGCTGAGGAGTTCTTGCAATACTAAACTCTCTCTTAATTCCTTTCTTGGCACATAACTCATCCATAAGCTGACTCTTGAATTCAGTCCCATTATCACATCTGATAGATCTAACCTTGAGTCTCAACTGATTTTCAAGTGCTATAATAAGATCATGAATAACATCAAAGGTTTCATCTTTAAATCCCAAGAAAAAGACCCAGCTAAATCTGCTACAATCATCTGTTATAACCAAACAGTACTTCTTCTTGTTTAAACTTGCAACAGAAACAGGTCCAAACAGATCCATATGCAGCAATTCCAAAGGCTCTCTAATAGTTCTTTCTTCAATCTTTTTACATGAAGCCTTGTGTTGTTTACCCTTCTTGCAAGCCAGACATGAGTGATCATTCTTGAATGTTTTAGATGGTAAACCTCTAACTAAATTGCCTTTGACCAATTTGTTGATGTTTTTGAAATTTACATGCCCTAATCTTCTGTGCCATTGATGTGCTTCTTCCATTATTGCCCTTGCAACAAAACATGTTGCTCTTTCAGTAGGATTGATATTCTTCAAATCTATGATGTACACATCATTGGTTCTTGGTGCTCTCAGCATCACCAAGTTTTCATCTTCTAACTTAAACTGACAAAAGATTGAATTTAAGCTCCTTCACATATCTAACATTCTCAAAATCAATGGATCCAGTCTTGATGGTTCCTTTGCCAGTGATTCTCCCTCCATCAGGATCATTCCCAAATGCAACTTTTCCTCCAAAATATGCTTTAAAATCTGACAAGAGCTCTTTTTCTTCTGTCATGCTTCAAGAGCAACCACTATCAATGATAAGATGGTCTTTAAGCTCCTCTTCTGGGTAGCCCTGCATAAAGATGAAAAGGGTTAGTTTCTTTTAGGAACCCAAGCCATTACTGACTTGTGTTCCCCTTGTGGAGTGACATACTCAAATTCTTTGAGTATGTAATCTCCACTATTTTTGAAAGCACTATCAAGAATTAATGTCTTTGTTTCCAAAACCTGTGATTGATTATTATCAACACTCCCTTTTTCACCCTTATTCTCTGAAAGTACTGTTTCATCCCCAGCAGTACTTTCATTCTTAACCCATTTGGTTTTAACAATTGGTGTTGGGTTCTTTGATCTAGGTACTATTTTTGAGATGTAAGGCCTTCTAGGTTTGTAAGAATTGAACGTGCTAACAGTACCTTGGTTGGGTGAGTTCCTAACAGTAATTTGAGAAGGTACTGTTTTACCAGTACTTTGAAAAGTATTTCTTGAAGGTACTGGGGGTTTGGAGAATGGTCTTTTCTGGTGAGGGTACCTATAGTCTTTTGAGAAATTACTATGGTTAACCCTATGTGAATAATTCCAAGCTGGTTTATTCTCCCTTGGTCTATTCTCCCTGTGCTTATGGTTTGCAGATGTGGCCTTTGGGTATTTGCTTAAGTATTCTGAATAATAATCACAGTCCTTAATCAAATGATGAGGACTATAACATACATAATATAACTTTGGACCTATATTCCCAAATCCACTTCCAAAAGGTTTTCTATAATAAGCAGTATTTTGAAAAGATTTCCTTGTAGGTACTGTTGAATGATCAACAGTACTTTGAGAAGTTTTTGGAAGTACTGCCTGTTTTGAAAAAACTTTATCATTCCCTGAACCCTTGTTATCATCCCTAGGTTTCTCAACAGTTTCCTTTAAGGACTCAGAACTAGATTGACTTGAATTAGATTGACCTTTAAGCTTTTTCCTAAACTCTAAATTGTCTACTCCAAAACAAGAAACATTTGTCCTAGGTGGTTGGAAACTACCTGTGGGTGGAGGAACTTCATTGTATCCCTTGTCTTTCTTAAATTCAGGAGGTGTTGAACAAGGCGATTCCTCATCACTAGATGTATTTTACTCTAAGCTTATGAATTCTGTGGAAAACTAGAAGGGGGGTTGAATAGTTTTCCCCTCTTTTTCGTTTATAAAAAGTTTATTTCAAAATGTTGATTCGAATTTATTCAATTGTTTGTTTGAAAAACCTTCAATTAGAGTTTAGTATGAAAACAACATATAATCAATATGATCAATTATATATATGAGCTTTTGGATTAGTTTTCCAAACTTAGTTTTATGAATGGAGCTTTGGTTGATCTTTATGTGAATACGTTTTCCTTTTAAAATCTTAAAACGTTTTGTATCAAATTATCTATCAAGTTAAACTCTATATAAGAAGTGTGAATAATAATCTATTAGACCATATCATATAATTATACACACAATCACAATATTAACTTGTAACTATAACACAATTAATCATCATGACAATATAAGCAACTATCAACACATATTTGCAAGCATAGATATAAAGCGATAAGTGCAAGAATAAATGTAAAGAGATACGAGAAAGAAAATGCAAACCGGACACGATGATTTATAGTGGTTCGGCTACAAGGACACCTTCCTTGCCCTACTCCACTCCCCGAGTCACCTACTCGAGAGTTTTCTTCACTACTCAACAAGCTCCCTTTTGGCGGAGAAAACCTTACACAACTTTTGCTTACACCAATTAACGACACTAAGCTAAATGTCGAGTTCTAATAGTAGCTAGAACCAATCTCACAACTTCAATCACTACACAACTTCTGCACGACTTCACGACTTCTTCATGGCTTCACGACTTCACGACTTCTTCACTACTTCACAACTTCTTCTATAGTTCTATACTCCACTACATATTCACACATCTACTTCTTCACAGCTACATGACTTCTCCACACTACTACTTCTTCCCACTACTTCTTACTCACTCATAAACTCACTACTAAGTAAGATCATCTTGATCTACTTATTACATATACATAACTCACAACTTCTCATAAACACTAACTAGATCCTAATACATCTTTGGCTTTATGATAGGGAGGATTCTTGTCTTGCACTTTGAGTGGTGAAGGATTGGATCACTTGAAACAAAGACTTATAATCTTATGATCAAAGGATTTAGAAGGATGTTTTGAAGGGATTGGGACTGAAAATTTTCGTGCAAAAGGTGAGGAAAAATTGCAGAAATGAACCAGTATTTATAGGCAAAAATTTCTGACAACTGGAGCGTGTCGGTCCCCTTAATTGTATGGCCGGTCCCCTTAATTATTAAGGGGGCTGCCCTACTGAAACGGTCAGAAATTTTTGTCTTTTCTGGTGAAAGTTTATTTGGTGAAAAACTAACTGATTTTGGTTAAAAATTTGAATTCATATATTTGTTATGAATTAAACATTTTCCTTTAATTACCAAAATTGTTTTTCAAAAATATATAACATGTTTATATCATTTTATAAACTTTGTAATGTTTAAATAGAATCCCTTTGATCATAAAATGTATTAGACATTTGTTTTTACATACCTTATGTGATTGTTGAGGTAAACTCGAGACGTAGAGATGTCGAGGCTTGTTGACGTAAGAATGCATAGATGAATTGTGATCATAAGTAACTTAAGCAGTTTACATTATATGTTGTAACTTACATCTTTGTCATCATCAAAACATAAAGAGAATGTTTAGATTAAATATCGTAATATTCATGCCAACATCTCCCCCTTTTTGATGATTACAAACTATGTAAACTATAACTCATAGTAAAATGTATAAGTTACTTGCTTACACTTCTTCTCCCCCTTTTGTTGAAGCAAAAGGGTGCACTCTTAGACGAGACTTCAACTATGCTTGAACCCTTGAGATAGAATGTAAAAGGAGAGCTTGCATCATCATAAGTGAAGCCTTGATCCTAACAACCTTAATGCTCCCCCTTAGTGTATGCTCAAAACTTGTTTTGGCTACCAAAGAATCGAGTGATGAAGTAATCCTTCAAACCAAAGTTAGTAGACAAGTGCACATATATATAATGATGATGATAGATATATGCATGACACTAAATAGGGGAACAATATATGAACGTATTAGGTATATGCACTAAAAATATGACACATGCAATTATTGTTTTAAAAACAACAACCTAAATCCCAAAAAAAAAATTACCATGACTAAAGCTAAAGACATGATAATGATTAGAACCTAATGCAAAGATTCTACCGACGTATTTTGGCGAAAGATGCCAAAATATATATTCAAAAAGAGTTAAAGAAAAAAAATGAAGATGAGAATGATACGTTCTTTTAAAAATGTAGAAAAGTGAAGAAGGATGAGCGTGAATGAAAAGGGAAGGTAATGACAAAAGGTTGACAAATATGGTTTAGATTAATATATCGTTTGACAAGGGTGGATGATTGGGAATCATGGGATTTTTAGGTGTTTTGTTAGTAGACGACCGAAGATGGATATGTGAATGAGGTGGTGATGACACGACAACACTTGAAGCTTGGATATCTTCTTTGTGTTCTTCACTTGCTAGGAAGTGGAAAAGATGCATTTCATAAAGAAATTCACTTGACTTTTAGGGATTTAAGTTTTGATGGTGATGACGCACTTAGTAGAATGTAGGGAATGGTTACATGGTGGAATCTTCTAGTGAAGACGGGAAATGAGGATCAAGTGGAGATGACTAGGTGGAAGCGAAAGAGTGATGTTCAAGGAAGCGAAAGAGTGATGATACTCTTGTTGGATAATGGAGGTATATGTTTGGGTGCATGAGTGTTGGAGAGTTTAGAGGTGTAGAGTTAGGAGCGGAAGAGGTTGATTGAGGTTTTGGATGTTGTTCAAGTGAGGGTATTGGATGTGATCTAGTGAGAAGATATTCAATCCAAGTGAAGTGTTTATTGAATGTAATGGTTTAGGAGAAAGATGCAACAAGGTCAATTGTTGACATGTTTTTCAACTTGATTCAAGTTGTGGGGTGATGAAGGAGAGCTAGAGGAAAGTTGTTCCAAGTTGCATTGAGCAAGGTGTAAGGTAAGAAAAGCTCATGGGCTTCCTTGAGTTCTTCAATGAACTTCAAGTGTTTGGAGGAAGGTGATGATGGTGGAATGTGGTTGTTATTAGGGATGGATAATTGGACATGCAACATAGGAATGGCATGTGAAGTTGTAGGGTGTGGTGGTGACACTCTTGGTGGTGGAGACCAGTTTGAGCTTGGGTAATCATGAAAGCATGATATGGATGGAAGATAGGCTTCATGAGTGGATGGTGTTTTTGTTGAATGAGCATCAAGTGAAGCATTGGTGATGAGGTTTGGATTTTTGTTTTGGGATTGTGCATGCTCATCATGAGAAGAAGCATTGGTGGAACCAAGCATGGGTATTTGGCTTTGTTTGTGAGATGGGTTATTTGTATGAGTGTAAGATTTGGGTATTCGTTGATTTGGAACAACATCACTTGAGCTTTGACAAGAGTCAGTTTTTCTCCTCTAAACGGGTTTTACAGAGATCTTAGCAACTCTTGAGAGTTTAGATCTTGGGTTGTTGGGGGATAACATGTTTGGTTGGATGATCATTAAGGATGAAGGAGATGTATTTATAGTGTAGGAAAGGTGTGGTTTAGGAAGGTAAATTTTGAGGGCATGGAAATGGTGGATGACTCGAGATTGGTAGTATAAAGGATGATTTGGTTTTTCATTTCACATGGGTGGTTTGAGGATGTACTAAAGAAGGGTTATGAGGTTTGAGTGTAAGGCAGAAGGATATATGTGAGTGAGTGTGTTTTCCCTTCCCATTAAATTCGTGCTCATCCGGACATAGAGTTAAACATGTAAAGGCATACAATCAAATCACATAGGAGCAAATAAACATCTAGAAACAACATATATGCGATATGCCATAAATCTAGGAATGACAGAATCTAATGAGAAGCAAAGTTCATAGGAGTAAACTAGCGTTAGGTATATTTAGGAAGAGCAATTTAATCAAGTTGGAGAATGAGTATGAGACTATTACTAGTGGTGCTCAATTCAGGCTAAACACGACTATTTTTACGGGTTACACACACCCAACTTCTCACATAGAAGCAATTCAACCGTTAGGTTAAATTGAATTTCTAGTCAATAGATTCTCCAGTAGTCATTCTCTTTTTAGAAGAAATTGAGTTCCTAAATTTACCTATCGAAGAGTACCAAATATGAAGTTTGCTTGATTCACTAATATTTGGCTTAATGTGACTCAAACATCATGTTTTTATGAAGGTAAATCTACATGATATATTTTACTCGCTATCCCAATAGAGATGTGTTGAATGTTTAGATAAGAGTAAACATAAAGTTTTAATCTTTTGTTCATGATTTACCGGTTATTTGGTTTTGATGGCATATTACTTGATTTAATAAATGTGCTAGACTTTAAGAGTGCTCCTTAGCATATCTTGTGAGATGAATCTCATTAAGATTATTTATCTTAAATGAGTTTGTGATTCTCAAATCAAAACAAGACATTAATATATTCTTAGACAAATATTGTTTTCTATGATTTTTGCCATTGTTATATATCATAATTTAACTAGTATTTGAAAAATAAATTTTACTTGTTTATGGATTGTGACAAGTTATTTTTCAATTCTAATAACTTATATTATTTCAAAAAGAAAAATGTAGTGCATTATCTTGTAACACAACCATTCATGCTACAAAGAAAATGAAATACATGTAATATATAGTGTGTATTATTCTTAAATATGTATTTTATCTTGACGTGATGATTTTAAGTAGTGTGAGCAAAGTTTACATATGTTGTTAGTTTGCTCATGTTTGGTTTTTCGGATATGACACATTTATCCATTACATCGTAATGTAAATTGCTTGAATATTTCAGACGAAACATCCAAGTCGTCAATCCTACTTCATTGAATATGTTATTCTAATATTTGGAATACAATTATTGGACAAGTAGATTCAATATGACATTATCAACACAAGTGTGAGTTATGATCCAATGCATATTCTTTTCATCTACAAAGGATGTAAATATTTTCATATCAATCTAGTGTGATTGAGTATGTAGATTCAAGACTATATCTTTTGTTAAAATTTAATGTAATCTTGAAACTAAACAAATAACAATCCAATTTCTTGTCCACACTAAAAAACATGTCAATTAGATTTGATGAATATATCAACCATAATTTGAATAATGAATTGATATAATATCAAGATCATTCTTAACCCTCACAAACACTCATTTAAAATAAATAGGCCTTTTGATAGTGTGTTCCATTAATCCTAAGATTATTTATGAGTGAGGTTAGTGAATGATTGAAATTTGACTTATTACTTCATGATTGTTATATGTATTTTTTATGTGAAAGACTCTTCATTGTTACTTATAAAGAACACACTTACATTTTGAAGATACTTTTTCATTTATATAACTACTAATGTTTTACAATGATTCAATTTCTCTTATTAAACAACTTAATGTAAAATAAGGTAATTTGTTGAAAATATTTAAGTGTGTTGTTAAGAATAGATTAAATTGTTTGAAATATATAGGTGACTAGATTTAACTCATTTACAAGATGTTTAAGTAACATTAAGCCATCTATACCTATATGCAATGCAAGACTAGTTATGCAAACCTAACGTAAGAAATTTTGCATAAGATCTAGTTAGGCAAAAACGGACAACTAGTTACGAATTAATAGAGAACATGGCACATATGCTAAGATATTCAAATAGCTAAATTACAAATAGCAATGATTATCTAATATACTCTATTAACAAAATAGAATCACAAATGAGTTCACATAGCACATAAAACACTTGTCGTCGTTTTTGTGTATTATATATACCAATGTTTACTTAGCTCGATTTTATTTGAAAATAAAATAGTTTCCTACCCATTTTAAAATTTAATTAAGATCAATATTTTAAAAGCATAAATTCTTAATTTTTCAAAGATATACCGACTAGGAATGCCCAACTCGAAGGAAAAGGTAAGATGCAAGTATTACGTTAAAACAAGACTTAAATATTTGACTTCCGTGTAGTATTTTGACTTTCTGACTTATTTAAGTTTCTAATGGTTACTTATAAATATTTTTAAATTAAAGTAGACTCAATTACCTTTAAAACGCCGGGTGGCGCGACTTCTACAGAGTTACGGTTATTTTTATATGATTTTTTAAAGTTTCCGAAAAAAACTGCTAACAGACAGGCGGACCCCTTAAATATTTAAGGGGGCCGCCCATCTGGTACTCAAAATTTCATTTTTTTTGTAAAAAAAAAATTATTTTCTGACTTTTCGGAAAGGTGTGTAACTTTCTGATTTTGATACCGAACATATAACACTTATTTTAAGCATGATATTATTTCGAGCTAGTATAATTAGTGTATATAACATCAAAACTAATACAAGTTAATCAACAAAACACTTTACATATTTAATCCTCCTTAATGGATAATTTGATGCATTGATCGTATTCAATTTTTAAAACCATTTGTTTTGAAAATTAGAGCGACGTGACTCTGGTACCAATTGTGGAAAACTAGAGAGGGGGTTGAATAGTTTTCCCCTCTTTTTCGTTTATAAAAAGTTTATTTCAAAATGTTGATTTGAATTTATTCAATTGTTTGTTTGAAAAACCTTCAATTAGAGTTTAGTATGAAAACAACATATAATCAATATGATCAATTATATATATGAGCTTTTGGATTAGTTTTCCTAACTTAGTTTTATGAATGGAGCTTTGGTTGATCTTTATGTGAATACGTTTTCCTTTTAAAATCTTAAAACATTTTGTATCAAATTATCTATCAAGTTTAATTCAATATAAGAAGTGTGAATAATAATCTATTAGACCATATCATATAATTATACACACAAGCACAATATTAACTTGTAACTATAACACAATTAATCATCATGACAATATAAGCAACTATCAACACATATTTGTAAGCATAGATATAAAGCGATAAGTGCAAGAATAAATGTAAAGAGGTACGAGAAAGAAAATGCAAACCGGACACGATGATTTATAGTGGTTCGGCTACAAGGACACCTTCCTTGCCCTACTCCACTCCCCGAGTCACCTACTCGAGAGTTTTCTTCACTACTCAACAAGCTCCCTTTTGGCGGAGAAAACCTTACACAACTTTTGCTTACACCAATTAACGACACTAAGCTAAATGTCGAGTTCTAATAGTAGCTAGAACCAATCTCACAACTTCAATCACTACACAACTTCTACACGACTTCACGACTTCTTCATGGCTTCACGACTTCACGACTTCTTCACTACTTCACAACTTCTTCTATAGTTCTATACTCCACTACATATTCACACATCTACTTCTTCACAGCTACATGACTTCTCCACACTACTACTTCTTCCCACTACTTCTTACTCACTCATAAACTCACTACTAAGTAAGATCATCTTGACCTACTTATTACATATACATAACTCACAACTTCACATAAACACTAACTAGATCCTAATACATCTTTGGCTTTATGATAGGGAGGATTCTTCTCTTGCACTTTGAGTGGTGAAGGATTGGATCACTTGAAACAAAGACTTATAATCTTATGATCAAAGGATTTAGAAGGATGTTTTGAAGGGATTGGGACTGAAAATTTTCGTGCAAAAGGTGAGGAAAAATTGCAGAAATGAACCAGTATTTATAGGCAAAAATTTCTGACGACTGGAGCATGCCGGTCCCCTTAATTGTATGGCCGGTCCCCTTAATTATTAAGGGGGCCACCCATAATTAAGGGGGCCGCCCTACTGAAACGGTCAGAAATTTTTGTCTTTTCTGGTGAAAGTTTATTTGGTGAAAAACTAACTGATTTTGGTTAAAAATTTGAATTTATATATTTGTTATGAATTAAACATTTTCCTTTAATTACCAAAATTGTTTTTCAAAAATATATAACATGTTTATATCATTTTATAAACTTTGTAATGTTTAAATAGAATCCCTTTGATCATAAAATGTATTAGACATTTGTTTGTACATATCTTAAGTGATTGTTGAGGCAAACTCGAGACGTAGAGATGTCGAGGCTTGTTGACGTAAGAATGCATAGATGAATTGTGATCATAAGTAACTTAAGCACTTTACGTTATACGTTGTAACTTACATCTTTGTCATCATTAAAACATGAAGAGAATGTTTAAATTAAATATCGTAATATTCATGCCAACAAATTCTTCATCACTAGTTGAGGTTTCATGTGAAAGACTTAGTTCCTTGTTCCTAGTTAGGGTTTCTTCTGAACTACTATCATAACCTAGGCCAGTTTTAATGTTTGCTGTTCTTTGTTTTTCAACAAAACTAACATGTGACAGACCTGATTCTTTCCAAACAGCAAGTTTTTCTAGCAACTTATCTCTTTCTTTAGTGATCTTTTCTAGTTCATAAACTTTACATCCTAACTTCCACTCACTTAAGTTTAATTGATAATCTTGTTGCTCATATTTTTCAGCCCAAGCTACTTCATTATTCTCATGAGTGATTATCTTGGCTTCCATTGACTCTAAAGTCAATTGGTAACCAGCTATCTCAGACCTAACCCTTCTATAGTTATCTCTTTCAGTTTCATATTCTTTAAGCATATTTTGATAAGAGTTACTACATTTAAAACATACCTCAGAGATAGTGGATGAACTTGGTGAAGTAGCCATTATAGCTTCCATGCTCCAATCAAAGCTTCCTAGACCATCTCCTGATTCCAAAGCAGCATATCCTGGTTCCTCATCAAAAGCTGTGCTCTAATCAACCTCTTCCAATGCAACCATAGAGTAGGTTACTGGTTCATCATCAAATTCATTGCTCCAGTCAACCTCTAATAGATTTTCTTGAGCCACCAAAGCTTGTGACTTTGGCTCAGCAATAGGAACCTCCTTTCTTTCAACCTTGGGTTTTTCAATCATTCTGTTTGCCTGATACTTTGCAAACTTGCATTCCCTTGCAAAGTGACCAGTCTTTTGACAATTGAAGCATTCAATCTTGGATTTATCAAATGCTATACCCTGCTTAGCTTTAAAATCAATACCTCTCCCTGTCTTGTTCATGAATTTCTTGATCCTTGCAGTGATCATGGCAACCTTCCATCTTATGTCAATTTCTTCTAGAGCATCATCATCAATTTACAAGACATCTTCTTGATATGTAACAGGTAGAGTGGCTTGTTGAGCAAAGAATGAACATAGAACATCATCTAAGCTGGTGTTGTTTGATGGTGATGAAGTGGTAGTGACAATGGTTGTACAGGGATGCTGTTTCTCTTCAACAGTACTTTGGACAGGGTAAGCAGTACTTTTAGTGGAAGTACTGCCTCTGTTTTCAGAAGACATAAAAGCAATTTTATGAGAACTTGAACCTTTGTTACCCTTCATCTCATGCTCATACACCTTTAAATTGTTGTGGAGATCATCAAAGTCCATAGTTTCCAAACCAGGTTGTTCTCTAATCATGGTAGCAACCACATGCCATGCAGATGGAAAACTCCTCAAGAACTTCAAGTTTGCATCTTCAACAGATGCCTCTGCTCCATATAACTCTAGCATACTGAGTAGATTTTGATATCTTTCATAGGCAGAGTCAAGGCTTTCTCTCACCAACAGTGAATGTTTCAAACTGTTGCTTCAATAGGTTTTTATGCATCTTCTTGGAAGCATCATTACCTCCAAATCTTGTTTTAATAGCGGCCCATAGTTGTTTTGCATCCTTGGCATCATGAAACTTCAATAGGTGACCATATGGAATAGCAGAAAGCAGTATGTTGAGAGCCTTATCTTGATTTCTTTAGGTAGTTGCTGGCAAGGTTGGCTTAGGTGGTGTAGGTTGTCCTTCAATGGATACAGGTTCATCAATGACAACATTACCATTGACAATCACATCCCATAAAGCATGGTCTGTGATGGCAATGTTGTCACACCCCTAAAATACCTGAATGGCAGCGGAATGGAATACCTGAGGGTGTAACGGATCATAGCACACAAACAAGGATATATTGAACGACCTAAAGTGTCGTTTTAAAAATACGTCGTTTGATTCATTCAAAATATTCAGAGTTATAAAGACATAGGTCCCAAAAGTTGGAAAAGTTTACGGAAACAAGTTTAATACAATCAAACGACATTTGAACATAAGTGCAAGAAAGTCCGAATGAGCCGTGTCATCCAGGTTACACAAAATGACTCCATGCATGCCATGAGAATATGCCTTAGTTACCTGAGAAATACATTGCGAAAACGGTCAACATAAAGTTGGTGAATAATCATAGGTTTATAAGTAATTCGTAAGTACATAAGCCCACAAGTATAAAGTAAAGCGACAAAATGTCAAAAAGCTACATGGTCTCTTAAGCTCATGACCCCGAAGCTAGACGTACTAAAATATGCCCCAAAGGAGTGGTTACCAGTCACTCAATAATTTAGACATGAAATGCATTCGTTTTCCTTATGGAGCAACCCAAACACGAATGGAGGCGTCACCCTCGATAGATCTATCCACTCACTCTCGCTTGGCAATATAATTAACGGTCCATGATAATAAAGGGGACTTGAAGTGGTAGTACTAGCAACTTAAGCAATGTACGGAATTTAATACTTGGGCATGTACAAAAATAATTGTGCAATGTATTCTCCCCCGTGGGATTTAAAATCAAATAAGTACTAAAAACGGGGCTATGAGAACTCACCTCAAAAGGATGGTACAACGATGTAAAAGTAGTCGGGACAATGAGGCGCGAACACTAGCCGCAACCTAAATGAATAATCGCGATCTAATTAAGATCAAGCCGTAATATAATGAATGCACATGCACATGATACCTATACCACTCGTAATTTGGAAATACTAGTTATCGTCATAGTAAAATAGTTTCCATACTTAAGAAAAATAAGTCCATATATAGAAGTATATAACTTGTCGTACTATCTCGTATGAAACTGTTAGCGTTAAATTCCTTGTATCGAAAACCTTAAAATGACGTCGTTAAGTCGTATAAATATTCTCTTGGGTCACACGTATTAATTTGATAAGAAAATAGTCCTTAGTAACATTTCTAGAAAATATACCGTTTAGCGCGTAAGTTATTATTTTTATTTGTGTCCATATATATATATATATATATATATATATATATATATATATATATATATATATATATATATATATAGTTTGACAATGTTAGAACGGGTATAACTTGGTCGTTTTAAGCTCGTTTTCCTTGTTCTTTATGTCCATGGATTCGTTTTTGTATATACTAATATATTTTTGATAATTCGGCTCCTCTAGGTTACGTTTAACACCTCTTTTTACCCGTCGAATTCTGCCAAACAGCAAGCAGTTTTTATAAAAATAGTTTTCGTCGTTAAATTTGCAAAAATCATATCTCCTTCGTTATAAGCTCGTTTTAATCCATTCTTTCGCCCAAAGTTTCGTTTTTGAATGTATTTTCTAAATCTTTGGTCAAAACTTAGTCACCATCTACTGATTTTCCCACGAAATGAAAATAGGGACAGTAGGTATTTCTATTGTTTCAAAAACCATTTTCAAGTCTCCAAACTAGTTCTATCTTCAATCAAACCACTTTCAATCACCACAAAACTAGTCTAATCCTACCATACACCTTCTTAGGGTGTCATGGGTCCTTAAACATCATCAATCCACTAGGTCTAACAAGGGTTTCTCATGTGTTCATTTCTAGGGCTCAAAGTTACATATGTACAAAATAGAGTGGTATAAATCATTATATGCATGAGTTCTTGCAAGAAAAATATATAAACATAGTAATAACTTGTAAAAATCATAAAAATGAGTTTGTTAACTTACTTGAAGGTTTAGGGAGTTTGGATGATGAAAACCTACTAATCCTTGAGTTTTTATTTCAAAACTCCAACAAGGATGACTATATGAACAAGTTTATACCTAGATCTTGTAAAATTTGTTGTTCTTGCTCCTTGAATCACCTAGGTCGATTCTACCTTAAGAGAAAATGAGTGAAAGAGTTTTCTTGAGCTAGTAAAAATGACTTGTGATAATAATGGATGAAAAAGGTTTATTATATACTTAGGGGACAATTGTTAGGTTGTAATAAATTTGGTTGGTGAGGTTTTAATGTATTAAGACCAGGGGGGGGGGGGGGGTTGGCCGGCCCAAAAAGGAGGGAAAGGAGGGGGGGGGGGTTGTCTTGGGTTTAATTAAAAAGTTAGTAGTAATATTATGTAGTTTTGGTTTTAGGTTTAATCGGGTACCGGGTTTGTTAGAAATAAATTTTATTGAAGTTATTCGGGACGTAATAAAGTCGGAAAAATTGTAAAAATATGTCGGGTACAAGTACGGAGAGTTTGGGTGATTATTGTTTAATTTTTGTGAAAACCGTCGTTATTAAGTTAGACGTACGATACGTAATAAATAAATTTCCAAAATACCGGGTAAATTAATATTACAATTTTTATATTATTAAAATGAATATAAAAATATATTGGAATAATAGTCGGGAGTGTCGGACATGTTAGACACATTTATAGTTCGCGTATTAGTGTTTATTTAAAATAAACGTACGTAAATCGTTAATTGTACCAAAAGTATAAATTTAATTATCCTACGAGTGGAATAGCATGCAAGTGCCCTAATGATGATGTGCAGACTATTTCTAGTCCGTATGAAATATCCCTGATAATAATGCATGAATTCGCTCCTGAACCAATACGGTTACGCGAATTTGAACACTCGTAAACTAAATTTACGACGACATGAGTAATGCATGTGAATAGTGGTTTCCTCTCGAAAATGAATAGTGTCAAGTGAATAGTAAAATTTCTGAATGTGTCTCGGAATGTCAGATTGACCTCAAAAACGATGAATAGTAAAACGATGAATAGTGATCGATGAATAGTAATTTTGAATAGTAGAATGTCGAAGTTTGGAAAAATGACCTGAAATTGTGGGTTGTGACAGTCGCCCATCCAAAAAGGAATTCAGTCCCTGAATTCAGTTAGTGTCGGTCTCGGTAATAGGCTCGGTGAAAAGTTGTGGATACTTGCGTCGCATTTGGTCTTCTCGTTCCCAAGTAAACTCGGGTCCTCTTCGAGAATTCCAGCGAACCTTCACGATCGGAATTCGACTTTGTTTCAACTGTTTGATCTCGCGATCCATTTGATGAGGCGAAAAATGATCCGTTTTTAGGGGGTCATTTAAGCCCGAATCCGACTTTATTTGATCAAATATTGCCCTAAATCGTTCCTTTTGTGATTTTAGGTGTTTGGAGAGTGAATTCTGGAAAAGAGGCTATTTTGGACGTTTTTGGAGCATAAAGTGAAGAAAACGACAAAGTACCAAAAATCCAAGCTGAAAATACAAGGTGACGGCGTCAAGACCAAAAGCTTGACGGCGTCAGACATGAAGAATAATTTACCGTAGCTGGTGACGGCGTCATATGGAGAGGTGACGGCGTCAAAGTGGCCAAGAATAAAATACCGAAGGTGGTGACGGCGTCACATAGGCCGTCACAAGTGGATCTAGGGCGTCCGAGGAAGTTTATGGCGGCGAGGTGACGGCGTCAGATTTAACTCTTGACGCCGTCAGAACGATTTTCCTATATATAGTTTTCTAGTTTTTTCATTAAAAGGATGAGAAGTTTTGGTGAAACCCTAAAGACGATTTTGGTGCCTCTTTCACAGGTTTTTCAAGGGTTCCAAACCCTTGAGACCTTGCATTGTAATTGAGATAAGTGTACTTTCAATTCAATCAATATGTCTATGTGTTGGTTGTTTATCTCTTGTTCTTGTCTCAATTCTACTATGCTAGGCTAGATCTCTCTTGTGTTTGCTTAGATCTAATGAAACCTAGATGTTGATTATGTGTTGATTACTTGTCTATTCTTGTTTTGAATGAATGATTTATATGTTAGGCTTAAGAAAACTGGCAGATCTCCAAATGGTAACATGCTTGAACGTCTTAAGAAACATGAACCGAGGCGTACTAGGTCTTTATTGGTTGTATTTAATGCATGAGCCACTGTTTACAATCCCTATAGTTGTGCTGGGTCATGGTGTAGGAGGAGATAAGAGCTCATAGAGTTGGGGAGTTATTTATGCCACCCCATGAATGGTATTAAGGAATACAACCCGTCATTCATACAAGTGTAACAAGTAATTAACATGTAAAAGATATCTAGGGAGTAGTGAAGTCTAAGTAAACACAATTTCTCCAATTACTGCTCACAACCTTAGTTTAAATTAGTTTAATTTCATTTTTATTATTTTATTTTGATTGCATCTTAGCTTTGGGTTAGTTGAATAGCAACTAATTCCGCCCACTCCTTCAAAACCAGAGATTTTAATTGCTTTCATAAAAATATAAAAACACAAAAATAATCATCTCTCATCTCTAGAACTATTAATTAGGTTTTCTAATCCTAGCGACACTATTCCTAAGCTGAACGATCAATCCCCCGGTACTTGTCACTATACTATACTACAACGATCAAGTACACTGCCTGGTGGGGGTTGTAAGCCTCGCGAGATCCCTCGAGAGGTAAAGCAAGGTGCGATTCCCACGCATCAAGTTTTTGGCGCCGCAGCCTGGGGAATAGTTATTGTCTAGGTTAGGATTTCTTTTTATTAGGTCTACTTGCTAGATTCCTTTCTAGTAAGATTTTTATTTTTATTTTTAGGTCTTCTTTAGTCTATCTTATTTCTTCGTGCCTTTGTTTGTAACTCTTCACCATTCACCATCATGGCAACCAACGAATTCTCCAACCTTAGGATCACTAGAAGTCGTAGCACCACTAAAGACCTCGTCTTGCCTTATGCAGAACCCGAAAGAGAAATGTGTAGGTTAAGACGAACTCACTCAACACCTGAACCATCCAGCGTTGCTATCGACTTTGATGCACCTCTCTCTGAAGAAAATTCAGAAAATCACATCACAACCCCGAGCTCCCACAATGAGACGAATACTCCTATAATACCTCCTCCTAAGCGTCTCAAGGATTACTCTTCCCCAACTCCTCGTGGGTTTTCCAATGCCATTGTTTATCCAAACGAACACACCAACGAGGTCTTGCATGCAAATGATATTTGGCTTGTCAAAAGTGTGTGTAAGTTCCACGGACTTGATGAGGAAAATCCGATCCAACACATCAAGGACTTCCTAAAAATAGTGGATACCATCCATATGGGTGGGACTACTAGAAACACATCCCGACTGCGATTCTTCCCTTTCACCTTATACGAAAAAGCCCAAGAATGGTATAACAAACTCCCTTCCGAATCTATTTTCACATGGGAGCAACTCATATCCAAGTTCTATGAGAAGTTCTTTCCACCTGGAAAAACCTCAGCATTCAGGGATAGGATCCTTCGTTTCCGAAAGGGGAAGGATGAACCCTTCCATAAAGCGTGGACTAGATTCAAAGATTTAATAAGACAAGTTCCACATCATGGCATTGAACTTTGGCTCTTGGTCCAAATCTTTTACGAAAATATCTCCTCTAATGACCGGAACGGAATCAACCAATCTAGGAAAGGAAGATTGGCCAATCTTAGTGCCGAGGAAGGATGGGACAGGATTGAAGAATATGCCCAAGACCTGGATGACACTTGGGATGAACCTGAGTCGACTATCGGCATTTTTGAAACCACCTCGGATCGATTGAGCAAAGTTCACAAAAGAATGGATTGCCTTGCTGGATCACAACCACCTAAAATGCTGTCTAATCCTTACTTGATCTGCGATTACTGTGGAGGTCCGCATGAGGTGGAGGAATGCGGAGGAGCAGCCACAACTGAACATGCATGCTTGTCAGGAGGAGACATTTATGCTGATCCCTCCCTTTTGCCTTTCTACCAAAATGATGATTATACCCTTTGGGGAAATCTGGTAAGGAAAAGAGAAGGGGAGGGAGGCCCTGAATTCAAGATCAGGAGTAATTTCGAAGATGACCTTGGTCACTTCACTCAAGAAAAAGACTTGCAAATGAAAGGGCTTAATGAGCTTTTCGACGAACAGCAGGAGGATGTCGGAGAATTTTTCAGCAAGCTTAACTCAGCCCTTGATAACCTCCAACCACCGTCAGAAAGAGGAAAAGATCCCATGCTCGCGATAACCACACGGGCCGGAACGACAACCAAGGACCCTCCTTACCTAAATTCGTCCCCAATCACACTCAATTCAGACAAACCTGGGGAGGAGGAGCAGGATGTCGTCATTGGCACCCCGGACCAACCACCAGTAACAACCCCCTCCCCATCAGCCCTTCCTAACCCACCTGTGAGAATTCCATACCCATCCCGACTAAGGAACCAAAAAACGGAGAATGATAACAAGAGGTTCTTGTCATACCTAAAAGACTCGGTTGTCACCATACCTCTCCTGGATGCTTGCTATCACATGCCAAAGTATAGCACATATTTCAAAAAACTGCTCGCTAACAGGAAGAAGCTCGAGGGTCTTGTAACCCTAGGGGAAGAATGCTCAGTGGTGACCCATAAAGGGCTACCAAAGAAGGTAGACGATCCGGGCAGCTTCACCTTGCCATGCTCTATAGGTCCTCTATCAATCAAGAATGCTCTTGCCGATTTGGGAGCAAGTATCAACCTCATGCCTCTCTCTATGTTCCGTAAACTAGGATATTCCGGATTGAAGCCTACCCGTATGAACATCCAACTAGCCGATAGATCAGTCAAATACCCCGAAGGGATATGTGAGAACGTGCTAGTCAAGGTTGGGAAATTCAAATTCCCTGTCGACTTCGTAATCCTGAATATGGAGGAGGACGACGTGGTACCTATCATTTTAGGTAGACCATTTCTTGCTACCGCTCGTGCAGTCATCGATGTCTACGATGGCAAATTGACCTTACGAGTAGGAGACGATAGCACAACCTTCGACATTAAGGATTCTATGGACCTCTCCCTCGAAGCATCCAACCGGCTCTACTTTATCGGGGAAGTAGATGAGCTCACAGATATCATTGATGACTGCATCGATGAACAAATCGATGAAGGCTGGCTACGGGACGAGAGTTTTCTGCCTTTGCTGGAGGTGGAAAAGACGGAGGAAGTTAATGCAGTCTCCTTCTACCCCAGACAAGAGACAACGGAGCATCTCGAGCTCCGAAAGCCCGAAAACAAGCTCAAACCTTCTATTATCGAGCCCCCTGACGTTGATCTTAAAGAGCTCCCTAATCATTTGGAGTATGCCTTTCTTCAGGGAGAAAACCAACTCCCGGTAATCATAAATTCTTCCTTGGAAAAGGAACAAAAAGTTAAACTCTTAGAGGTCCTGAAGAAATACAAGGGGGTACTCGCATGGAGTGTGGCCGACATTAAGGGGATTGACTCCACTTTTTGCACACATAAGATTCTTATGGAGGAAGATTATAAACCCACTGTGCAACCCCAGAGGCGAGTTAACCCTAACATTAAGGAGGTAGTGAAGAAGGAAGTTATCAAACTTTTGGATGCAGGACTGATTTACCCGATCTCGGATAGCCCATGGGTTAGTCCTGTGCAGGTTGTACCTAAAAAGGGTGGAATGACTGTAGTAAAAAATGACAAGGGTGAGATGGTGCCACAGAGAACTGTCACTGGATGGCGGGTATGCATTGACTATCGAAAGCTCAACGATGCCACGAGGAAAGATCACTTTCCCTTACCATTCATTGATCAGATGTTAGAAAGATTATCTGGACACGAGTACTATTGCTTCTTAGATGGATTCTCTGGATATTTTCAAATCCCCATAGCACCTGAGGACCAAGAAAAGACCACGTTTACTTGCCCCTATGGAACGTTTGCCTACAAAAGGATGCCTTTTGGGCTAAGTAATGCCCCGCCACTTTCCAACGTTGCATGACCGCAATCTTTCACGAACTCATGGAAGACAGCATGGAAGTATTCATGGATGACTTTTCAGTCTTCGGAAACTCCTTCGACCGCTGTCTTGCTAATTTAGAGAAGATGCTTAAACGTTGCGAGGAAACCAACTTGGTGTTGAACTGGGAAAAGTGTCATTTCATGGTAAAGGAAGGGATTGTGTTGGGCCATAAGATTTCAGGGAACGGGATAGAGGTGGACCAAGCTAAGGTTGAAGCTATATCTAAGTTACCATACCCCACAACTGTTAAGGCAATACGCAGCTTTTTGGGGCATGCCGGATTTTATCGGAGATTCATCAAAGACTTCTCCAAAATTGCCCGGCCAATGACTCAATTGCTTGTAAAGGATGCTCCATTCAATTTTTCCCAAGAATGCAAGGATGCTTTCGACCTCCTAAAAAGGGAACTCACTCAAGCTCCAATCATGATCACACCCAACTGGGAGTTACCATTTGAAATAATGTGTGACGCTAGCGACTTCGCTGTCGGGGCTGTATTAGGTCAGCGACGTGACAAGCTTTTCCAACCTATTTACTATGCTAGCAAAACCATGAATCCTGCCCAAGAGAACTACTCCACTACCGAAAAAGAATTATTAGCCGTAGTGTTTGCATTCGACAAATTCCGACAATATCTTGTCCTTTCAAAGACAGTCGTCTTCACTGACCACTCAGCTCTTAGATATCTGTTTGCGAAACAGGACGCCAAGCCACGACTGATTCGGTGGATCTTGTTGCTACAAGAATTCGATGTTGAGATTCGCGATAAGAGGGGGGCAGAGAATCTAGCCGCCGATCATCTATCTCGCCTGGAAAACCCCTTGGATAAACACGATAGAAGTGAAATTAAGGATTCGTTTCCCGACGAACAACTGATGTCTATCCTTGATTCGGAACCATGGTACACCGACTTCGCCAATTACTTCGCAAGTAGATGTAGACTTGTTCCTGAACACCTGACCAAATACGAAAGGAAGAGGTTCTTTTCCCAGCTGAAATATTACTTCTGGGATGAACCATTTTTATTCCGAAGGTGTCCTGACCACATTATAAGGTGTTGTGTTTCGGAGAATGAGGCAGTGAAAATCATGAGGGAATGTCACTCCGGTCCCTCTGGAGGGCATCATGGGATAAATGTTACTGCTCGAAAGATTCTCGATGCAGGATTCTATTGGCCCACAATTTTCCGTGATGTAAAGGATATGGTACAAGCGTGTGATGCATGTCAACGGGCTGGAAATATATCACATAGGGATGAGGCCCCTCAGAACTTTATACAAGTTTGTGAGGTATTCGATGTTTGGGGGATTGACTTTATGGGACCCTTTCCATCCTCAGGAGGAAACGAGTACATCTTGGTCGCCATTGACTATGTTTCGAAATAGGTTGAAGCACAAGCCCTTAGGACTAATGATGCTAGAGTGGTCATTCATTTCCTAAAAAAGCTTTTCGCAAGATTCGGGATTCCGAAGGCTCTCATCAGTGATAGGGGGACACATTTTTGCAACACGCAAATGGAAAAGGTCATGAAGAGGTATGGAGTACCCCACCGATTCTCCACCGCCTATCATCCACAGACCAATGGCCAAGTCGAAAACACCAATAGAGCTATTAAAAGAATACTTGAAAAAACGGTTAGTCAAAACAGAAAGGACTGGTCATTCAAACTCGACGAAGCCTTATGGGCATTCCGAACTGCTTACAAAACACCTATTGGAACGACCCCGTTCCGCATGGTGTATGGTAAGACATGTCACTTACCGGTAGAATTAGAACACAAGGCTTATTGGGCGCTTAAGGCATGCAACTTAGATTACACAACTGCGGGGAACAATAGGTTTTTGCAATTACACGGGCTTGATGAGCTTAGATTAGAAGCCTACGAATCCTCCATCACATATAAAGAGAGAGCTAAGAGATGGCATGATCAAAGAATTAAGAAACCCAAAGAATTTTCAGAAGGAGACAAGGTCCTATTATACAATTCTCGGTTGCGATTATTTCCGGGAAAACTTAAGTCTAGATGGTATGGACCGTTCACGGTGAAGAATTCCTCTAAATTTGGAGCTGTAGTGTTAGTTGATGATGAGGGTAGGGAATTCACGGTTAACATACAACGTGTAAAACATTACCAAGAAAATAACAATTAAATGATTAATGAGGAGGATGTGATGTTTGATGATGAGATCACGTAGTAACCCACGACTTTGAGTCTAGCTACAAGACTCGTAAATTTAAGAAAAGCGCTTCTTGGGAGGCAACCCATGTTTTGTGTGATTTTTATTTGTTTGATTGTTATTTGCTTCCGTATGCATTTTTTATTTTTATTGTTGGTTGATCATGTTTCTCAATTAAAATGTGAAATACTTTATTATGTTGTTTAGCCTAGTCTTAACTTCAACCTAAAGGTATTTTTGCAAAAGATAAGTGTAAGGGGAAACCCCAAATATGTTTTTAAGAAACAAACCGATCATGATTATCCACAATATTTAATGAACATGTATATTCGTATTTGTTAGAGTCAAATGCTTGTATTGAGTCATAATGAAGTTTTGCAGGATTTTCCAGGAAGTAGGACAAAGTTTTTCCAGAAATTTTCCGAAAACTTAACATAAGGATCTCTGCAGGTTCATTCTGACGGCGTCAGGGAATTGCTCTTGACGGCGTCAGGAGTAAAAAATCTGGAAATTTTACCGGTTTTGTTTTTCTAACGGAGTCTTATGGTTTTTGTGAATTATTAAGTTTTATAATCTCCAGGAAATCTGCAAACTTCATTCCACAAGCATTATATCTTACTTTGTTTTCTAGGATTTAGTAACTTATATAGGATGCCGCCGATTTTACGCGAGGTTGCCTTGTCTACTTTTGTCAGGATTTACAGGTTATTTGTGACAAGAAGATGATTTATATTCTGGAAGGGAAGCTTTGATTGTTCGTTTTCTTGGAAGAAGATTTAACCTGGTCAACTAAAATCCATACCGAGCGAATCAGGGGAGTATTTGATTTCATTCTCTTTACTTTTTAACTTTTACATTCTTTACTTGAACATTGGGGACAATGTTCATCTTAAGTGTAAGGGGAGGGTAAAAAGATGATACCTTACATATGCACTTTCGCTTGAGTTTGTTTTGTTTGATAGTAGATGAGTAATAAAACTATGAGAAATACTTGTTAGTGTAATTTTAGCGCCAAATTTAAAATTTTTTACAACATTTAGGAGTGAAACTTTAGCCATAGCAAGCGTCTCATGGATAGGAGGTTGTATGACTAGCACATAACCGTATATTCAGAAAAATTTTCCACCCAAAAATGTGAGGTTCGCCTTTAGATTTGATAGGAAAAGCATTCATTATTGGTGCTTATGAGTGTACCGGTAGCATTTAGATTCTAGAACTTGCGTTAGTGATGCATCCCGAGACCGCTAGTGAGACTACATTCGTGTGGTAGGATTTACTACATGATAAGAGGCATTAGGATCACCCTTGTGTTAAACCCGTATCATGATTACTTGACCATTTAAGTCATATTACTTGGCTAGTTAAGTCAACTAATTTTTCCCACACCCTTAGCGTTGTACTCATTTTTAGTACACGATACCCCTAGTACACCCCTCCGAGCCTATCTTTTCGTTTCTAACTTTAAGCATTTTACTTAAAGGAAGAATTTGTTACACCCCACTTAAATGTACACCCAAATCGCCTTAGCCTTTCGTGTATGCGCTCATTTTTAGTGCATTATTGTTATTTGTTAAACCCTAAGTTAACTTTCTAATTGATTACATGGTTGCTAAGTCGAGTCATATCATTGTACATATTGTTTTGGGACGATTGGGACTCATGGGTAAGTACTTATTTTATGGAGTAATGGGGAAGAACATCACTTATTACCCCCATATGTACGTTAATCTTAAAAGTGCTCCAAGTGTTTTGATTTTCTTAATTCGAGTCATTAGATTAGTTAAATGTAAAGTATGTAACGATTCAAGTGTAAGGGGAATTCTCATCCCCTATGATGTATTATTTTGGATGGTAGGGTAAGAGTGTATGCAAAAAAAAAAAAAAAAAAAAAAAAAAAAAAAAAAAAAAAAAGAAAACTCGAAAAAATCAAGAAAAAGAAAAAAAAAATAAAAAAAGAAAAAAAAGAGAAAAAAACATACGGACTACCATCCCGTTTTTTTATTCTATGTTTATTTTATGTTTTTGTTATTTTTCATTTATTAGCTTAAGTCGAGTCTAGTCTTGGCTTAGCAACGCCATATTGTACATGTAATTAACTAAGATTGTTAACTCGCCACCAGTAAAACTTCCTTTATCCAACAAAACCGTGTAATTCATATCCCTACACCTAACGATATAACCCTTTAAAAAGACCTTTTTGATAGTTTATCCTAGGTGCTTACGCCATGTGGTGGAGGTTTGATCCTTTCCCAAGCCTATGGTAATCTATTTTGCTATGACAGGTAGTGAGAGATATCTTCCATTTCCATAATGTTATATTACTTTATTACACCCGAGAGATGTGAGTATCTAAACACTATTTGTGAGGTGCTTGTGTATGACCTCCGTGCTTGTCTATTGGTCTTCAGTGGAATGATTATTTGTTGTAATTACTTTTATATTAGTGTTAAATGACCCCTAACTTGTCTTTTGAGTAGAATAAAAGCTCATTTGCTTGAGGACAAGCAAATCTCAAGTGTAAGGGTATATGATGAGGCGAAAAATGATCCGTTTTTAGGGGGTCATTTAAGCCCGAATCCGACTTTATTTGATCAAATATTGCCCTAAATCGTTCCTTTTGTGATTTTAGGTGTTTGGAGAGTGAATTCTGGAAAAGAGGCTATTTTGGACGTTTTTGGAGCATAAAGTGAAGAAAATGACAAAGTACCAAAAATCCAAGCTGAAAATACAAGGTGACGGCGTCAAGACCAAAAGCTTGACGGCGTCAGACATGAAGAATAATTTACCGTAGCTGGTGACGGCGTCATATGGAGAGGTGACGGCGTCAAAGTGGCCAAGAATAAAATACCGAAGGTGGTGACGGCGTCACATAGGCCGTCACAAGTGGATCTAGGGCGTCCGAGGAAGTTTATGGCGGCGAGGTGACGGCGTCAGATTTAACTCTTGACGCCGTCAGAACGATTTTCCTATATATAGTTTTCTAGTTTTTTCATTAAAAGGATGAGAAGTTTTGGTGAAACCCTAAAGACGATTTTGGTGCCTCTTTCACAGGTTTTTCAAGGGTTCCAAACCCTTGAGACCTTGCATTGTAATTGAGATAAGTGTACTTTCAATTCAATCAATATGTCTATGTGTTGGTTGTTTATCTCTTGTTCTTGTCTCAATTCTACTATGCTAGGCTAGATCTCTCTTGTGTTTGCTTAGATCTAATGAAACCTAGATGTTGATTATGTGTTGATTACTTGTCTATTCTTGTTTTGAATGAATGATTTATATGTTAGGCTTAAGAAAACTGGCAGATCTCCAAATGGTAACATGCTTGAACGTCTTAAGAAACATGAACCGAGGCGTACTAGGTCTTTATTGGTTGTATTTAATGCATGAGCCACTGTTTACAATCCCTATAGTTGTGCTGGGTCATGGTGTAGGAGGAGATAAGAGCTCATAGAGTTGGGGAGTTATGTATGCCACCCCACGAATGGTATTAAGGAATACAACCCGTCATTCATACAAGTGTAACAAGTAATTAACATGTAAAAGATATCTAGGGAGTAGTGAAGTCTAAGTAAATACAATTTCTCCAATTACTGCTCACAACCTTAGTTTAAATTAGTTTAATTTCATTTTTATTATTTTATTTTGATTGCATCTTAGCTTTGGGTTAGTTGAATAGCAACTAATTCCGCCCACTCCTTCAAAACCAGAGATTTTAATTGCTTTCATAAAAATATAAAAACACAAAAATAATCATCTCTCATCTCTAGAACTATTAATTAGGTTTTCTAATCCTAGCGACACTATTCCTAAGCTGAACGATCAATCCCTCGGTACTTGTCACTATACTATACTACAATGATCAGGTACACTGCCTGGTGGGGGTTGTAAGCCTCGCGAGATCCCTCGAGAGGTAAAGCAAGGTGCGATTCCCACGCATCACCATTATTTCAACTGGTTCTTCCACAAAGTTAAGCTTGTCATCGAGTTGTATTTCTTCTAATGGTATAATGGCAGACTCATCTGAAAGACATTTCTTGAGGTTCGAAACATGAAACGTGTTGTGTACGTTGCTAAGTTCTGACGGAAGTTCAAGTTTGTAAGCAACCGGACCAATCCTCTCCAGGATCTTGAATGGCCCAATGTATCTCGGGTTCAATTTCCCGCGTTTTCCAAATCGTATCACGCCCTTCCAAGGCGAGACTTTCAACATGACTTTGTCTCCGATCTGGAATTCCAATGGTTTGCGTCGAACATCTGCGTAGCTTTTCTGTCGACTTCTAGCAGTTTCGAGTCTCTCTCGAATCTAAATTATCTTTTCTGTTGTTTCTTGTACCATCTCCGGGCCAGTACATTGTACTTCACCGACTTCGGCCCAACAAACTGGAGATCGACACTTACGCCCATAAAGTGCCTCAAATGGTGCAACCTTAATGCTCGAATGGTAACTGTTGTTATAGGAAAACTCGATCAACGGCAAATGGTTAGCCCAACCATTTCCAAAGTCAATCACACATGCTCGCAGCATGTCCTCAAGTGTCTGAATAGTTCTCTCGCTCTGACCATCGGTCTGAGGATGGTAAGCAGTGCTCATGTCTAACTTGGATCCAAAAGAATCTTGTAATGATCGCCAAAAGTTTGAAGTAAAACGACTATCTCTGTCGGAAATGATGGAAACTGGTGCACCGTGTCTTGAGACTATTTCCTTGACATAAAGTCTAGCAAGTTGTTCCATAGAATAAGTCTCTCTAATGGGTATGAAATGAGCTGATTTAGTAAGACGATTGTAACAACCCGATATTTTCCACGTCTACGTTTATTTTTTTCCAACTTTGGAAATTCACTATTCATCGATTACTATTCATCAAAACACTATTCATTATTTTACTATTCATCGTTTTTGATGTCCGTTTGATATTCTGAGAAACATTTGAAAATTTTACTATTCACATAACACTATTCATTCCGGAAGAAATTCCACTATTCACGTGCATTATCAGTAAGGACCTCTCATACGGACTAGAATAGTCTGCATATCATCATAATGTTATTTACATGCTATACCACTCTTAGGATTCTCAAATTAATATATTTAGTATATTTAACGTTTTACGTGTAAGTATTTATAATTAAACGTTAACACCCGGTTTATACACGACGAATATATCTAAATATTCCCACAATGGTCCCGACATATTTTTATATCCATTTTAACATCATAAAAGTTATAACATTCAGTTACCCAGTATTTTGGAAATTTATTTTATTTAGAACGTACGCGTATGAATATAACGACGGTTTTCGTGAAAACTAAACAATAATCACCCGATCACTCAGTAAATGTACCCAACATATTTTTAATATGTTTTTAACATTATTATGACTTTTATTTCATCCCGGTTAACTTCGTGAACGTTTATTGCTATTAAAACCGGTACCCCGATTTTAACGAATAACGCGTAATAACACTTAACGCTACACTATATTTTCTAAGTGATCAAAACCGTTTTGGCTACTCCTTTTCACACCCAAAACCAGCCCATGAGACACCCTTTTAACCCCTAGCATTAACTCCTAAGTATTTAACTAATAAACCTTAAAACCTAACTTTACCAAAAATTCCAAAATCATAATTCACTTTTTAGCAAGAACAATTTTCATCTCATCTCTTCTTCTTCCCTAGTAAACCACGACCAAACCACCATAATTAGCTCAAGTGATCATTTTTCATAAGTTAAAACACTAAACTTGTTCCTTTTACTTGCCTAATCAAGAATCAATCAAGAAAAACACAAGAAATCCAAGCATAATCATCATCTAATCATCTCATTTTATCAAGTAAGTTATCAAATTTATTTTTACATGAAACATCTTATATTTACTTGTATTACATGATTTCCATGCTAAAAACCATGTACAACTAGCTATACCACCATTTATTTTGTCAAAAATGGAACATACAAACCCTAACTTTTTATTTATGAATCCCCTTGCTATAATAACTTGGTTAGGATCCCATGGCACCCTAAGAAGGTGTATGGTAAGATTAGATTAGTCATGTGGTGATTACAAGAGGTTTGGTGATGGTAGAAATTAGTTTTTAACCTTGAAAACTTGATTTGGAACCTATTTTAGACATGCTGTCCCGTTTTGTAAAAATCTGGAAAATCAGTAAACACCAAGGAAACTTTGGCAAAATTTTTAGAAAATACATTCAAAAACGAATCCGTAGGCGAAAGAACGGATTAAAAAGAGTCTATAACGAAGGAGTTATGATTTTTGCAAGATTGTTGACGAAAAGTATTTTCTGGAAATTAGTTGCTGTTGGACGTTTTTCGTCGGTCAAAAAGAGGCTTTAGACGTAACCCGGAGGAGCCGAGCTTTCCAAAATATATTACTACATACTAAGACGTAACCGTGGACATAAAGAACAAGTAAAACGGACAAGTAACGACAAAGATATACACGTTTGAATATCGGCTAAAACCACTTTATATTTGACAGCTTTTATTAAATTTTGGCGCAAAAACTACGAAGTACATTTTCAAGCTAGAAGTAATATTAAGTACCAAGCTTTATAACTAATGTAGTATTAGTTATCACGAGTATGTTTTCATCATTTCAAAGATTACAATCCGAGTATTTCAACACTAACATGGAAACATACGATATATATATATATATATATATAAGTATATATATATTACAACTAGCTTATTATATTTTCTAATAGCAATATTTTTCCAAATTCTTGGATTATATATTTTGATAACACAAGTGTTTTTACAAAGAGTAGAGTGGTATAGGGAACATGTGCATGTACATTCCTTTCATCATTTCATGATCTAAAGTAGATCATATCATTCATTTAGGTTGCGGATAGAGTGCGCGCCTTACTTTAGTTCATACCTTTTTGTTATCATATCGCTTATATCAGGTGAGTATTCACGAACCCCCTTTTCTAACTATTTTAATCGTTTTGGGGTGGATGCATGAATAATACTGTGTACTCTTATATGAACTTAAAAGACTCTTGTTTCACTATTTATGCTCGTAAGCAAAACGTACTTAAACAAACTTGTTTACTATTTACGAACACTATTATCTGAACTTTTTGACTTGTCTTGACATTATAACTTGTTTGCACTCTTGAACCGTTTGACTTGAACTTTTAGACTTAATGTGCCGTACGTTCTAAGACTTAAAGTCTCCCTTGTTCGGAGCAACGTTATAAAGTCTCTCATGTTCAGAGCATCCTTAATAAATCTCGCCATGGTGGAGTGACTAATAAATCTTTGCCAAGTCGGTAAAGTGACTAATAAATCTCGCCTAGGTGGTGGAGTGACTTCAAGTCTCCCATGTTCGGAGCAACATTATAAAGTCTCCATTGTTCGGAGCGGCCTTGACTTATTATATACTTTGTGCCCTTACTGTGAACTATATTGACCTTATTTACTTGAAAATCAAACGTAATACTTTATATGCAAAGGGGTTGTGAACACATAGGTTGTAAGTCTTGTTATGGCCAAGACTTGCAACTGAGTGGATTCACAATGCCTTTGCCTGGCGAACTTTCTCAAATGGTTTTCTTATTATTTAAAACGTTTATACTCACCAACTATTTTTATAGTTGACCGTTTTCTCTCATGCATTTCAGGTGATCGTCAGTAAGCTTGTCATCAAGGTCTTGCATAATGAAGTTTTCACATGTCACTTCTTTTCATTATGTATTAAAATACCATCTTTTGGGAATCAAACTTATGTCTTTTATTTGCCAAAGTCGGCAATAACAACGTTGTAATGTTATATTTTTCCTTAATGTAAATTATGGTATTGTCTTATTTCTCTTTGGTGATGTATATCGATTTCGTTACACCTCGTGTTTCCGCCTTCGGCGAGGGTGTGACAACGATCAACAATTACCCAAATAGCATCGAAACCTCCTGACGTCTTTGGAAGTTTAGTGACAAAGTCCATAGCAATACGTTCCCACTTCCATTGTGGAATTTCTGGTTGTTGAAGTAACCCTGACGGTTTCTGGTACTCGGCTTTCACTTTAGCACAAGTAAGACATTTGCTGACATATGTAGCTATCTCTGCCTTCATGTTCGGCCACCAATAAAGCTTTTTGAGATCCTGATACATCTTATCAGAACCTGGATGAATAGAGTACTTCGACTTGTGTGATTCATGCATAATCAATTCTCGCACTCCACTATAGAGTGGTTTCTAACTTCGGTCCTTGAAGCATAACACTCCATCTGATCTCTTTACAAAGCCATTTTCGCTTTCTAGCATACCATAAATTTTCTCGTGTGGTCGATTTTCTTCCTTGAGAGCCTCAATCTGAGCTTCTAAAATTTTTGATGGTAATGGCGAAATGATAGTCATTCCCAATGACCTAACTCTCAAAGGTTTGAGTCGTTCTTTTCGGCTAAGTGCATCTGCTACAACATTTGCTTTTCCTGGGTGATATCGGATTTCACAATCATAATCACTCAACAACTCTAGCCAACGTCGTTGTCTCATGTTGAGTTCCTTCTGATCAAGTATATGCTGTAAGCTCTTGTGGTCGGTAAAAATTACGCACTTGGTACCATAAAGGTAGTGTCTCCAAATCTTGAGTGCAAAAACTACCGCACCCAACTCCAAGTCGTGCGTAGTGTAATTCTTCTCGTGTATCTTAAGCTGTCTAGATGCATAAGCTATCACCTTCTCGTTTTGCATTAGCACAGCTCCAAGTCCTTGATGCGAAGCATCGCAATATACCACAAAGTTCTCAATACCTTCAGGTAGTGACAAAATCGGTGCGCTACAAAGCTTTTGTTTCAATAATTGAAATGCGGACTCTTGTTTTTCTCCCCACTCGTACTTCTCATTCTTTTGTGTCAGCTTTGTCAACGACTTCGCTATCTTAGAAAACCCTTCGATAAATCTTCTGTAATATCCGGCAAGTCCTAGGAATTGACGAATTTCCGTAGGAGACTTGGGCATAGCCCAATCCTTAACTGCCTCGATTTTTGCCGGGTCGACTTGTAAACCTTGGCTATCAATAACATGGCCAAGAAATTGAACTCTGCGTATCCAAAAATCACACTTAGAAAATTTGGCATACAATTGCTCCTTCTTGAGTAGTTCCAGTATTGTTCTGAGGTGTTCTTCGTGATCTTCCTTACTCTTGGAATAAATCAAGATATCGTCAATGAATACGATCACAAACTTATCGAGATACGGTTTGCACACCCTATTCATGAGATCCATAAATACCGCAGGTGCGTTGGTTAATCCAAAAGGCATTACCTGAAACTCATAATGACCATAGCGTGTTCTAAATTCCGTCTTCGGGATATCCTCTTCCCGAACTTTAAGTTGATGGTAACCGGATCTTAAATCAATCTTGGAATAAAAACTAGAACCTTGTAACTGGTCGAACAAGTCGTCGATTCTAGGGAGTGGATAACGGTTCTTCACCGTTAACTTGTTTAGCTCACGATAGTCGATGCACATTCTGAAAGTTCCGTCCTTCTTCTTCACAAACAAAACCGGCGCTCCCCAAGGCGAGGAACTCGGTCTGATGAATCCTTTGTCCAAAAGTTCTTGTAGTTGATTCGACAATTCTTGCATCTCCGACGGTGCAAGTCTATACGGTGCTCGCGCAATTGGTGCAGCTCCTGGCACTAATTCGATTTGAAACTCAACTTGGCGTGTAGGCGGAAGTCCTGGCAATTCTTCCGGAAAAACTCCTGGAAATTCCTTAACAATTGGCACATCCTCAAGTCGTTTCTCATCCGACTTCTTCTCCGTGATGTGAGCCAAGAATGCATAACAACCCTTCTTTATGTACTTCTCGGTTTTAATGCATGATATGATACTGAGTCTAGTTCCACTTCGCTCTCCACGAACAACCAAAGTTTCACCGTTATAAGGAAGGTGAACAACTTTCTCATCGCAAATAATCCTTGCTCGATGCCGAGATAACCAATCCATACCGATAACAACGTCGAAACTTCCAAGTTCTACGGGCATAAGGTCTATATTGAATGGGTGGTTTAGGAAATTTATAGTGCAACCACGAACAATGGTGTTGGTGTTAACTAAAGACCCATCGGCTAGTTCAACGATATAGGAAATGTCTAATGGGGTTGGTTCTATGTTAAGTAAAGGTGTAAATGCAATAGAAACAAAACTTCTATCCGCTCCTGAATCAAATAAAATGGATGCATAACGATTATTAACGAGGAACGTACCCGCAACAACATTCGGGTCTTCTTTGACATCATCTCCTCCCATAACATAAGCTCTTCCTCGAGCCCTTCCATCTTGATTTCCAGTTCCTTGATTCTTCTTCTGTGGGCACTCACCCCTAAAGTGTCCAATTTCTCCACAGCCAAAACATGTTACAGGTGGCTTCTGATTGTCACCCAAGGTTGGAAATTTGCAATCTTTGATGTGATGACCAACCTTCTTGCAGTTACCACATGTATTTGGGCAACGTCCAGGGTTATGATGCTTCTGACAACTTTCGCACTTGGGTAAATTACCCTCATATCCTTTCCTTTCAGTCGGTCCTGCAGCACAGGCCTTTGCCACTTCTTGCCTCTTAGGTGGCGGCTGAACAGCGTTTCCACCTTGGTTGTAATCAAACCTTCTCTTGTTGTTGTTGTTGTTATTGTTTGGATTGTTGTTTCGGTTATTGGGATAGTTGCGGTTCCGATTGTTGTTATAGTTGTTGTTGTTTCGAGTGTTGGTGTAGTTGGTGTTGTTTGAACGGTTATTGTTGTTGACAGCAGATTTTCCTTTTACCACTTGGACCATGAGTTTCTGAGTTATACGAATAGCCTCTTCCATTGATTGAGGATCAAAAGAAATCACATCTCCTTGAACACTTTCAGGTAATCCACCAACAAAGTTTTCCATCTTTTTCTCATCGTCGGGAACCATAGTTGGACATAGTGTAGCCAACTCCTGAAACCTTCTGAAGTAGGTCTCGATGTCATCACCTTTAGTTACAAGCCCATAGAATTCTGTTTCCAATTTCTGTATCTCAGTACGAGGGCAAAACTTTTTAGACATCAGTTTCTTGAATTCCTCCCAAGTGAGCTTGTAAGCATTCTCCATACCAATCGGCTGAGCATACGAATTCCACCAAGACATAGCGTCATCAAGAAGCATACCTGTATCAAATTTTACCTTGCTGACGTCCGGGCATCCGCACATGAGAAATACATTCTCAGTCTTTTCAAACCAGCGGATCAAAGCAACCGCTCCTTCAGTGCCCTTAAACTTGATAGGATCACTAATCTTGAAATCTTTCCATGTACATTCACGCCTAATAGCAGTTGGTTCAACTGCCCCTGTATTAGAAGCAGTCTCAGCAACCCTAGCAGCAACCTCAGCTCTCTCAATCTCTAGAGCTTCTGCAATACTATCCCTGACCAACTTGCGGATAGCAGCTTGAGTCATAGCGGGTGTTTCTGGTGCAGTCTTACTCTTCCTTGGTGCCATACTTCTGATAATTCACAATGGAAATAACCATGAGAAAAATCATAATAGAAATAGTCATAGTACCAAAGGTATACACCCACAACATGTATAAATATATACAACCACAACAAGTATAAATACAACCACAACATGTACAGATACAACCACAATCTGTATAAATATGACAACAATAAAGAGCAACCACGAAACATCATAAATATAATCACAACACATGAATATAATACATGAAAATTTCGGCCTACATGGACCGATATAATATATAGCACAACATTTCCAACATAGTAGAGTCGCACTTGATATATTTGTTTGTACAACAACCAAAAGACTACAAGTTCTTGAACTATGTCCCACATCCCGGGACTAGGAAAATAATAAAAGCTAATATAATACCAGTCTACGTCTAGGCTCCTCCAGGTGCTCTAGATGGTCCAGGCTCTCCCCTCAAGCGGTGAATCTCACGATCCATCGCAACCACGATCTCCTCTAAGTGCTGGACTCGTAACTGAAAAGAAGCATCTCTGCGCTCCAATACAACTAACCTCTCTCGAATCAATGCCAACTGGTCTACCTGCTCCCACTGAGTCTCCTGTGTCGCCTGAGCTCTATCTCGAATCTCAGGTAGCTCATCTCTAAGTAAATCAATCTGCTCCTGGTGACTCAACTGTCGTGCCTCGAGTCCATGGTAAGACACATCAATACCAACTCTGCCCTGAATCAAATCCTCAACCTGCTCCTCGACAGCCTCAAGTCGAGTGGTAATAATCTCATCAACTCTATACCCCAACCTATCAACTTGCTCCTGCTGAGCACCTAACTGATCATCTAGTGTAACGGCTGTAGGATCCCTAGCTGCAGCCGCCCTCGAACTCTCACCTATGTGGTATACTGGTGGTGGTGAAAGGTCAGTAGTCTCGGTAGTGGGTGAATCTGGGGTGGTAAGCCTTGCACGCTTCCTGAGCGGCAAGAGTGAGGTAGGTACAGGAGTAGTAGTGGGTATGGCTGGTGGTGGTGGTGTAGGCACAGTAGGACTAGGGAGACTCCTATAAGTAGATGTAGCTGGGCGAACCCTCTTCCTAGCAACCTGAATGGTCTTACTCCTAGGAAACATAAGTCTCGGTTCGGAAGAAGTAGTAGTAGTAGTAGGTGATGGTACGTCAGTGGGTACAGTAGGATGGACATGGGGAGTAGGAGCCGTCTCCTCCTCCTCGAAAGGCTCGGTATCATCATCTGACGCCAAAAGTGGCAACTCAGGTGTAGGAGAAACAAGTGGTGAAACAGCAGTGGAGGACACAGAGCCCTCATCATCAGAGTCTGATATAGTGTAAAGTATGACAGTGTTTGGATTCGAAGACATGTCTCTGTGATAATCAAGGTGAAATAAAAATAAATAACTCGTAAAATGGAATCACCAAAATAAGTAAATATGCACTTATGATGAAATGATGATATGCTATGATGGTGTGGTTATAGTCTAGGGTCCATGATGCAACCTAGTTCGCTATAACCTTGGCTCTGGTACCAATCTGTCACACCCCCAAAATACCTGAATGGCAGCGGAATGGAATACCTGAGGGTGTAACGGATCATAGCACACAAACAAGGATATATTGAACGACCTAAAGTGTCGTTTTAAAAATACGTCGTTTGATTCATTCAAAATATTCAGAGTTATAAAGACATAGGTCCCAAAAGTTGGAAAAGTTTACGGAAACAAGTTTAATACAATCAAACGACATTTGAACATAAGTGCAAGAAAGTCCGAATGAGCCGCGTCATCCAGGTTACACAAAATGACTCCATGCATGCCATGAGAATATGCCTTAGTTACATGAGAAATACATTGCGAAAACGGTCAACATAAAGTTGGTGAATAATCATAGGTTTATAAGTAATTCGTAAGTACATAAGCCCACAAGTATAAAGTAAAGCGACAAAATGTCAAAAAGCTACATTGTCTCTTAAGCTCATGACCCCGAAGCTAGACGTACTAAAATATGCCCCAAAGGAGTGGTTACCAGTCACTCAATAGATCTATCCACGAATGGAGGCGTCACCCTCGATAGATCTATCCACTCACTCTCGCTTGGCAATATAATTAACGGTCCATGATAATAAAGGGGACTTGAAGTGGTAGTACTAGCAACTTAAGCAATGTACGGAATTTAATACTTGGGCATGTACAAAAATAATTGTGCAATGTATTCTCCCCTGTGGGATTTAAAATCAAATAAGTACTAAAAACGGGGCTATGAGAACTCACCTCAAAAGGATGGTACAACGATGTAAAAGTAGTCGGGACAATGAGGCGCGAACACTAGCCGCAACCTAAATGAATAATCGCGATCTAATTAAGATCAAGCCGTAATATAATGAATGCACATGCACATGATACCTATACCACTCGTAATTTGGAAATACTAGTTATCGTCATAGTAAAATAGTTTCCATACTTAAGAAAAATAAGTCCATATATAGAAGTATATAACTTGTCGTACTATCTCGTATGAAACTGTTAGCGTTAAATTCCTTGTATCGAAAACCTTAAAATGACGTCGTTAAGTCGTATAAATATTCTCTTGGGTCACACGTATTAATTTGATAAGAAAATAGTCCTTAGTAACATTTCTAGAAAATATACCGTTTAGCGCGTAAGTTATTATTTTTATTTGTGTCCATATATATATATATATATATATATATATATATATATATATATATATATATATATATATATATATATATATATATATATATATATATATATATATATATATATATATATATATATATAGTTTGACAATGTTAGAACGGGTATAACTTGGTCGTTTTAAGCTCGTTTTCCTTGTTCTTTATGTCCACGGATTCGTTTTTGTATATACTAATATATTTTTGATAATTCGGCTCCTCTAGGTTACGTTTAACACCTCTTTTTACCCGTCGAATTCTGCCAAACAGCAAGCAGTTTTTATAAAAATAGTTTTCGTCGTTAAATTTGCAAAAATCATATCTCCTTCGTTATAAGCTCGTTTTAATCCATTCTTTCGCCCAAAGTTTCGTTTTTGAATGTATTTTCTAAATCTTTGGTCAAAACTTAGTCACCATCTACTGATTTTCCCACGAAATGAAAATAGGGACAGTAGGTATTTCTATTGTTTCAAAAACCATTTTCAAGTCTCCAAACTAGTTCTATCTTCAATCAAACCACTTTCAATCACCACAAAACTAGTCTAATCCTACCATACACCTTCTTAGGGTGTCATGGGTCCTTAAACATCATCAATCCACTAGGTCTAACAAGGGTTTCTCATGTGTTCATTTCTAGGGCTCAAAGTTACATATGTACAAAATAGAGTGGTATAAATCATTATATGCATGAGTTCTTGCAAGAAAAATATATAAACATAGTAATAACTTGTAAAAATCATAAAAATGAGTTTGTT
Source organism: Artemisia argyi (assembly GCA_030686995.1). Lineage (NCBI taxonomy): Eukaryota > Viridiplantae > Streptophyta > Magnoliopsida > Asterales > Asteraceae > Artemisia > Artemisia argyi. Next base: position 488,482 of record JARVZY010002053.1, read on the forward strand.
AACTTACTTGAAGGTTTAGGGAGTTTGGATGATGAAAACCTACTAATCCTTGAGTTTTTATTTCAAAACTCCAACAAGGATGACTATATGAACAAGTTTATACCTAGATCTTGTAAAATTTGTTGTTCTTGCTCCTTGAATCACCTAGGTCGATTCTACCTTAAGAGAAAATGAGTGAAAGAGTTTTCTTGAGCTAGTAAAAATGACTTGTGATAATAATGGATGAAAAAGGTTTATTATATACTTAGGGGACAATTGTTAGGTTGTAATAAATTTGGTTGGTGAGGTTTTAATGTATTAAGACCAGGGGGGGGGGGGGGGGGTTGGCCGGCCCAAAAAGGAGGGAAAGGAGGTGGGGGGGGGGGGGGGGTTGTCTTGGGTTTAATTAAAAAGTTAGTAGTAATATTATGTAGTTTTGGTTTTAGGTTTAATCGGGTACCGGGTTTGTTAGAAATAAATTTTATTGAAGTTATTCGGGACGTAATAAAGTCGGAAAAATTGTAAAAATATGTCGGGTACAAGTACGGAGAGTTTGGGTGATTATTGTTTAATTTTTGTGAAAACCGTCGTTATTAAGTTAGACGTACGATACGTAATAAATAAATTTCCAAAATACCGGGTAAATTAATATTACAATTTTTATATTATTAAAATGAATATAAAAATATATTGGAATAATAGTCGGGAGTGTCGGACATGTTAGACACATTTATAGTTCGCGTATTAGTGTTTATTTAAAATAAACGTACGTAAATCGTTAATTGTACCAAAAGTATAAATTTAATTATCCTACGAGTGGAATAGCATGCAAGTGCCCTAATGATGATGTGCAGACTATTTCTAGTCCGTATGAAATATCCCTGATAATAATGCATGAATTCGCTCCTGAACCAATACGGTTACGCGAATTTGAACACTCGTAAACTAAATTTACGACGACATGAGTAATGCATGTGAATAGTGGTTTCCTCTCGAAAATGAATAGTGTCAAGTGAATAGTAAAATTTCTGAATGTGTCTCGGAATGTCAGATTGACCTCAAAAACGATGAATAGTAAAACGATGAATAGTGAACGATGAATAGTAATTTTGAATAGTAGAATGTCGAAGTTTGGAAAAATGACCTGAAATTGTGGGTTGTGACAGTCGCCCATCCAAAAAGGAATTCAGTCCCTGAATTCAGTTAGTGTCGGTCTCGGTAATAGGCTCGGTGAAAAGTTGTGGATACTTGCGTCGCATTTGGTCTTCTCGTTCCCAAGTAAACTCGGGTCCTCTTCGAGAATTCCAGCGAACCTTCACGATCGGAATTCGACTTTGTTTCAACTGTTTGATCTCGCGATCCATTTGATGAGGCGAAAAATGATCCATTTTTAGGGGGTCATTTAAGCCCGAATCCGACTTTATTTGATCAAATATTGCCCTAAATCGTTCCTTTTGTGATTTTAGGTGTTTGGAGAGTGAATTCTGGAAAAGAGGCTATTTTGGACGTTTTTGGAGCATAAAGTGAAGAAAACGACAAAGTACCAAAAATCCAAGCTGAAAATACAAGGTGACGGCGTCAAGACCAAAAGCTTGACGGCGTCAGACATGAAGAATAATTTACCGTAGCTGGTGACGGCGTCATATGGAGAGGTGACGGCGTCAAAGTGGCCAAGAATAAAATACCGAAGGTGGTGACGGCGTCACATAGGCCGTCACAAGTGGATCTAGGGCGTCCGAGGAAGTTTATGGCGGCGAGGTGACGGCGTCAGATTTAACTCTTGACGCCGTCAGAACGATTTTCCTATATATAGTTTTCTAGTTTTTTCATTAAAAGGATGAGAAGTTTTGGTGAAACCCTAAAGACGATTTTGGTGCCTCTTTCACAGGTTTTTCAAGGGTTCCAAACCCTTGAGACCTTGCATTGTAATTGAGATAAGTGTACTTTCAATTCAATCAATATGTCTATGTGTTGGTTGTTTATCTCTTGTTCTTGTCTCAATTCTACTATGCTAGGCTAGATCTCTCTTGTGTTTGCTTAGATCTAATGAAACCTAGATGTTGATTATGTGTTGATTACTTGTCTATTCTTGTTTTGAATGAATGATTTATATGTTAGGCTTAAGAAAACTGGCAGATCTCCAAATGGTAACATGCTTGAACGTCTTAAGAAACATGAACCGAGGCGTACTAGGTCTTTATTGGTTGTATTTAATGCATGAGCCACTGTTTACAATCCCTATAGTTGTGCTGGGTCATGGTGTAGGTGGAGATAAGAGCTCATAGAGTTGGGGAGTTATGTATGCCACCCCATGAATGGTATTAAGGAATACAACCCGTCATTCATACAAGTGTAACAAGTAATTAACATGTAAAAGATATCTAGGGAGTAGTGAAGTCTAAGTAAACACAATTTCTCCAATTACTGCTCACAACCTTAGTTTAAATTAGTTTAATTTCATTTTTATTATTTTATTTTGATTGCATCTTAGCTTTGGGTTAGTTGAATAGCAACTAATTCCGCCCACTCCTTCAAAACCAGAGATTTTAATTGCTTTCATAAAAATATAAAAACACAAAAATAATCATCTCTCATCTCTAGAACTATTAATTAGGTTTTCTAATCCTAGCGACACTATTCCTAAGCTGAACGATCAATCCCCCGGTACTTGTCACTATACTATACTACAACGATCAAGTACACTGCCTGGTGGGGGTTGTAAGCCTCGCGAGATCCCTCGAGAGGTAAAGCAAGGTGCGATTCCCACGCATCAAGTTTTTGGCGCCGCAGCCTGGGGAATAGTTATTGTCTAGGTTAGGATTTCTTTTTATTAGGTCTACTTGCTAGATTCCTTTCTAGTAAGATTTTTATTTTTATTTTTAGGTCTTCTTTAGTCTATCTTATTTCTTCGTGCCTTTGTTTGTAACTCTTCACCATTCACCATCATGGCAACCAACGAATTCTCCAACCTTAGGATCACTAGAAGTCGTAGCACCACTAAAGACCTCGTCTTGCCTTATGCAGAACCCGAAAGAGAAATGTGTAGGTTAAGACGAACTCACTCAACACCTGAACCATCCAGCGTTGCTATCGACTTTGATGCACCTCTCTCTGAAGAAAATTCAGAAAATCACATCACAACCCCGAGCTCCCACAATGAGACGAATACTCCTATAATACCTCCTCCTAAGCTTCTCAAGGATTACTCTTCCCCAACTCCTCGTGGGTTTTCCAATGCCATTGTTTATCCAAACGAACACACCAACGAGGTCTTGCATGCAAATGATATTTGGCTTGTCAAAAGTGTGTGTAAGTTCCACGGACTTGATGAGGAAAATCCGATCCAACACATCAAGGACTTCCTAAAAATAGTGGATACCATCCATATGGGTGGGACTACTAGAAACACATCCCGACTGCGATTCTTCCCTTTCACCTTATACGAAAAAGCCCAAGAATGGTATAACAAACTCCCTTCCGAATCTATTTTCACATGGGAGCAACTCATATCCAAGTTCTATGAGAAGTTCTTTCCACCTGGAAAAACCTCAGCATTCAGGGATAGGATCCTTCGTTTCCGAAAGGGGAAGGATGAACCCTTCCATAAAGCGTGGACTAGATTCAAAGATTTAATAAGACAAGTTCCACATCATGGCATTGAACTTTGGCTCTTGGTCCAAATCTTTTACGAAAATATCTCCTCTAATGACCGGAACGGAATCAACCAATCTAGGAAAGGAAGATTGGCCAATCTTAGTGCCGAGGAAGGATGGGACAGGATTGAAGAATATGCCCAAGACCTGGATGACACTTGGGATGAACCTGAGTCGACTATCGGCATTTTTGAAACCACCTCGGATCGATTGAGCAAAGTTCACAAAAGAATGGATTGCCTTGCTGGATCACAACCACCTAAAATGCTGTCTAATCCTTACTTGATCTGCGATTACTGTGGAGGTCCGCATGAGGTGGAGGAATGCGGAGGAGCAGCCACAACTGAACATGCATGCTTGTCAGGAGGAGACATTTATGCTGATCCCTCCCTTTTGCCTTTCTACCAAAATGATGAGTATACCCTTTGGGGAAATCTGGTAAGGAAAAGAGAAGGGGAGGGAGGCCCTGAATTCAAGATCAGGAGTAATTTCGAAGATGACCTTGGTCACTTCACTCAAGAAAAAGACTTGCAAATGAAAGGGCTTAATGAGCTTTTCGACGAACAGCAGGAGGATGTCGGAGAATTTTTCAGCAAGCTTAACTCAGTCCTTGATAACCTCCAACCACCGTCAGAAAGAGGAAAAGATCCCATGCTCGCGATAACCACACGGGCCGGAACGACAACCAAGGACCCTCCTTACCTAAATTCGTCCCCAATCACACTCAATTCAGACAAACCTGGGGAGGAGGAGCAGGATGTCGTCATTGGCACCCCGGACCAACCACCAGTAACAACCCCCTCCCCATCAGCCCTTCCTAACCCACCTGTGAGAATTCCATACCCATCCCGACTAAGGAACCAAAAAACGGAGAATGATAACAAGAGGTTCTTGTCATACCTAAAAGACTCGGTTGTCACCATACCTCTCCTGGATGCTTGCTATCACATGCCAAAGTATAGCACATATTTCAAAAAACTGCTCGCTAACAGGAAGAAGCTCGAGGGTCTTGTAACCCTAGGGGAAGAATGCTCAGTGGTGACCCATAAAGGGCTACCAAAGAAGGTAGACGATCCGGGCAGCTTCACCTTGCCATGCTCTATAGGTCCTCTATCAATCAAGAATGCTCTTGCCGATTTGGGAGCAAGTATCAACCTCATGCCTCTCTCTATGTTCCGTAAACTAGGATATTCCGGATTGAAGCCTACCCGTATGAACATCCAACTAGCCGATAGATCAGTCAAATACCCCGAAGGGATATGTGAGAACGTGCTAGTCAAGGTTGGGAAATTCAAATTCCCTGTCGACTTCGTAATCCTGAATATGGAGGAGGACGACGTGGTACCTATCATTTTAGGTAGACCATTTCTTGCTACCGCTCGTGCAGTCATCGATGTCTACGATGGCAAATTGACCTTACGAGTAGGAGACGATAGCACAACCTTCGACATTAAGGATTCTATGGACCTCTCCCTCGAAGCATCCAACCGGCTCTACTTTATCGGGGAAGTAGATGAGCTCACAGATATCATTGATGACTGCATCGATGAACAAATCGATGAAGGCTGGCTACGGGACGAGAGTTTTCTGCCTTTGCTGGAGGTGGAAAAGACGGAGGAAGTTAATGCAGTCTCCTTCTACCCCAGACAAGAGACAACGGAGCATCTCGAGCTCCGAAAGCCCGAAAACAAGCTCAAACCTTCTATTATCGAGCCCCCTGACGTTGATCTTAAAGAGCTCCCTAATCATTTGGAGTATGCCTTTCTTCAGGGAGAAAACCAACTCCCGGTAATCATAAATTCTTCCTTGGAAAAGGAACAAAAAGTTAAACTCTTAGAGGTCCTGAAGAAATACAAGGGGGTACTCGCATGGAGTGTGGCCGACATTAAGGGGATTGACTCCACTTTTTGCACACATAAGATTCTTATGGAGGAAGATTATAAACCCACTGTGCAACCCCAGAGGCGAGTTAACCCTAACATTAAGGAGGTAGTGAAGAAGGAAGTTATCAAACTTTTGGATGCAGGACTGATTTACCCGATCTCGGATAGCCCATGGGTTAGTCCTGTGCAGGTTGTACCTAAAAAGGGTGGAATGACTGTAGTAAAAAATGACAAGGGTGAGATGGTGCCACAGAGAACTGTTACTGGATGGCGGGTATGCATTGACTATCGAAAGCTCAACGATGCCACGAGGAAAGATCACTTTCCCTTACCATTCATTGATCAGATGTTAGAAAGATTATCTGGACACGAGTACTATTGCTTCTTAGATGGATTCTCTGGATATTTTCAAATCCCCATAGCACCTGAGGACCAAGAAAAGACCACGTTTACTTGCCCCTATGGAACGTTTGCCTACAAAAGGATGCCTTTTGGGCTAAGTAATGCCCCGCCACTTTCCAACGTTGCATGACCGCAATCTTTCACGAACTCATGGAAGACAGCATGGAAGTATTCATGGATGACTTTTCAGTCTTCGGAAACTCCTTCGACCGCTGTCTTGCTAATTTAGAGAAGATGCTTAAACGTTGCGAGGAAACCAACTTGGTGTTGAACTGGGAAAAGTGTCATTTCATGGTAAAGGAAGGGATTGTGTTGGGCCATAAGATTTCAGGGAACGGGATAGAGGTGGACCAAGCTAAGGTTGAAGCTATATCTAAGTTACCATACCCCACAACTGTTAAGGCAATACGCAGCTTTTTGGGGCATGCCGGATTTTATCGGAGATTCATCAAAGACTTCTCCAAAATTGCCCGGCCAATGACTCAATTGCTTGTAAAGGATGCTCCATTCAATTTTTCCCAAGAATGCAAGGATGCTTTCGACCTCCTAAAAAGGGAACTCACTCAAGCTCCAATCATGATCACACCCAACTGGGAGTTACCATTTGAAATAATGTGTGACGCTAGCGACTTCGCTGTCGGGGCTGTATTAGGTCAGCGACGTGACAAGCTTTTCCAACCTATTTACTATGCTAGCAAAACCATGAATCCTGCCCAAGAGAACTACTCCACTACCGAAAAAGAATTATTAGCCGCAGTGTTTGCATTCGACAAATTCCGACAATATCTTGTCCTTTCAAAGACAGTCGTCTTCACTGACCACTCAGCTCTTAGATATCTGTTTGCGAAACAGGACGCCAAGCCACGACTGATTCGGTGGATCTTGTTGCTACAAGAATTCGATGTTGAGATTCGCGATAAGAGGGGGGCAGAGAATCTAGCCGCCGATCATCTATCTCGCCTGGAAAACCCCTTGGATAAACACGATAGAAGTGAAATTAAGGATTCGTTTCCCGACGAACAACTGATGTCTATCCTTGATTCGGAACCATGGTACACCGACTTCGCCAATTACTTCGCAAGTAGATGTAGACTTGTTCCTGAACACCTGACCAAATACGAAAGGAAGAGGTTCTTTTCCCAGCTGAAATATTACTTCTGGGATGAACCATTTTTATTCCGAAGGTGTCCTGACCACATTATAAGGTGTTGTGTTTCGGAGAATGAGGCAGTGAAAATCATGAGGGAATGTCACTCCGGTCCCTCTGGAGGGCATCATGGGATAAATGTTACTGCTCGAAAGATTCTCGATGCAGGATTCTATTGGCCCACAATTTTCCGTGATGTAAAGGATATGGTACAAGCGTGTGATGCATGTCAACGGGCTGGAAATATATCACATAGGGATGAGGCCCCTCAGAACTTTATACAAGTTTGTGAGGTATTCGATGTTTGGGGGATTGACTTTATGGGACCCTTTCCATCCTCAGGAGGAAACGAGTACATCTTGGTCGCCATTGACTATGTTTCGAAATAGGTTGAAGCACAAGCCCTTAGGACTAATGATGCTAGAGTGGTCATTCATTTCCTAAAAAAGCTTTTCGCAAGATTCGGGATTCCGAAGGCTCTCATCAGTGATAGGGGGACACATTTTTGCAACACGCAAATGGAAAAGGTCATGAAGAGGTATGGAGTACCCCACCGATTCTCCACCGCCTATCATCCACAGACCAATGGCCAAGTCGAAAACACCAATAGAGCTATTAAAAGAATACTTGAAAAAACGGTTAGTCAAAACAGAAAGGACTGGTCATTCAAACTCGACGAAGCCTTATGGGCATTCCGAACTGCTTACAAAACACCTATTGGAACGACCCCGTTCCGCATGGTGTATGGTAAGACATGTCACTTACCGGTAGAATTAGAACACAAGGCTTATTGGGCGCTTAAGGCATGCAACTTAGATTACACAACTGCGGGGAACAATAGGTTTTTGCAATTACACGGGCTTGATGAGCTTAGATTAGAAGCCTACGAATCCTCCATCACATATAAAGAGAGAGCTAAGAGATGGCATGATCAAAGAATTAAGAAACCCAAAGAATTTTCAGAAGGAGACAAGGTCCTATTATACAATTCTCGGTTGCGATTATTTCCGGGAAAACTTAAGTCTAGATGGTATGGACCGTTCACGGTGAAGAATTCCTCTAAATTTGGAGCTGTAGTGTTAGTTGATGATGAGGGTAGGGAATTCACGGTTAACATACAACGTGTAAAACATTACCAAGAAAATAACAATTAAATGATTAATGAGGAGGATGTGATGTTTGATGATGAGATCACGTAGTAACCCACGACTTTGAGTCTAGCTACAAGACTCGTAAATAAAGAAAAGCGCTTCTTGGGAGGCAACCCATGTTTTGTGTGATTTTTATTTGTTTGATTGTTATTTGCTTCCGTATGCATTTTTTATTTTTATTGTTGGTTGATCATGTTTCTCAATTAAAATGTGAAATACTTTATTATGTTGTTTAGCCTAGTCTTAACTTCAACCTAAAGGTATTTTTGCAAAAGATAAGTGTAAGGGGAAACCCCAAATATGTTTTTAAGAAACAAACCGATCATGATTATCCACAATATTTAATGAACATGTATATTCGTATTTGTTAGAGTCAAATGCTTGTATTGAGTCATAATGAAGTTTTGCAGGATTTTCCAGGAAGTAGGACAAAGTTTTTCCAGAAATTTTCCGAAAACTTAACATAAGGATCTCTGCAGGTTCATTCTGACGGCGTCAGGGAATTGCTCTTGACGGCGTCATGAGTAAAAAATCTGGAAATTTTACCGGTTTTGTTTTTCTAACGGAGTCTTATGGTTTTTGTGAATTATTAAGTTTTATAATCTCCAGGAAATCTGCAAACTTCATTCCACAAGCATTATATCTTACTTTGTTTTCTAGGATTTAGTAACTTATATAGGATGCCGCCGATTTTACGCGAGGTTGCCTTGTCTACTTTTGTCAGGATTTACAGGTTATTTGTGACAAGAAGATGATTTATATTCTGGAAGGGAAGCTTTGATTGTTCGTTTTCTTGGAAGAAGATTTAACCTGGTCAACTAAAATCCATACCGAGCGAATCAGGGGAGTATTTGATTTCATTCTCTTTACTTTTTAACTTTTACATTCTTTACTTGAACATTGGGGACAATGTTCATCTTAAGTGTAAGGGGAGGGTAAAAAGATGATACCTTACATATGCACTTTCGCTTGAGTTTGTTTTGTTTGATAGTAGATGAGTAATAAAACTATGAGAAATACTTGTTAGTGTAATTTTAGCGCCAAATTTAAAATTTTTTACAACATTTAGGAGTGAAACTTTAGCCATAGCAAGCGTCTCATGGATAGGAGGTTGTATGACTAGCACATAACCGTATATTCAGAAAAATTTTCCACCCAAAAATGTGAGGTTCGCCTTTAGATTTGATAGGAAAAGCATTCATTATTGGTGCTTATGAGTGTACCGGTAGCATTTAGATTCTAGAACTTGCGTTAGTGATGCATCCCGAGACCGCTAGTGAGACTACATTCGTGTGGTAGGATTTACTACATGATAAGAGGCATTAGGATCACCCTTGTGTTAAACCCGTATCATGATTACTTGACCATTTAAGTCATATTACTTGGCTAGTTAAGTCAACTAATTTTTCCCACACCCTTAGCGTTGTACTCATTTTTAGTACACGATACCCCTAGTACACCCCTCCGAGCCTATCTTTTCGTTTCTAACTTTAAGCATTTTACTTAAAGGAAGAATTTGTTACACCCCACTTAAATGTACACCCAAATCGCCTTAGCTTTTCGTGTATGCGCTCATTTTTAGTGCATTATTGTTATTTGTTAAACCCTAAGTTAACTTTCTAATTGATTACATGGTTGCTAAGTCGAGTCATATCATTGTACATATTGTTTTGGGACGATTGGGACTCATGGGTAAGTACTTATTTTATGGAGTAATGGGGAAGAACATCACTTATTACCCCCATATGTACGTTAATCTTAAAAGTGCTCCAAGTGTTTTGATTTTCTTAATTCGAGTCATTAGATTAGTTAAATGTAAAGTATGTAACGATTCAAGTGTAAGGGGAATTCTCATCCCCTATGATGTATTATTTTGGATGGTAGGGTAAGAGTGTATGCAAAAAAAAAAAAAAAAAAAAAAAAAAAAAAAAAAAAAAAAAGAAAAATCGAAAAAATCAAGAAAAAGAAAAAAAAAATAAAAAAAGAAAAAAAAGAGAAAAAAACATACGGACTACCATCCCGTTTTTTTATTCTATGTTTATTTTATGTTTTTGTTATTTTTCATTTATTAGCTTAAGTCGAGTCTAGTCTTGGCTTAGCAACGCCATATTGTACATGTAATTAACTAAGATTGTTAACTCGCCACCAGTAAAACTTCCTTTATCCAACAAAACCGTGTAATTCATATCCCTACACCTAACGATATAACCCTTTAAAAAGACCTTTTTGATAGTTTATCCTAGGTGCTTACGCCATGTGGTGGAGGTTTGATCCTTTCCCAAGCCTATGGTAATCTATTTTGCTATGACAGGTAGTGAGAGATATCTTCCATTTCCATAATGTTATATTACTTTATTACACCCGAGAGATGTGAGTATCTAAACACTATTTGTGAGGTGCTTGTGTATGACCTCCGTGCTTGTCTATTGGTCTTCAGTGGAATGATTATTTGTTGTAATTACTTTTATATTAGTGTTAAATGACCCCTAACTTGTCTTTTGAGTAGAATAAAAGCTCATTTGCTTGAGGACAAGCAAATCTCAAGTGTAAGGGTATATGATGAGGCGAAAAATGATCCGTTTTTAGGGGGTCATTTAAGCCCGAATCCGACTTTATTTGATCAAATATTGCCCTAAATCGTTCCTTTTGTGATTTTAGGTGTTTGGAGAGTGAATTCTGGAAAAGAGGCTATTTTGGACGTTTTTGGAGCATAAAGTGAAGAAAATGACAAAGTACCAAAAATCCAAGCTGAAAATACAAGGTGACGGCGTCAAGACCAAAAGCTTGACGGCGTCAGACATGAAGAATAATTTACCGTAGCTGGTGACGGCGTCATATGGAGAGGTGACGGCGTCAAAGTGGCCAAGAATAAAATACCGAAGGTGGTGACGGCGTCACATAGACCGTCACAAGTGGATCTAGGGCGTCCGAGGAAGTTTATGGCGGCGAGGTGACGGCGTCAGATTTAACTCTTGACGCCGTCAGAACGATTTTCCTATATATAGTTTTCTAGTTTTTTCATTAAAAGGATGAGAAGTTTTGGTGAAACCCTAAAGACGATTTTGGTGCCTCTTTCACAGGTTTTTCAAGGGTTCCAAACCCTTGAGACCTTGCATTGTAATTGAGATAAGTGTACTTTCAATTCAATCAATATGTCTATGTGTTGGTTGTTTATCTCTTGTTCTTGTCTCAATTCTACTATGCTAGGCTAGATCTCTCTTGTGTTTGCTTAGATCTAATGAAACCTAGATGTTGATTATGTGTTGATTACTTGTCTATTCTTGTTTTGAATGAATGATTTATATGTTAGGCTTAAGAAAACTGGCAGATCTCCAAATGGTAACATGCTTGAACGTCTTAAGAAACATGAACCGAGGCGTACTAGGTCTTTATTGGTTGTATTTAATGCATGAGCCACTGTTTACAATCCCTATAGTTGTGCTGGGTCATGGTGTAGGAGGAGATAAGAGCTCATAGAGTTGGGGAGTTATGTATGCCACCCCACGAATGGTATTAAGGAATACAACCCGTCATTCATACAAGTGTAACAAGTAATTAACATGTAAAAGATATCTAGGGAGTAGTGAAGTCTAAGTAAATACAATTTCTCCAATTACTGCTCACAACCTTAGTTTAAATTAGTTTAATTTCATTTTTATTATTTTATTTTGATTGCATCTTAGCTTTGGGTTAGTTGAATAGCAACTAATTCCGCCCACTCCTTCAAAACCAGAGATTTTAATTGCTTTCATAAAAATATAAAAACACAAAAATAATCATCTCTCATCTCTAGAACTATTAATTAGGTTTTCTAATCCTAGCGACACTATTCCTAAGCTGAACGATCAATCCCCCGGTACTTGTCACTATACTATACTACAATGATCAGGTACACTGCCTGGTGGGGGTTGTAAGCCTCGCGAGATCCCTCGAGAGGTAAAGCAAGGTGCGATTCCCACGCATCACCATTATTTCAACTGGTTCTTCCACAAAGTTAAGCTTGTCATCGAGTTGTATTTCTTCTAATGGTATAATGGCAGACTCATCTGAAAGACATTTCTTGAGGTTCGAAACATGAAACGTGTTGTGTACGTTGCTAAGTTCTGACGGAAGTTCAAGTTTGTAAGCAACCGGACCAATCCTCTCCAGGATCTTGAATGGCCCAATGTATCTCGGGTTCAATTTCCCGCGTTTTCCAAATCGTATCACGCCCTTCCAAGGCGAGACTTTCAACATGACTTTGTCTCCGATCTGGAATTCCAATGGTTTGCGTCGAACATCTGCGTAGCTTTTCTGTCGACTTCTAGCAGTTTCGAGTCTCTCTCGAATCTGAATTATCTTTTCTGTTGTTTCTTGTACCATCTCCGGGCCAGTACATTGTACTTCACCGACTTCGGCCCAACAAACTGGAGATCGACACTTACGCCCATAAAGTGCCTCAAATGGTGCAACCTTAATGCTCGAATGGTAACTGTTGTTATAGGAAAACTCGATCAACGGCAAATGGTTAGCCCAACCATTTCCAAAGTCAATCACACATGCTCGCAGCATGTCCTCAAGTGTCTGAATAGTTCTCTCGCTCTGACCATCGGTCTGAGGATGGTAAGCAGTGCTCATGTCTAACTTGGATCCAAAAGAATCTTGTAATGATCGCCAAAAGTTTGAAGTAAAACGACTATCTCTGTCGGAAATGATGGAAACTGGTGCACCGTGTCTTGAGACTATTTCCTTGACATAAAGTCTAGCAAGTTGTTCCATAGAATAAGTCTCTCTAATGGGTATGAAATGAGCTGATTTAGTAAGACGATCAACAATTACCCAAATAGCATCGAAACCTCCTGACGTCTTTGGAAGTTTAGTGACAAAGTCCATAGCAATACGTTCCCACTTCCATTGTGGAATTTCTGGTTGTTGAAGTAACCCTGACGGTTTCTGGTACTCGGCTTTCACTTTAGCACAAGTAAGACATTTGCTGACATATGTAGCTATCTCTGCCTTCATGTTCGGCCACGAATAAAGCTTTTTGAGATCCTGATACATCTTATCAGAACCTGGATGAATAGAGTACTTCGACTTGTGTGATTCATGCATAATCAATTCTCGCACTCCACTATAGAGTGGTTTCTAACTTCGGTCCTTGAAGCATAACACTCCATCTGATCTCTTTACAAAGCCATTTTCGCTTTCTAGCATACCATAAATTTTCTTGTGTGGTCGATTTTCTTCCTTGAGAGCCTCAATCTGAGCTTCTAAAATTTTTGATGGTAATGGCGAAATGATAGTCATTCCCAATGACCTAACTCTCAAAGGTTTGAGTCGTTCTTTTCGGCTAAGTGCATCTGCTACAACATTTGCTTTTCCTGGGTGATATCGGATTTCACAATCGTAATCACTCAACAACTCTAGCCAACGTCGTTGTCTCATGTTGAGTTCCTTCTGATCAAGTATATGCTGTAAGCTCTTGTGGTCGGTAAAAATTACGCACTTGGTACCATAAAGGTAGTGTCTCCAAATCTTGAGTGCAAAAACTACCGCACCCAACTCCAAGTCGTGCGTAGTGTAATTCTTCTCGTGTATCTTAAGCTGTCTAGATGCATAAGCTATCACCTTCTCGTTTTGCATTAGCACAGCTCCAAGTCCTTGATGCGAAGCATCGCAATATACCACAAAGTTCTCAATACCTTCAGGTAGTGACAAAATCGGTGCGCTACAAAGCTTTTGTTTCAATAATTGAAATGCGGACTCTTGTTTTTCTCCCCACTCGTATTTCTCATTCTTTTCTGTCAGCTTTGTCAACGAGCTATCTTAGAAAACCCTTCGATAAATCTTCTGTAATATCCGGCAAGTCCTAGGAATTGACGAATTTCCGTAGGAGACTTGGGCATAGCCCAATCCTTAACTGCCTCGATTTTTGCCGGGTCGACTTGTAAACCTTGGCTATCAATAACATGGCCAAGAAATTGAACTCTGCGTATCCAAAAATCACACTTAGAAAATTTGGCATACAATTGCTCCTTCTTGAGTAGTTCCAGTATTGTTCTGAGGTGTTCTTCGTGATCTTCCTTACTCTTGGAATAAATCAAGATATCGTCAATGAATACGATCACAAACTTATCGAGATACGGTTTGCACACCCTATTCATGAGATCCATAAATACCGCAGGTGCGTTGGTTAATCCAAAAGGCATTACCTGAAACTCATAATGACCATAGCGTGTTCTAAATTCCGTCTTCGGGATATCCTCTTCCCGAACTTTAAGTTGATGGTAACCGGATCTTAAATCAATCTTGGAATAAAAACTAGAACCTTGTAACTGGTCGAACAAGTCGTCGATTCTAGGGAGTGGATAACGGTTCTTCACCGTTAACTTGTTTAGCTCACGATAGTCGATGCACATTCTGAAAGTTCCGTCCTTCTTCTTCACAAACAAAACCGGCGCTCCCCAAGGCGAGGAACTCGGTCTGATGAATCCTTTGTCCAAAAGTTCTTGTAGTTGATTCGACAATTCTTGCATCTCCGACGGTGCAAGTCTATACGGTGCTCGCGCAATTGGTGCAGCTCCTGGCACTAATTCGATTTGAAACTCAACTTGGCGTGTAGGCGGAAGTCCTGGCAATTCTTCCGGAAAAACTCCTGGAAATTCCTTAACAATTGGCACATCCTCAAGTCGTTTCTCATCCGACTTCTTCTCCGTGATGTGAGCCAAGAATGCATAACAACCCTTCTTTATGTACTTCTCGGTTTTAATGCATGATATGATACTGAGTCTAGTTCCACTTCGCTCTCCACGAACAACCAAAGTTTCACCGTTATAAGGAAGGTGAACAACTTTCTCATCGCAAATAATCCTTGCTCGATGCCGAGATAACCAATCCATACCGATAACAACGTCGAAACTTCCAAGTTCTACGGGCATAAGGTCTATATTGAATGGGTGGTTTAGGAAATTTATAGTGCAACCACGAACAATGGTGTTGGTGTTAACTAAAGACCCATCGGCTAGTTCAACGATATAGGAAATGTCTAATGGGGTTGGTTCTATGTTAAGTAAAGGTGTAAATGCAATAGAAACAAAACTTCTATCCGCTCCTGAATCAAATAAAATGGATGCATAACGATTATTAACGAGGAACGTACCCGCAACAACATTCGGGTCTTCTTTGACATCATCTCCTCCCATAACATAAGCTCTTCCTCGAGCCCTTCCATCTTGATTTCCAGTTCCTTGATTCTTCTTCTGTGGGCACTCACCCCTAAAGTGTCCAATTTCTCCACAGCCAAAACATGTTACAGGTGGCTTCTGATTGTCACCCAAGGTTGGAAATTTGCAATCTTTGATGTGATGACCAACCTTCTTGCAGTTACCACATGTATTTGGGCAACGTCCAGGGTTATGATGCTTCTGACAACTTTCGCACTTGGGTAAATTACCCTCATATCCTTTCCTTTCAGTCGGTCCTGCAGCACAGGCCTTTGCCACTTCTTGCCTCTTAGGTGGCGGCTGAACAGCGTTTCCACCTTGGTTGTAATCAAACCTTCTCTTGTTGTTGTTGTTGTTATTGTTTGGATTGTTGTTTCGGTTATTGGGATAGTTGCGGTTCCGATTGTTGTTATAGTTGTTGTTGTTTCGAGTGTTGGTGTAGTTGGTGTTGTTTGAACGGTTATTGTTGTTGACAGCAGATTTTCCTTTTACCACTTGGACCATGAGTTTCTGAGTTATACGAATAGCCTCTTCCATTGATTGAGGATCAAAAGAAATCACATCTCCTTGAACACTTTCAGGTAATCCACCAACAAAGTTTTCCATCTTTTTCTCATCGTCGGGAACCATAGTTGGACATAGTGTAGCCAACTCCTGAAACCTTCTGAAGTAGGTCTCGATGTCATCACCTTTAGTTACAAGCCCATAGAATTCTGTTTCCAATTTCTGTATCTCAGTACGAGGGCAAAACTTTTTAGACATCAGTTTCTTGAATTCCTCCCAAGTGAGCTTGTAAGCATTCTCCATACCAATCGGCTGAGCATACGAATTCCACCAAGACATAGCGTCATCAAGAAGCATACCTGTATCAAATTTTACCTTGCTGACGTCCGGGCATCCGCACATGAGAAATACATTCTCAGTCTTTTCAAACCAGCGGATCAAAGCAACCGCTCCTTCAGTGCCCTTAAACTTGATAGGATCACTAATCTTGAAATCTTTCCATGTACATTCACGCCTAATAGCAGTTGGTTCAACTGCCCCTGTATTAGAAGCAGTCTCAGCAACCCTAGCAGCAACCTCAACTCTCTCAATCTCTAGAGCTTCTGCAATACTATCCCTGACCAACTTGCGGATAGCAGCTTGAGTCATAGCGGGTGTTTCTGGTGCAGTCTTACTCTTCCTTGGTGCCATACTTCTGATAATTCACAATGGAAATAACCATGAGAAAAATCATAATAGAAATAGTCATAGTACCAAAGGTATACACCCACAACATGTATAAATATATACAACCACAACAAGTATAAATACAACCACAACATGTACAGATACAACCACAATCTGTATAAATATGACAACAATAAAGAGCAACCACGAAACATCATAAATATAATCACAACACATGAATATAATACATGAAAATTTCGGCCTACATGGACCGATATAATATATAGCACAACATTTCCAACATAGTAGAGTCGCACTTGATATATTTGTTTGTACAACAACCAAAAGACTACAAGTTCTTGAACTATGTCCCACATCCCGGGACTAGGAAAATAATAAAAGCTAATATAATACCAGTCTACGTCTAGGCTCCTCCAGGTGCTCTAGATGGTCCAGGCTCTCCCCTCAAGCGGTGAATCTCACGATCCATCGCAACCACGATCTCCTCTAAGTGCTGGACTCGTAACTGAAAAGAAGCATCTCTGCGCTCCAATACAACTAACCTCTCTCGAATCAATGCCAACTGGTCTACCTGCTCCCACTGAGTCTCCTGTATCGCCTGAGCTCTATCTCGAATCTCAGGTAGCTCATCTCTAAGTAAATCAATCTGCTCCTGGTGACTCAACTGTCGTGCCTCGAGTCCATGGTAAGACACATCAATACCAACTCTGCCCTGAATCAAATCCTCAACCTGCTCCTCGACAGCCTCAAGTCGAGTGGTAATAATCTCATCAACTCTATACCCCAACCTATCAACTTGCTCCTGCTGAGCACCTAACTGATCATCTAGTGTAACGGCTGTAGGATCCCTAGCTGCAGCCGCCCTCGAACTCTCACCTATGTGGTATACTGGTGGTGGTGAAAGGTCAGTAGTCTCGGTAGTGGGTGAATCTGGGGTGGTAAGCCTTGCACGCTTCCTGAGCGGCAAGAGTGAGGTAGGTACAGGAGTAGTAGTGGGTATGGCTGGTGGTGGTGGTGTAGGCACAGTAGGACTAGGGAGACTCCTATAAGTAGATGTAGCTGGGCGAACCCTCTTCCTAGCAACCTGAATGGTCTTACTCCTAGGAAACATAAGTCTCGGTTCGGAAGAAGTAGTAGTAGTAGTAGGTGATGGTATGTCAGTGGGTACAGTAGGATGGACATGGGGAGTAGGAGCCGTCTCCTCCTCCTCGAAAGGCTCGGTATCATCATCTGACGCCAAAAGTGGCAACTCAGGTGTAGGAGAAACAAGTGGTGAAACAGCAGTGGAGGACACAGAGCCCTCATCATCAGAGTCTGATATAGTGTAAAGTATGACAGTGTTTGGATTCGAAGACATGTCTCTGTGATAATCAAGGTGAAATAAAAATAAATAACTCGTAAAATGGAATCACCAAAATAAGTAAATATGCACTTATGATGAAATGATGATATGCTATGATGGTGTGGTTATAGTCTAGGGTCCATGATGCAACCTAGTTCGCTATAACCTTGGCTCTGGTACCAATCTGTCACACCCCCAAAATACCTGAATGGCAGCGGAATGGAATACCTGAGGGTGTAACGGATCATAGCACACAAACAAGGATATATTGAACGACCTAAAGTGTCGTTTTAAAAATACGTCGTTTGATTCATTCAAAATATTCAGAGTTATAAAGACATAGGTCCCAAAAGTTGGAAAAGTTTACGGAAACAAGTTTAATACAATCAAACGACATTTGAACATAAGTGCAAGAAAGTCCGAATGAGCCGCGTCATCCAGGTTACACAAAATGACTCCATGCATGCCATGAGAATATGCCTTAGTTACCTGAGAAATACATTGCGAAAACGGTCAACATAAAGTTGGTGAATAATCATAGGTTTATAAGTAATTCGTAAGTACATAAGCCCACAAGTATAAAGTAAAGCGACAAAATGTCAAAAAGCTACATTGTCTCTTAAGCTCATGACCCCGAAGCTAGACGTACTAAAATATGCCCCAAAGGAGTGGTTACCAGTCACTCAATAATTTAGACATGAAATGCATTCGTTTTCCTTATGGAGCAACCCAAACACGAATGGAGGCGTCACCCTCGATAGATCTATCCACTCACTCTCGCTTGGCAATATAATTAACGGTCCATGATAATAAAGGGGACTTGAAGTGGTAGTACTAGCAACTTAAGCAATGTACGGAATTTAATACTTGGGCATGTACAAAAATAATTGTGCAATGTATTCTCCCCCGTGGGATTTAAAATCAAATAAGTACTAAAAACGGGGCTATGAGAACTCACCTCAAAAGGATGGTACAACGATGTAAAAGTAGTCGGGACAATGAGGCGCGAACACTAGCCGCAACCTAAATGAATAATCGCGATCTAATTAAGATCAAGCCGTAATATAATGAATGCACATGCACATGATACCTATACCACTCGTAATTTGGAAATACTAGTTATCGTCATAGTAAAATAGTTTCCATACTTAGGAAAAATAAGTCCATATATAGAAGTATATAACTTGTCGTACTATCTCGTATGAAACTGTTAGCGTTAAATTCCTTGTATCGAAAACCTTAAAATGACGTCGTTAAGTCGTATAAATATTCTCTTGGGTCACACGTATTAATTTGATAAGAAAATAGTCCTTAGTAACATTTCTAGAAAATATACCGTTTAGCGCGTAAGTTATTATTTTTATTTGTGTCCATATATATATATATATATATATATATATATATATATATATATATATATATATATATATATATATATATATATATATATATATATATATATATATATATATATAGTTTGACAATGTTAGAACGGGTATAACTTGGTCGTTTTAAGCTCGTTTTCCTTGTTCTTTATGTCCACGGATTCGTTTTTGTATATACTAATATATTTTTGATAATTCGGCTCCTCTAGGTTACGTTTAACACCTCTTTTTACCCGTCGAATTCTGCCAAACAGCAAGCAGTTTTTATAAAAATAGTTTTCGTCGTTAAATTTGCAAAAATCATATCTCCTTCGTTATAAGCTCGTTTTAATCCATTCTTTCGCCCAAAGTTTCATTTTTGAATGTATTTTCTAAATCTTTGGTCAAAACTTAGTCACCATCTACTGATTTTCCCACGAAATGAAAATAGGGACAGTAGGTATTTCTATTGTTTCAAAAACCATTTTCAAGTCTCCAAACTAGTTCTATCTTCAATCAAACCACTTTCAATCACCACAAAACTAGTCTAATCCTACCATACACCTTCTTAGGGTGTCATGGGTCCTTAAACATCATCAATCCACTAGGTCTAACAAGGGTTTCTCATGTGTTCATTTCTAGGGCTCAAAGTTACATATGTACAAAATAGAGTGGTATAAATCATTATATGCATGAGTTCTTGCAAGAAAAATATATAAACATAGTAATAACTTGTAAAAATCATAAAAATGAGTTTGTTAACTTACTTGAAGGTTTAGGGAGTTTGGATGATGAAAACCTACTAATCCTTGAGTTTTTATTTCAAAACTCCAACAAGGATGACTATATGAACAAGTTTATACCTAGATCTTGTAAAATTTGTTGTTCTTGCTCCTTGAATCACCTAGGTCGATTCTACCTTAAGAGAAAATGAGTGAAAGAGTTTTCTTGAGCTAGTAAAAATGACTTGTGATAATAATGGATGAAAAAGGTTTATTATATACTTAGGGGACAATTGTTAGGTTGTAATAAATTTGGTTGGTGAGGTTTTAATGTATTAAGACCAAGGGGGGGGGGGGGGGGGGGGTTGGCCGGCCCAAAAAGGAGGGAAAGGGGGGGGGGGGTTGTCTTGGGTTTAATTAAAAAGTTAGTAGTAATATTATGTAGTTTTGGTTTTAGGTTTAATCGGGTACCGGGTTTGTTAGAAATAAATTTTATTGAAGTTATTCGGGACGTAATAAAGTTGGAAAAATTGTAAAAATATGTCGGGTACAAGTACGGAGAGTTTGGGTGATTATTGTTTAATTTTTGTGAAAACCGTCGTTATTAAGTTAGACGTACGATACGTAATAAATAAATTTCCAAAATACCGGGTAAATTAATATTACAATTTTTATATTATTAAAATGAATATAAAAATATATTGGAATAATAGTCGGGAGTGTCGGACATGTTAGACACATTTATAGTTCGCGTATTAGTGTTTATTTAAAATAAACGTACGTAAATCGTTAATTGTACCAAAAGTATAAATTTAATTATCCTACGAGTGGAATAGCATGCAAGTGCCCTAATGATGATGTGCAGACTATTTCTAGTCCGTATGAAATGTCCCTGATAATAATGCATGAATTCGCTCCTGAACCAATACGGTTACGCGAATTTGAACACTCGTAAACTAAATTTACGACGACATGAGTAATGCACGTGAATAGTGGTTTCCTCTCGGGAATGAATAGTGTCAAGTGAATAGTAAAATTTTTGAATGTGTCTCGGAATGTCAGATTGACCTCAAAAACAATGAATAGTAAAACGATGAATAGTGATCGATGAATAGTAATTTGTGAATAGTAGAATGTCGAAGTTTGGAAAAATGACCTGAAATTGTGGGTTGTGACAAATGTACTGCCTCATCTTCATACTCCATATATCATATTCTCCCTTCTTGACAATGGGAATTCTGATTGAGGTGATGGATGGAACTGGTGCAACTTCTGTCGACATCTTTTAGGGTTTGTTGTAAAATCGGTTTTAAGGGTTTCTTCTTAATCAGAGTTTCCACACAAGCTCTGATACCACTTGTTGGATCGATGTACTCTGACCAAACTTAACTATAACTTGTAATGGTCTTAGTGATCTTGAATAACTCAAAACTACTAACAATGAAACACTGATATAACTTTGTAAAGTATAACACAAAGCTAAGAAGAACTTTGAATTATTATATTAAAACCAACTTTGAACCTACTTCTCGATACAGATTCACTAACAATCCCTAACTCTTTAATATCGAACTTGCTAATACTTGTTTTTCTGAAATCGTATTCTAACTCATAAACTCATACATTCATACGTCTAATACCATCCTAAGGCTCCTTTTATAGACATAAGGAAAACTTTAAGTCGGTTTACAATACTTGAACGACAAGTAAACTATCCATAATTAATTCTAGAATATTCTGATAATATTACATAACAATCCTTAAACAATATTGCATATCAATCCTTATTCTTTAGAAGTACTTTGAATATTCTTTATGCACGAACAGTACTTTGACCTTGAACATCACTTTGATCTTTGAGCAGTACTTTGACACAGCAGTACTTTGAACTTCATATCCCAACAATTTCTCTTTATGAGATTAAGTAAGAATATTTGAAAAAATATATTTTTTACTATCCGCATTCAATAATGGCTCATGTTATTCATTTTTATAAGTTTAAGCTGCGAATGTTATTGTTAACAGTAATATAAATTTCAAAATGAAGGCATGACCTCACGGGTTACTCTGAGATGAAAATATATACACGATATTGTGCATATAGCACCGATTCAAGTAAATACTCTTTAAAGTTTAATTAAGGATATACATAATTTTTTCTAAAGGTCAATACTTGCTATTAAACACGCATAATGTCTAAAAATATTATATCAATAGTTAAATTTAAACATTATCAACATCAACATAATGTCGGTTATGTAAAGTCAAATCGTTCATTCAACAAAAATCTATAAAAAACTATTAATCAATATTAATTATAAAAAATTTATGTAAAAACCTTGCACGAGTACTATAATTATATAAGTATAAAAGATTTTATATAACATTATAGAAAAAAACTTATTTAACAACATCGTATATGCACTTAAACAGACTTCATTATGCCAAAATATAAATTTACAATATAGAAAATTACATTCTTAACAAATTTTATTATTAAAATCTGATAATATACAATTTGTGTTCACAAATAATTAAAATTTAAATGTATTGTGAATTATATAAAAATACATTAAGTAAAATTTATGTTAAAGTCTCGTGAATGAGCATGGTGTATAATTAGTTCTTTATATAGGAAATAAAATAAAGAATAAATGTGCAAAGTATCTTTTATAGAATGAATTGTTTCGTCGATAAGAGCCTTGAGTAACATGCGTGCGAGTTATACCATAATTGAGTGCCATGTGAGCGTCACATCAGGTTTAACCTTTTAACCTTAACTCATCATTTTCCACCATAGTAACATAACTCACTTTAATTCACTTTCACCTTTATTTTCAATTTCAATCCAAAACTTTAACAACTACTTCATTTATTTAAAACCATAACATTAATTATTAAACATATTACAATACAGAATTAAAACAAAAAAAAAATAAATAAATAAAAAATACAAACAAAAAATATTACGAAACATATGAAAGGAAAAAACATAAAAATTACAAACACTTATTCATCGTCATTGAAATCTTCTTGTTTATCTTGACATTGAAGACGTTTTGCCAAACATGGTCCATAAGATCTTGTTGAAGTTGAGCATGCATATCTACGTCGCGTATTTCTCTATTTATGCGACTTTGGGCCTCACATATGTCGACCAATCTGCTGTTGCTGCTGCTTCATGTTGTTCCAAATGTTGATGATATTCGAACGTGGCTATCATAAACTCCATGTCAATTTCATCATCTACATCGGAGAAATTCCTTCTTGGTTATCTTGATTCGGAGTTGAGGAAGAACCCACGTATGGGTTATTCCACCCACCGAAGAAATTCGTGAACGGATCAGTGTTGTTGCTGTTGCAGCCTGATTTTTTTTTTTTTTTTTTTTTTTTTTTTTTTTTTTTGCTAATACAAGTGTATTGTAGATTTGTAGAGTATATAAAGTAGTGGAAGTGTGAAAAAAAATTGTGTGGGTGAATGAGTATTTATAATTTGGATAAAATGGTTTTTTTTTTTTTTTTTTTTTTTTTTTTTTTCACTAGCCGTTTATAGCCGTTTATAAACGTTAGGGGGAAATTGCAAATTTTTTTTAACCTAACGGTAACATAAAGTATCAAAGGGCCAAAGTGCAATTTTTATTTTATTATTATTATTTTTAAACACGCAACGTTAAGCTGCGTTAAAAATTTAACTCGGCACGTTAAAATCTACAAGATATCCATTTCTTATTCCCATCCCATCATCGAGACATTTTTAGTTACTTTTTAAAATCTACAAGATATCCGTTTCTTATTCCCATACCATCATCGAGACATAAACCGAGTTTTATGGAGTTGAGATCCATGAAAAACTATACATGCCATAAAACCTATCAACCAATCATAGCCACCCATTTATATTTTTCATCTTTTTTTTTAAAACAACATATCTTACAAACGGTAAAGCTTCAAGCTATAAAAAAAATACCATCGCGACGAGAATTAAATGATCTTTCTATAGATATGTATTGTTATATACTTTCGACATTTTTTTTTAATTCCCGCCCAGAAAGAATCATATATGATTCGTAAAAATCATATATGATTCGATTCTTACGAATCATATATGATTCGTAAGAATCATATATGATTTGTTAAAATCGAATCATATATGATTCTTAAGAATCATATATGATTTTTCTGGGAGAAAAAAAAGGTTCATCGAAAAAAAGTTCGTCGAAAGTATATAAGAATGCATGTCTATAGAAATGTAATTTAATTCTCGTCGCAATGGTATTTTTTTTGTAGCTTGACAATTTACGGTTTGCGAAATATTTAAGTTTTAAAAAAAATGTGGAAGTTTATTTTTTTATTTTGATAAAAAAAATGAGTGGTTAAGATTGCTTGATGAGTTTTATGGTAAAAGTTGGATTTATAAAGAACTTTTGACGTGAAAATATTAGGTGCCGTAAATAACTTGGGTAACTTTAATCAATCGCAATTAGTTCGTTGCCTGGTTTCTATCATATGCATCAAGTTTTTTTTACAAACGTCGACAGGTTTTCAACAAATGTGTAATACACATCAATTTTTGTGCTCGTTCATGACATGTTTAGTTACTTTTTAAAATCTACAAGATATCCATTTCTTATTCCCATCCCATCATCGAGACATAAACCGAGTTGTGAAAAGATTAGGTGCCGTAAATAACTTGGGTAACTTTAATCAATCGCAATTAGTTCATTGCCTGGTTTCTATCATATCATATGCATCAAGTTGTTTACGCTACATGATTCTACTTCTAAAACACACGACAATTATTAACGATAACTAACACCTTATCCTTTCATCTTTTGAACTTTAAAGAGCGACGAATGGGTTCAATGTTCTAATCATGATATTTGACTAATTGCAGTTTATTTGTTAATGCTTCGCTTGTTGACCACGGTATTATGTTAGAAAAATGTGAGGTGATCATTTGCTGATTATCAAACTTTATACACTAACTTTCGCCGAGAAGCTGGTGTGTAGATACAACCTCTAAGCATGAGAGTACGAGTTATCATGCAACTATTCATCTAAGAAAACGATCTAACACCTTCGATGACACGACATGACAAGTGAAGAAACTTTGGAGAAGTTTAGACTCTAAATAGCGATGATTACAACTTTGACTCTTGTTTTAGGATTAAATCATTGATGGGTACACATAAACATACATTACACCAAGTATAAGTACATGGTTTTGTATATATGATTAAGGAAACCGAGTGAAACATAAGTTTCTTTATATCAAATTTCTTCATCAAGTGTGATACATGTTTTTTTATAAATTAAAATTGTTCATAATCTTAAATCTGTAAATATATTGTTAGTCTATCGAACCAACAAACTGGAATGCTAGTGCGGATAGCAAACTGTTGTGAAAGATCGACATATATCTATAATTGTGTTGAATCATATATTTTACAATAGGGTTATTATTTAAGATAACAGTGGGATTGTGTGTCACCACATTTAGTACTACTTAGGGAATCGTGATCATATCGCTAATCTTAATCTTTCTAAATTTCCAGTAAAGGTGACAGCTTTTGGCTCAAATGATTGTATTTGGTTTAACGGTTATAGTAACTTGTAAGTTAAAAATGTATCCAAAACTGCATAAAATTTACTAAGAAATGATGTAGAAGTCGACCATTATAAGGGAAACTAGCTTTCCAAAAATAAAAAAATAAGCTTGTCGTTTAAATCTACTTATAGATTATAAGGTAGTCATCTCATCACCCACCCTAATAAGATAACATTGTCCATTATTTAAATTATTAATGATTCCTGTCATTTACGTATAAATTTTGTGAATGTGAAACGACACTATCTTCATAAAACATACTACGTAAAAGTGAAACAGTTTATTACTAAATATTGCTAATACTTTTTGTGTTGCATTTCCACAAGCAAGCGTGAATCATGTTGAAAAAAGTCTAATTCAATGTTGAAAAAAAGGTAACTTTACGTGGTTAATTTGAAAAAAAAAAAAAATAATAAAAAAAATAAAATAAAATAAAAATAAAAAAAGTCACTCCCTATTTGGGTTATGTCTAAGTGACTAAGCTCAATGAATAATCATCTGTTCGAAAAGCAAGCAGAAAACTTACGCGTGTACGTAGGTTATAAGTTAAAGGCTTAAAGCAATCACATTAGTATGAATTATTAAGTAGTATTAATTTCAGAAAATAGGAGGCTTTGTTGTATTAACTCAAACTGGAGTTGGTAATAAATTGTATTACCAAACAACTTAGTGATAAATATGTTTATCGTTGAAGGCATAAATCTTTTATATAATAAAACAAAACCTCTATTAGGAATTTTCTATTTAAAAAAAATGCATTCATATTTTATTTAGTAATAATTTTATTTAAAAAAAAAAAAGATTATTTTCTTATTAGGTAACATTTTATATTTATCCATAACACAAGTAGAAGATAAATATAAAAAATATAGATAAAATGCAATTAATAATAGGATTAAAATTTTTAAATTTTTTTAGAAAGGATTAAAATTTTTAAATAATTATCTTTAATAATAAAAAAGTATAATTAAACATCATAAATCAAACAAAACAAAAATTAAATTATTTGTTTTTTAATAAATAAAAATATATGATTCAAAATTTTTTTATAACTAGTATGATAAATGCAAAAATAAACATGCTTATCGGATGAAAACATTACCATTTACCACATGTAAGACTATGATCTCTAAAATAATACGGGTTGTAACTTTTTTATTCTGAAGACAATTCATGCTTCTATGTATACAAAATTCATGCTTCTATGTATACTTAGTTACTTACCATTTTATTCCACACAACTGCATCTGTTACATATTTGTTTGTGACAAAACTTGAACTCATAAGGCATATACATAGGTATGCTAATTCAATACTAGCTCTTTGATAATGTACTGGTAACTTTTAAGTGTTTAAATTGAAACCATTAAAGAGCCTTTGGTTTAAAGATTGTTTGAGATAGATTTGGTTTTTTGGATTTGATTTAAACTGAGAGAAAAAATTGTATTAATTCCAAAGAAATTGTTTAAATCATAATATATAGGAGTAATTAAAATTAATATTAACGTATATTTTAATATAAAAATGAAGAGAGAGATAAAGAGAGTTAGTAGTACTACATTATCTACACTTGTAGTAGCCGAAACATTTGGCTTTAAACAAACAACAGTTTTTAGTTTCACTTCACAAACCAAAATCTACGACAATACACCAGTGTTCTAAAAGGTGCTTTAAGGCGCCGCCAAGGCGTCTCCAAGGCGCGAGGCGTGGCCTCGCCGCCACGAAATGGACCATGGCGGCTGATCTAGGCGTGATGCAAAAAGGCGTGAAATAAGGCGAGCAAAGGCGCGCCTTTTGGTAAGGTGTGACGCCACTTTTTGAACCAGTTTATATTTTATTATTATTATTATTATTATTTATTTTATTTTATCTTTTTTAAACTATTTGGAACTAGTATTTGGAATTTGGGCAGTTTGGTATGTGGGCTTGGTAATTATATAGTAAATAATGGTCTAATGTCTAATATAGTACGAGTAATATAATCTAAAATTATAAATACATAAATCTATGAAATTTTTTTTGCCGCTTTAGTGACGCCTTAAGAAACACAAAGGCTCCGCCATGGCGCATAAGGCTTGAGGCGCGTCCATGCCGCCACGCCACGCCTCACGCCTTTTATAACCTTGCAATAAACCAAACGGCTCCTAACAACTATCAGATGAAATTTAAAACTGGTATCAGTAATATGGTTAGATCTAGTTGGATTGGAGGAGCTTTACATATATCCAAATTTAAGGTATGTTTGGCGCATGAATTTATCAAAGCTTATACCATGAGCTTATATAAAAAAAATAAAAATAAATAAACTATCATTAAAAATAAGTCTCGTTTGACTAACGTAGCTTGAAGGAGCATGTAAAAAAAATAAGCTACTAAATAGAATGCTAGTTAACCTAACGTTTAGAAGAAGCTCCAGCAACATGCCCCATCAACCAGCTCCAATGATCAACTACAGCTCCTAGTGCCTAACATACGAGGAAAAAGTTCAAAATGCCAAAATGAATAATAAGCTGTCGTGGGCTTCAAATAATGGGCTTGCGTAAAGAATTGGGCTAAACTAACTAAACAAATTATCAAATATCTTTGTCACACTACTTTAAGTATGAAGTATCCACCATTACATACAAATTTGATAAATTCTGTTATAAAATCACCATCACAAACTTTTGTTGATCATCATCTGTTTAGATCTCTCGGTAATCATTCTTTCGATCAGTTAACTCGCATTGTATTCATTACGGTTCGATATATTGCTTAGGTTAAAATGATATTTAGATGACAGTTTGTTGAATACAGTGTTTATTACTGTAACTAGATAATGTGATTATGCAAAGTTGATATGGTCGAGTTTTTATTATGATTATTGATTAGCTATTTGATTATTGTATGTCAGATGTCGTTGTTGAGTTATGTACGTTCGTTACGATTTTGAAGTTATGTATCTTGCTTAGAGTATTATGATAATTTCATTACGGACTTACGGTTTGTTGAATAGTGTAACACAAGTGTTTATTCATGACAACTGATAATCTGATTCTATATCGGATGCATGCGTGTTTATGATTTGTAATAAGAATTATTAGGTTATGTGTGTAACTGCTTAGTCGGTTGTTAAGATGTTCATTAGGATTTTACACTCATTATTATGCATAATGTTTATCACGTATTTGTGTTCTCTGATAAGCTTTATCGATTAAATATCCTGTATTGAATTGTTAAAGGATCTTTAAGGCTTTTTACTGCTTGAGTCAGATTTTGACGGTCGTATTCTGGTTTAAGTCATTATTCTTTTCAAAATTTGTCTTAACAATTCTATCTAATTTCCATGCAGATTATGTGTATTTACTCACTTCACATTCGTATTTAGATCAGATGCTAGACGACCACAATACTGCTCACTGCTGGTTTGTTTTTGTCGGTTGGCGCTCTTTTATAGTAAGTTTTTGGAATATTAGGATGTGTTACTTTCTGTGATGCTTTACGTGTTTGACTAAAGATGGTTCATATTTTAAAGCAATTTCATTTACTAGTAGTTAATTTGTAAGAGAACATACCATATATATAATCCATAAAATGTTGCTGGATCCAACGACTCTCCCTGGGCCGTTCTTCGTCTTCTCGAGCCCTGAGTAGACCTGTCAACAAAGAGAACCCGTCAAGAGTGAACCCGAGGCCGTAGCCCCGGGATCCACCTCCGACGGTCAAGTTAGTATTGATGCGATATAGCATACAAGAGTTAGGTTTATAGTAACCTATTGTGTTGTGTCCCCAAGAAGGGAACCCCAGCCATATATTTATAGGGCATGGAATAGGGTTTAGGCGTAGAGTGGGCCGCTATCTGCCGGGCCTGGCCCATTCTTGGCCCAGTCCAGACTATACGTCCACATAAAATGATTGAAGTAACTCTAGTGTATAGAGTAGATACAACACAGTTGCGTTTTCTGTCTATTTTATATGAGTTTCATAGCAGATTTGGTTCTAAATGGAATGCTTCTCGCAAACTTGTTAATATTGGTGGTATTTTTCAGGAACTTGCTTGTTCCAGCTGAATTGAGCTTAACATAGGAATAAGATTTTGTGGGTAAATAAAGTGTTAAAGAATATGGCTTGGACATCCTCAATTAATACAGGACTACTAAGAAGACAGACCGAGTCGGCGCCAAATACTAATACTGAAGCTGAAGCATGAGAAGAAAGAAGAGACACAGTCAGAGCCGAAAGCTGCTAGTGAGAAGGAAAATAACGCAAATTGGCAGTAGCAGTGAACTAGTGAAGAGGAAACAACACAAGGAAGAATCGGGCAATAGCCGTAGGAAAGAAGCCAATGGATGCTAAAGAGGGAAAGCAGGAGAAGTGGGATTTTATTGATATGACTCGTGGTCAGGAAAATACCAAAGGAGTTGTAATGGGTCAATTAGGGGTTCATTATTTATTGGCTCTATATATATTTATTATATCGTATCAATAAAACGTATTACCTACGGGGAATTATGTAATCCAACAGTAATTGGAGAATCTAAAAATCAGAAACGGACACTACTCCTGAGAAAAGTACGATATGCTGTTAGGTGTCCTTGTACTTTGACATCACCACTTAAAAAGCTCGATGTAGATGTTGCTTCAGATGATGACGAGCCAAAAAGCTCGGTGCTGATGATTTTGAAGGAAAAAAAACAGTGATAACGATGGAGGTGGAGATGGCGCAGGAGCACACACAAATCTATCCAAGTTGGGCTTAGGTGATGGAATAATTTGGTTGTTGTGTCTTACAGGCTAAATCATGTTGATACCAGTTTATTACTTGATTCTGTTTTTAGAGCTAATTAAAGTACATGAAAAATAGGCACAGTGAATGAAAAGAACACATATTCCATGTTTTTTTAGAGCTTAAGTACTTGATTCAGTCAACATTTCTTACTTTGCTACATCGACTACCCTGTTATCTACAACTAATTCTAGATCTCCATCATACCTGGTTTTCGCTATCTCTTGTTCTAATGGCTTATAAGTATAAAACCATGCACATACATAGTAATACAAAAGGTTTACTGCTTGTAACCCACTTACAAGCATGTAATAGTATTCCAATCTACCTTTATTTAAGTTCCTATCAGGTAGCCAATTACTACCATTTGAGCCTGCAGTGTACTTGTGAACCATAGTCACCATTAACGTCCCCGCATACTGTCCAAGTGCTGTTGCAGTCCAATGTAGAGCTATAGCTGTGCTTTTCATACTTTCTGGTGACTGATCATAAAGAAACTCTAGTTTACCTACATTAAAGAAC
Source organism: Artemisia argyi (assembly GCA_030686995.1). NCBI lineage: Eukaryota > Viridiplantae > Streptophyta > Magnoliopsida > Asterales > Asteraceae > Artemisia > Artemisia argyi. Next base: position 519,413 of record JARVZY010002053.1, read on the forward strand.
GCTCCTGCTATACCATGAAGCGAATACTGAGGAATCAACCAGAAAACGCTTATTGGTATCACCTGAGTTGGCTTGTCAATCAAGTTATATTCTCTTGCTGCGTGTTTTCTTTTGATTTCCACAAATGAACCAGCAAATGTGGCACAAACGCTTATAATAAAGCCAACGCCAATACGTTGTAAACTTGTGATTCCTGCAGGGTTCTTTGTGAAACGGTATGCAAAGGGGACAAATAAACGGTCGTATAATGCAAGGGTAATAATGATTGCTCCCACATCAAAGATTGCCATGCTCGCTGGAGGTATTTCAAATGAGCCAGCTACATGACGGTCCATGGTGCGAGCTTGCATAACGGTAAAAGTACTTTGATGGGAATAAGCCATTATATATATTATTCCTGTTGAAATAATTGGTAATAACCGAATGATTGATTTCAGTTCTTCTACTCTATGGACAGTAGCAATCCGCCATAGTTTTGGTGAGTTTGAAAGAAGGTCGGTATCATTTTCTGTTACTATTGCTGCCTTATCAAACCACCTTCAAGAGACACAGAGAGTATATATGAAGTGTTCAAAAGTCAATCAAATGAATAATGAGCCTATGTAATTTTCATTAAGTTTTCAACATATCTAACCTCATCTGATCGGTATGAAGAAGTCGTCCGTCCTTAGATATACCTGCATCAAGCTCTTTATTTACATAAAGAAGTTTATCGTCTACTGGTACAGCAACCTTCCGCTTCTTGACTGCAGCAATGATCACTTGAGCAAGTCTAACAAATGGACTTCCTTCTGGTTTTGTTTTTTGATAAAATGGAGAGCCTACTAAAAATACTACAAATGCAACAACCATAGCAATTGTTGGAATCCCAAGACCCCAACCCCAACTCATGTTATCTTGGATATACACAACCAGCGTTAGTGCAGATAGACTTGCTAAAGACAACAAAAAATAGTACACATTGAAGAAATTCCAGCTTTTCACTTGAGTTTTCATTTTCAAAATGTCAAGTTGATCTGCAGCAAATGCAACAACACAAGGACGTGTGCCTCCTAACCCGACTGATGTAAGGAATAGGGATATATAAAGCACTGATAACTGAGACTGAGACGCCTCCTTGCAGTTTGTTTGTGTGGGACATTGTGGCGGATGGGACTGTGGCAAGAATGCTGATATAGTAATAATGATCATTCCCTGAACAAGATTAACATTTTAGAGATAGACATGATAATATTACATTAATGTTTATAAGTTAGTGATGTGGAGGGAATTGAACCAGTTCATATATGAGCAAGGCGACGATGATGGTCCAGTAACGACCAGCAAATGAGTCGGCAAAGAGTGCACCAAAAATGGGCATAAAACTAGACAGACCACTGAAGTTGGTTAGGGTGTTGGATGCTTTCACCAATGGCATGTTCAATTGTTCGGTTAAGTATGTTATCAAATTGGCATGAAATCCAGTCGCGGCGAATCTGTCACATATCTCATTTGCTGCAATGATATTAAGAGATATTCCTAAGGTTGTATACAATGAATGTGAATGTGGTCATATTTAATTATGGCATTAATTTTTCTTTTTGAAAGTTACTCTTCATAGTAGGATATTTATTATAATAATTTTAGAAAATGAAGCATATAGATTTTGTATGATTGGCAGATTGGGTCTAAAAAAAAGTAAGAAAGGGATAAGGTAGGGGGTCCTAAACGCATGATAGATACTACTTGGTAAATTCTTTGTATTTTATTAACTTTTTATACACTTTAACAAACAATTATTAGTCTGTAAAAAAATTTAACCATTCAGCCAAACTATTTGCTTTTAGCCCATAAAAATATCAGACCTCTTACCATAAAAAACCAATGATCACCATTGACTGCTGGTGTCTAGAGTCTATGAAGATAATGAAATTTGAACTACATAACAATTGTATGGTTGGGAGGTAAAGTTTATATAAGTTATGATTTCATACTAAAGTATTTAAGCAAAATTATTAAAGACAAGGTGATTATACAAGTTAAAACATAGAACAATACATATGACTGTGACAAAAGTTCTCATCACTCGAAAGTAGTAATTCATTGCACTTTCTATAAACTAAAAGCATTACTATCGAAACATACCAAGTATAAAAGGCATGGTTTTGACACCACCAAGCTTCTTTTCCTTAGCCATCTTAACAGATTCTTCATCGTTCATTGTTTCCATCTTTTTGATGTTTTTGGAGTATGAAGTATGAGTAGTGTGAAGGTTTTTACAATGGCTATTTTAACAAAAATCAGCACACCAGCAAACAAATATGATTGGGCTAAGGTGGGGTCTTTGACATGCTCACATCACATGCATATCATATGAAGTAACTGAATAAGTAAGACCAGAGTAAGAAAACAAAATATTGGCCAACTTTAGGTAGCCAAGACTTCTCAATATTTCTTAACATAGTAATAGTAACACATATACACTATAATGAGCTGTTAACCAGTCTTATTTTTTAGTTTTCAAACTTTTTGTAAGTGTGGTTTTGTGATTACCCAAATGTGCACACTTGATCGATCAGCAGCTTGGGAATAGATTAGGATATTTCATATTTGGTGAAACATTTATGTTTTGTTGTTTGTTATCATTCATTTCAAAAGGCGTATAACTTTGTTAGAAAAGTTTGAGTCTTATATCTAGTACTGATCAACCACCTCAATAATTTCTCTCCATTTGTATTTTAGTTGATCTAAGCTAATAATTATTCCCTATGGGAATTATTATATGCCAATTCGAGGATTTTTTTTTTTTTTTTTTTTTTTTTTTTTTTTTTTTTTTTTTTGGGTAAAAAGACTTCTTACCCCGGTAAATATATTACTCCAAAAACTGATAAGTACATGAATGCGGCTGAGTGCCACATTGATTTACAAAGACAACAAACTCATATTTGTAAACTAACTACATGATTCGGCATACTGAAATCATGAAAACTAAACAAGGCGAAGACACGAAATAAATAGAAACAAAAAGCCCGAAACCTAGCCTAACAGAAACATCCTACGTTGTGATATTAAGGTCTTCCGCAAACACACCACTAGCGTTCCAAGAGCAGAACCATTGAATTCGTTTTCTTAAATAGAAGTGTAAGCAAGTTTGAGACATTATTGTCCACAATGTAAGATTACAATTCGAGGACCTTGTTATACCATGAAAAATAATTTATCTTACTCACTCATCACACACATCCCGTAACCTTCATGCACCACTCACCATTTACCTATACCTCACTAAAACACACGCCTATGCAAAAAACACCGATCACATTCACAAAAATTAAATTGTCACTTTGTCCCTCATATCGTGAGTTGGCTCACCCTTTTCAGCTTTTTGTTGGAAAAATAATCCATTAATCTTTGTTTACAAGAAAAGGCCGCATATTTTCTGTCATGGGCTGCAAATTCGCAGGCCTACAAAACCCAATAGATGGCAGTTACATAGTATACGGTTATTTAGTCAGATTATTTAGGATTGTAACGTTTAGGTTTTTTAGTTTGTGTCGTTTACTTTTATTGAATAAGTATGCCTCTTCATGAAAGCATCGATTCAGTATCTATATATAGAGTAGGATTCTGTAATCAACATTCAACCCTTTTCATTTATTCAATATCAGTTATAGGGTTCAAACCAAATCTTCTTTGTCTCTATTTTTATATAACTTTGTTTGCATGAATACATGATTGTTGTTATGATTATTTCGATCCTGGAATCCTCCCAAACAACCTGTGGAACATTGGTATCAGAGCTTCAAGGGATCAAACAACATCCAAATCATGTCTTACAATTATCATTCAAGAGTCTTACATTGATGCCAATTGAAAGAAGAAACTGCCCAAAAGTCATATGGTGGATTTAACCAGACAAATATGATCAACATGGATATAATGAAGATCACAGCAGTAAAGGTGGAAGTAACCGAAGGAAATTGATCTACCTGGATATAAGGATGATCACAAAAGAAGGTTTTGGCATCTCGAAATTTAAGGAACATGAAGATTGAAGAAGAAACAAAGATTAATAAATTAGGGAGGAATATGTTGGAAAAATAATCCATTAATCTTTGTTTACAAGAAAAGGCCGCATATTTTCTGTCATGGACTGCAAATTCGCAGGCCTACAAAACCCAATAGATGGCAGTTACATAGTATACGGTTATTTAGTCAGATTATTTAGGATTGTAACGTTTAGGTTTTTTAGTTTGTGTCGTTTACTTTTATTGAATCAGTATGCCTCTTCATGAAAGCATCGATTCAGTATCTATATATAGAGTAGGATTCTGTAATCAACATTCAACCCTTTTCATTTATTCAATATCAGTTATAGGGTTCAAACCAAATCTTCTTTGTCTCTATTTTTATACAACTTTGTTTGCATGAATACATGATTGTTGTTATGATTATTTCGATCCTGGAATCCTCCCAAACAACCCGTGGAACACTTTTCTCCTCAAAATTGATCCATCATGCGTGAGAGGAAGGGATTTAGTGAAAGTGAGTTGGGCCTCTCACTCACGACTACACACCCAATCTAATAATTAATAAAACTAAAGAAGATACAAAATGCAAAAAACAATGAAATCATTTTTGCGGCAATTATTGAGAGTTTTACTTTTTAATATTAATTTATCGGTATGCATATTTGTAAGTAGGGAATAATATGTATCTCATTAATCATAATGCTTCGGTACATATACAGAGATACAAAGAACAATTTAGAACTCGGGCTTGAGCCCATTACAAAACATCGACTAATACACCTCGTAGTTTGAGCGGGAGGACACCGAACGCTTAAACTGGTACGAAACTCATCAAACAAAGCCGAAGGTAAGCCTTTAGTGAAAATTTCCGCAACTGATAACGAGATAGTATATGAAGAACTCAAACCTGACCAGCAACAACCAAATCCCGAACAAATTGAATATCTATCTCTATATGCTTCGTGCGTTGATGCTGAAGGTCGGATTAGAAGACAAATAAATGGCACTGACATTATCACAGTAAACAAGCATAGTGGAAGACAAAGGAGTATGCAACGCACAGAGGATATTCCTCAACCAACAAGTCTCAGCAACAGCATTGGCAACACCACGATACTTTACTTCAGCACTAGATCGAGAAAATATCGGTTGATGCTTAGATGACCAAGAGAGTAAAATGTTGCCAAGAAATACACAATAACCTGAAGTTGATCGCCGAGTAGTAGGGCAACTAGCCCAATTCGCATATGAATAAGCAACCAAAGATGTATTAGAAGAAGAAAACAATTGTATCCCATGATCTAAAGTACCATGTCCATATCGCAAAATCCGTTTAACAGCCGAGAAATGAGGCTTCCCAGGTGATGTGTCGTTGTATAGGTGATTATTTGTTGATCAAGTTTTAATATTTATTTTATGCCGACTTAACATATAACAACACTAACGGGCAGTGTACTCGATCGATGTAGCCTAGTTGGTAAGTAGGGTGTTGATTACTAAGAGTGGAGTTCTAATGTACTAATTCTAAAGGTATTTTACTCTACTGAATTAACCTAAACTAATGCAAAGGGGGGTTGATATGTAGTTTTCTGGAAAGCCCATTGTACTAGGTTGCTAGTTCCATGCTTATTTTTGGCTATTGAACTTATTTGGATAAGCTCAATGTGGCCTGCAAGAAGTCCCTTGGACTGTTCTTGTCTCAGTGAGAATGGTTCTGTCTTTGTTTGAGCTTTTTGGCTTAATTTGTTGTGATTCTTAGTTTCTTTGAGTTTACTTACATTTACTTTAAGAGCTTTTAGCTTTGAGCCTCCTTGTTTCTGCCTTACTAGTTTGTTCATAGCTTCTTAAAGTTTCAAATTCCACTTTTGGCTTAATTGTTGGAACCAAAAGCTCCCATAGAGCTTATTTTGAAGTTATAAAAAGTTTTCTTTTATAAAAGTTAGTTATAATCAGTTGTTAGGTGTTTTTGCAAAAGAAAAATCCAAAAAAAAAAATAAAAAAGAAATGTGCCACAAGTCAGAATCGACCCTGTGACCTCTTGGGTTGACCTGGTCAACGCCAGACCAAAGCTTTGCACCATCTGGGCTATTGGTTTGTTAGTGTAATAGTTTCCCTTAGTTATTTTGTTACAAGTCCAAGTTCATTTTAGCTTAATTAATCATTTAGCTTAATTTTCCAGCTTATTTATAAGCATTTCCAACTTTTTATATTTTTCTTAGCTTATTAATAGTATAAAGTATTTTTAGAAAAAGTTTTATAATTATTACTCTTTATTTAGTATTTTTAATAAATCAAAATAGTTTAATTAGTTAATAAATAGTATTTAGTTAATAATAAATAATTAAAAAGTCAAAAAAATAATTTTCTTTTTTCTAAAATTTTCCTTTATCATTAGGTCCGTAAAAATATAATTTTTATGTCCGTAGGATTAACGTAGCATAAAATTCACGTTTTATTTTGCGCACTCGCGTTTTATTTAAATAACTTTTACGTTTTTAAAGATTTAGGTTACATAAGTAAAAGCAGTTTGTAAAATAAAGAAAAATCAAAAACATAAATAAAGTGATAGCTTCTATTT